>CM062820.1:1392210332-1392810332 GCA_031772625.1 Pinus tabuliformis | reverse complement strand
TTAGTCAAAGCTGCAGTGAAATAATTCACAATTGCCAAGTCGCTTATCATCCTCTCTTCTGCTCACCAGGGTTGGAGAAACGCTTAACATTCCATGCGAGCTTCTAATTCAACAAATCTATATCTACCCAACCCGGAACCAGCTTCAATCAACTAAAGATTGATAGGGGATTCAAAGACAAAATTAGTAGCATTTCTCCCCGTAGCATGGGATCCTCATAAATGACTTCTTGGATTGATTCTATACAACCAGAACTTATTAGACATGACTAGATCGTCAGATCTAAAGATCGACAGATATCAATTCAGAAGTTGCACACCGGTTATCTTAAGGATCGGATCCGAACTTTATTAAATCAGGTTTATAAATCGATATCGAGTCTGAAAGCTCCATTAAGGGTCGTGTAAGTTTGCCACCCGATATCGTTATCATCCATGGGATCTAGCACGCAATTAATCAACGGTGGAGGATCAACAGACTGTTTTGTTGATCGGGTTGAGTCAAGACCGTTGGATCTGGGAGAAGAGATCTACAACGCAGAGTGATCCCGATGGGTTTTGTTGATCGGGTGGAGTGTTGACCGTCGGATCTAATAGGAAGAGATCAACAACGGAGATTGAACCCAACAGAGTTTGGTGAAGGGAGAGACCCGAAAGTTATGAATGTGGCTTTATTTTATTTGAGATCTGCCTTGGCGTTCAGGTCAGGTTTTCATGTGTATTCCGATAAATTGTATAGTTCAGGTTTTTAAGGCAAGGCTCCTATAAACCGCTTCCGATGTGAATCGTGGGCCCAGGTAGGATTAATACATGTTTCTGTTATAACGTAATGTTCATAAGAATTATATACGAAAACTTGTAAAACACGGTAAACCATGATATACTATGAGGATGGGAAATATATACATATATGTATATATGAACCATAACAGCCTTTTTCTATTTAGACATGTGTTAGACATGATATCTTTGAACAAGACTAAGTATTGTGACTATAACCTTCATAACCATGTTATAGTATAAAGGAAGGGAACCTAGATACATATATGTATAAAGGAATTACAAAAGAGCCTTTTCATTTTGAAATTTTTCGTAAAACCCAAGACTCTATGCATTTCTTGAGCCCCGTATTATTAAAACTCCACACCTACCCATTTTCGAAGGTCTTGTATTATTAATAAATAGGAATTTCAGCCTCTAGACCACCTAAAATGCATAAATTTATATTCAATGTCTAACCTGACCCATTGTCTAAAGTGCATGTAGGTTCGAGTGGCGCGACCGAGGGATAGTTCAATAGGTTCATCAGGACGTGCTGCGGGGAAACAACAAGCGCGTAGGTTAGCTCAAGGCTCAACCCCCGCAGTTGACCATGACATCAGCGCCTCTGACTGAGATCTACGACCTAGAATTACTGCGGGGGTTCCAACCCAATTAAACCCCGTACAGTTTTTACCCCCACGGTGGGCCTCCTACCATTTATTAAAGATTTCGGACCCGAAGGCTTTATTTAGTTAGTATTGCATTTTTTTATGTCGGATCCGTGGAAAAGCCCAAAAGGTAGACGCGATGGGGTATAGGTTGTAATGTAATGCGTTGAGGTCCAGGCCAATATCAGCCATCCATCTAAAAGGGCAGGATCCAATGGATATTGGGCGGAGAAATGATCGAGTTTTAGCGCTAAAGTCGAACCTGATAGACTATTAACTGGTGGTATATTTTTCTCATCGGGTCCGTATGGGAGTCAACGAAGCATTGAACAAGCGGATGTGATAAGGTTTATTTCAAATGGATTTACCAACTCGTAAGTTCCGACGAATCAGACCATTGATTGAAAAAGTGATCGGATGGCTCACGCACAGCTAAGGCAGACCCGATGGGTTTATGAATCAAAACTTTAAGTCTTTTCAGTTCCGTGGCAAACTAATGCTCCACGTAAAATAGTTTATTCCGCCGTTTAAGTGAGATAATCAAAATTTAGCGGTGGATGACTAAAACTTCAAGGAAGGGTGATTGGTCAGGTTTTCTCATGTTTTGGCCAATCAAAACGCGCCCGATAACATACGTGAGCCCAGGTCCACACATGAGGTTTCACTGGAACAGTTTAATCATTATTAAAGCATCTACAGAGGAACTCAACAATATTTTTTTTATATAAGCGAGGCCACTAGGTGGGCTCCAAGGTCCAGATTTTGAACTCGCTCTGATACCATGTGTAAGGTCCCTGCCTAAGGTCCTCTATCAGATCTAAATTCTTATATTTTTAAACGCAATAAAAGGGAGATGATTTATTTTCTGACAAGACATTTACAGTAATAATTTACCATTTGGATTTCTTATTCTTATAATTTAAACAACGATCATTTCAAATCAATAAGTTATATGAGTAATCTATGCATTTAGGAATACCTATACCGATAGCCTGGTGAAGATGCCTTTTGAGTTGTTGATTCTGCTGGAACGCTCCTCCTGACTGCCGACTGGATTTACCTCCCAGCCAACTAGGATGTTTATCCTAGCCCAGGAAACCTCCACAGGTTCCCTAGCCCTCTGAGCCCAAGTCCAACCAGATATAGTGTGTCCTCAACAAAACAATTCTCTCCTCCTCTTTCTCAAACGATTCCTCTAAAATCACTACCAAATCCACCAAAGCAAGACCAAGGGATCCCCCTTCTCTTCCCTCATCCTTCCCCTTTTATGCCCCCTTCCCTTCTCCATCTCAACCACCTCCCATTAATGTCATAACCACCCTCTCTTCCTTACAGTTGACTTATCTTCCCCCAAGGTATGAGAGGACATTTTGGGGAGGAGATATGAATATATATAATTTGGTAATTAATGAGAAAGGACCATGTCTTCCCCCAAGTAAACATTAGAGGAAAATGTGGGGATGAGATATGATTATATAATTGGTAATTAATGGGAAAGGACCATGTCTTCCCCCAAGTAAACATAAGAGGAAAATGTGGGAATGAGATATGATTATATAATTGGTATAAATGGAAGGAACCCATATCCCATCAAAATGTAAATTCGAGGTGGTAAGTTGTGAATTGAATAAGAACCAAAACTTACATCAGAAATAAATCTGTAGTTTCACCCATGTAGGTATGTACCCATATTTTGATAATAGTATTGAGCCAATATTATAAGGAAATTTAAACACTTAGTAAATTTGTAGGATAAGATTAAACAGAGCATTACACTATGTAGAGTTATGTAGAGTTGTAAGTGAGATTTTTTTTTATAGGAAGAGAAAAGAATGAAGTGCAAACCATGCTTCCTAAGTCATAATTCTTTATTCTTCAAAATTGAAATTTGAAATATGAAAAACTCCTTGCCAATGGTAGATAGGCCATTAAAGTAGAAAATTAGGTCAAAGTTGGACAAGTTTAACTCACATGTATCAAGATTGGACAATCGAACTTGCGGGGGTTTCACTATGGAGTTAATGCATAAGGCTTTTTTCACAATCATAATAATCAAAACAAACTGTCCTGGCTGAAAAGATGGTTTTTGGAATAATTGGGTGGTTGAACCAGCTAACATCTGAACTGGCCGATTTGGGTACAAATTGGTCAATTTCATACTGAATAGGTTGGTTTTCATGAGGAAAAACTAACAAGAAAATCGGTGTCCTTTTTAAAATTGTATTTTATCTCTAACATTAATTTAAGTAGGTCCTCATTCTAACATATTTTTTATTCAATCATGTGTATCTAACATGGAAAATAGATTACGTTGTTTTCCTGGTTTCAACTCTCAACATATTTTTCTGAATAGTAACATATCATTAAAAAAAAATCTTATACCTTTCCTCTTGCCCAGTTATGTTATAAACAGCAGGATTTTAAAATTGAAACTTAAAAAGGAAAAGGGTTGCTCAAAAACGCTAACTAATTAGTGTTAACTGACTTGAAATATTCAACGATGGCAGGGTAACAACAAAGATTGAAATATTCATGAAACATTACATTGGCCAATGGCATTAACTGATTTGGAACATTCACTGATAACAGTAATTGACATTTTTCATGTTTAACAGTTAGTTTTATATTGATTGAAATGAATATATTTTTTAAATTTATTGATTTAAAAGAATATATTTTTTAAATTTAAACTTTAATATTGTATATAATTTTCTTTTGATAAGTTTTTACAATAAAAATGTTTCCATAATTGACTTTACACTCATATATAAAAATATATTTTTTCCCAACTGAATTTTGAATATTTATAAAATTTTAAGCAGTTCAAACCCATTCTGATTCAGGTTCATTTTATCATTTAACTGATTACACTGGTTTTTATAAATCTGCTCACACTCGACAGAGTCATAGCCCACATCAAAGTTCAAACCTAGAACTCTGATAGTCATAGTACTCTCTTGATGGGACTTGGAAATGACTGTTAAATTTAATGATGCAGCAGATATTGTACATTATAGCATTAACTCAATGAAGCAACCTCAACCAGATTAAGTTTCAATCAAGAAATACTCAATAGATTCACATAACATGAGGAGAAGAAGTTGTATCGCTTAATAGCAATAAATCCACAACTATTGTCCATATTTAGATTTCCAAATTGATGTTTCATCTTCCATAGCTTTTGAAACTACATTCTTCGTCACTCTCTTTGCTTTTTATCTTTTGGGTTTCTTTTTCTCTTTTTTTTCTTCTTAATTTTCTAGTAGGAAAATTTATTATAATTAAGTTCACCATTAATAATAAGAATATTTATTATTAGTTACTATCTAATAAAATTACTTGCTATTATTTTTATTAAAAAAACTTGCTATTATTTTTATTAAAAAAACCATGTCACTGAAATTACCCACCATAATCCTTAATAAGATAAGATAAGCTTTCACTCATACCAATTACAAAGAAAACGAACTCTTATTATTTTTATTTTATTTTATTTTCAAGATTTACAAAAAAATATAAGACATTTACCCATTGAATTTTATGTATGATTTAATAACGATACAATTTGGTACAACGTCTCGATCCATATGTACGTTGGAAAATAAATGGTTTATCTGAATCTCTACGTCCTTTTCCCTTATGTTTGTCACTCATTTTTTGTCTCTTTCTTCGTTTGATCCTCTCTCGTTTCTTCCTTTGATCCTCATTTTTTTTTAAGTTACAACGCTGCACTACATTTTGACGTTCACACTTAGAACCAGACACTGCATATTCCAACACTTCACTGACTTTTACAAAAAGACATTCTATAGTCCAACACTTTACAGTGCAGTGTCAATGTTTTGAACTGGTCTACAAGCCTGTGTATAATGAACAACTTCTCATCACACCAAACTTCCCATGCTTTTTGAACTTCTTGATCTGGAGTGTCTCCCATCCTTGTAGTTCTCTGCTGTCACAACCTTTAGAAAAGTTTTCATATGGATGGGATGTCATCCTCATCTTTTATATATTCGAGTTTATGTTGATTGTAGATGTACATATTTAACTTAACTTGCATAAAGTAAAATCAATAATTAATTTCACTTCATGCTTATTAAGATATATAATGGATATAAAAATGTTTCTTTATATTTTACCTGGAATCTACAATGAACATAAATATATCCCTTTATATTTTACACGGAATCTACAATGAACATAAATATATCCCTTTATTCACAATGACTATGAAAACAACGCTTTGTACATCTCTCATCCACCATGCTTTTGCCAACATCAACGCCTTATTTTTATGGCATTTTCTCTTGTTTTAATGTCAATCTTTCACAAACAAAACAAGTCTCCTCATGTCGGTGGTGGGAAAATGGAAAAATCACAAAATATGTTTGCATCAGACAATTAACATTTCAGGTTTATCAAGTGTAGAAATATCAAAACCGGATTGGTGACTACCGACTTCCATATGGCCTCCCGTGATCTGCTTTCTTCCTGAAATGTCATTTATTTTGTTGACATCAGCTTGTCACCCTAACTCAATGGACTTTTCAGCATGCTTACTTTTCAAGATTCCATATTCACAATTCATTTGTATTATCCAACTAAACCCAACTCGATACTTACTCTCCAAATTCTATATATCTATCATTTCAACTCAACCCAACCCGATACTTACTTTCCAAGGTTCCATCTCCATAATTCATTTGTATTATCCCATTAAATACTTACTTTTCAATCTACCATATTAATAACTGATGCAGGAGCATCCAGCTCAGGGAGGTCATGGCTGGAGTGTTTGTCTTTACAAACAGATATGTGTCAATTAGTTTTTTTTTATTTTCATTTAAATTTCTAGGAACTGTTGTCTCAGCCCACTGTTAGTTTTTCTTACGTTCTTTTTATTTTTAGTTTTATTTAAAGTTTACTTTTAGATTACAAGTCAAGAAAAGACAGTTATCCAGAAATAACCAAATGTAACTACTGGCAGTTTGATAACTGTCCAGTGATCTTTACAAAACAAAAAAAAGGAAACAGCTATTGTAATCTTTTGACCATCATAGAATTGAATGAAGAGAAGCACAGAAACATTCTAAAAAGAAAATACATCTGAATCCATATACATTACAGCTTAAGTATTTTCTGTGAATTCATTTTTCTTTTCCATAGCATAATGATGACAGACAGTGAACAATAAACATAGAAGTAGGAAAAGCACCCAGATAAGTCAACAAGATAACGGAGCGGGTCTTCAGAAGAAACTAGAAGATCGCTATCAAAGGAATAAGCGAACATTCACAGGTACCAACAGAATTCGAATCCTTTTTCATTGCTATTTAATTATAAACAAAATCACTGTATATATACATATCAGTATCGAATATCAACAATCCAAAAATACAGTCACCAAGCACAGGCAGCCCTGAGAGCAAGGTTCCTCCATTAATAGTGCCAAACACAAACACCGCGAGGTCACCACGAGACCGTTATTGTTACAATCATAAGATAAATAGTGGAGACATAAATATACAGCGAAGCTACAGCCACAGAAGGGTCAAGATACAGTAGGGCCGAAGCCAAACCCTCGAACTATAAACCCATAGAATACCACGAACAACAAAACCCCTCAAACAAACAAACAAGAAAATATCAAGGAGCGACCCTACCTGGTTCAGGCATAGGAGTCAGGGTGCGAGGTCAATAAATAGGAGCTCAGTTGCACACTTGCATGGCCAGCAACACAAGCCATTAAAGCCAGCAGAACGGAACCAAAAAAATTACAGGCTTGAAAGCATGGGAAGGGGTTTCCGAAAGAACTTACCCGAGAGAGCCGAGCCCGTGCGAACCAGAGGAGAAGCCACGGACTAAGGTTACAGTCGCAGAGTGCTTGCTGCTCACAAGGAGCAAGAACAATCAACGACAGAAGAAAACGAGGCAGAAAAGACTAGCATGGAGAAATGACTTACCTTCAGATAACAGCCGAATGAGAGCAGAGAGCTGAGGCATTCCACAACCACAACCTGTGACAAAAACCAAGCGAATAATCAAACAATGGAGCAAGTGCATTGAGAACAACAGCGAACAACAAAAGCCTACAACTGAAAACGAAACTAGAGCCGACCAAAATTTAAACCAGAGACCGGAGCCTCGAAAACAAGCACCGAGCAGGAAGCATTGACAGCATACGCAGGTGGAAACCCTCACAGAAATTCATGCCCATAGTCAGTGAAACGAAACCCCTGTAAAGAAACCAGAACCAAAATCCTCATTTCGCGGAGTAGCGGAGTGAAAGAATCAGAGTCCTTACCTCGCAAGTAGCATAATGATACAGCGGTGAAATGACCCAGCTTAGGGTTTCGTGGGTATGGTAAGAGGCGGGAATGAGCGAGACCCAAGGCCAGGACACTTGTCCTCAAAACATTAAAACCATAGTATAGCGCCATAAAGTCAACCAGCTACGCAATTAACAACAAAACAATCAATAGTTAATTATTCATACGGACGTGTAAAGGGCTGGTCCCATCAATTTTGGTATCAGAGCCAGGTTACAGTTAATTGTTTTCTTTACAAAATGGAAGCCGGAAGAAGAGGTCATGGCAGAGCTATTCGAAGAGTAGTAGATGAAGGATTGAGAGAAGAGATTAGGATCCTGAATGCCCATTTGGCGGAAGTAGAAGCACGAAGGAGAAGGGATCCGGAAGTAGGGGACGACAGTGATAAAGAAGTTGTAGTTACGACAGATGGATCAGATGAAGAAGGACCTAAAATCAAGTTGTTAAGGTCAGTTTTGTTGGTTAGCAGTAAGCCAAAGCCTGAGATTCCAAAATATGATGGTAGTTTGTCCACAGAAGTGTTGTTGGACTGGATTAGTGAGTTAGACAAATACTTTGAATGTGAGGAGATCAGCGAAGATAGGAAAGTTAAATTCGCTGCCACCAAGTTGAAAGGACGCACGACCTTGTGGTGGGATAGTGTCCAAGCAGAACGGAGAAGATTAAATAAGTTACCTATTAAAAAGTGGACCAAAATGGTCACCAAGATGAAGGGTAAGTTTTTGCCCAAAGATTACCAAATTGCTCTGTATCAGTAGGTGCAGAGTTTGAAGCAGAGAGGAATGACGGTGAAAGAATATACCGAAGAATTTTATCGGGTGAACCTGAGAGCTGGTTATACTAAAGACACCCCAGAAAAGACAGCAAGGTTTGTGAATGGCCTAAGGCTGGAGATATTGGACGAGATAAGTATTATTTCTCCAAAAACCATAGAGGAAGCATACCAGAGTGCCTTAAAGGCAGAAGAAAAGATCGCAAGGAAGCAGAATGCCAGGAGAGGACGTGGAACTGGCGGAGGGAAAGGACAATCAGAAGAAAAGATCGCAAGGAAGCAGAATGCCAGGAGAGGATGTGGAACTGGCAGAGGGAAAGTACAATCCTTTGGCAGAGGAAGGACTACCAGCAACAGTGAAGAGGGCAGCAGTTCAAAAACCTCAGGGATAGCAAAAAAGGAAGGTAGCACTAGGGGAGGAAGGTCATACCATAGAGGAAGGGGAAATGGCAGGGGCAGAGGAGCTGCCTACCAGTGTTACAAGTGCTAGAAGTGGGGGCACAGGTCCTTTGAGTGTCCTGACGGAGAACAGGCTGGTCAGAGAGGAGCATATGTTGCTCAAACAGAGGAAGCAGAGGCACCACCTCAAGAGGTAGAGAATGTACCAAAGACAGGAGAGGCCTTAGTCTTGAATAAGGTACTGCTGAAACTGGCAAAGGAGACGGCTGAACAAACCCAAAAAAAGGCATTATTCTGGACTGTGTGCAAGTCACATGGAAAATGCTACAAACTGATTATAGACAGTGGAAGCACTGATAATCTGGTTGCAACAGAGATGGTGGAGAAATTGGGTTTAAAAAGGTTGAAGCACTCGACTCCCTATAAGGTGTCTTGGTTACAGAAGGGTCACCAACTGCTAGTTGATGAGCAATGTGAGGTGGAATTCCATATTGGCAAATATAGGGACAAAGTGATTTGTGACATCATGCCCATGGACATGTGTCATATTCTGCTAGGTAGACCGTGGCAGTATGACCAAAAAGTTGTTCATGACGGGAAAACAAATTGTTACAAGTTTGTCAAGGATGGGATTAAGCATATGCTAGTACCCATCAAGGAAGAAGAAACAACAGAAACTAGTGGGACAAAATAGCTACTGGTGGGTGGAAAAGAATTTCTAAAATAGATTGAAGATGACGAGGTAAAGCATGTTGTTGTAAGGAGACCGAGAGCAGTGCTGTTGCACACTGAAATTTCTGACTTACTTGAAGAAATCCAGGATTTGTTGCAGCAATTCAGTGACATTGTGGTGATTGATTTACCGAATAAATTACCACCAAAGCGGAGTATCATTCATCACATAGATTTCATCCCTTGAGCGAGTTTACCAAACAAAGCTACTTATCGAATGAGTCCCAAGGACGACGAAGAGATCATGAAGCAGGTACAGGAATTGTTGGACAAAGGCTTGATACGGGAAAGTTTAAGTCCCTGTGCAGTTCCGACAGTTTTAGCTCCCAAGAAAGGAGGCGAGTGGTGGATGTGTACAGATTCACGAGCAATAAATAAAATTACTATCAGGTACAGGTTTCCATTGCCACGAATGGATGACATGATGGACTGCTTGAGTGGAGCAGCATATTTTTCGAAGATAGATCTGAAGAGCGGATACCACCATATTAGAATTAGAGAAGGGGACGAATGGAAAACAACTTTCAAAACTAATGAAGGACTATATGAATGGCTAGTGATGCCATTTGGGTTGAGTAACGCCCCTAGTACTTTCATGCGCCTGATGAACAAGATGTTGAAGGAGTTCATTGGGAAATTCGTGATTGTGTATCTTGACGATATACTGATTTTCAACAAGACCAAGGAAGAACATTTTCGACACGTTCGATATGTTCTAGAGAAGTTGCAGCAAAACAAGTTGCTGATAAATTTGAAAAAATGTTCTTTCTTTCAGAAGGAGTTAGTCTATTTGGGTTTTGTGATTGCAGAAAATGAGCTGAAAATGGACCCAGAAAAAGTTGCAGCTATACTTAGCTGGCCATCCCCTAAGAGTCTGTTCGAAGTTCAGAGTTTTCATGGGTTGGCAAGTTTCTATTGCAAGTTTATAAAGAATTTTAGTGGAATCTGCGCACCTATGTTGGATACCATCAAAAAGGCAAGTCAGCCTTTTCATTGGACTGAAGCTGCAGAGAAGAGCTTCCAGATATTAAAGAAGAAGATCACTGAGAGGCCAATTTTGAGGTTGCCTGATTTCAACAAACTTTTTCAAGTTCGTTGTGATGCCAGTGGTACAGCCATTGGAGCCGTACTCAGCCAGGAAGACAAACCAGTAGCCTATTTCAGCAAAACATTAAATGAAAGCAAGCAAAAGTATATGTTTTATGACTAGGAGTTTTATGTCGTCGTCCAAGCCTTGAAGCATTGGAGACATTATCTGTTGGGTAACGTGTTTGTCTTGTTTTTTGGTAATTATGCATTTCAGTATGTTATGCAGCAACATAAGCTGAATCACAAACACACAAAATGGGTGGAGTACTTGCAGAGTTTTACATTCGTATTGAAGCATATCAGTGGTCAAGCGAACAAGGTAGCAGATGCACTAAGCAGAAGAGTCTTACTCTTGCAGGAGAGCACGATACAGGTATTGGGATTTGAACACTTGAAGGACTTGTATCAAATAGATACAGATGTCAAGGAGGCTTATGAAGCCTGCCAGAGTCCTTTGTTGAGGAACAATAGTCCATGGCTAGAATATAACTTGCAGGAGGAGCTGCTATTCAAGGGAGGATAGTTGTGTATTCCAGAATGTTCGATGAGGGAGAAAAACATCCGGGAAAAACATAGTGGAGGTCTAGCTGGACATTTTGGCATTGATAAGACCTTGGATCAGCTCAGTCATTTCTATTACTGGCCGAAGATGCGAAGAGACGTGCAGCGGTATGTGACCAGGTGTAAGATATGTCAATTGGCGAAAGGGCACAGTCAAAACACGGGGTTGTATACACCCTTGCCTATTCCAAACAGACCGTGGGATTTAGTCAGTCTGGACTTTGTCCTGGGTCTACCCAAAACACAGCGGGGTTTTGATTCCATCACGGTGGTGGTGCACCAATTATCGAAGATGGCACACTTCATCCCTTGCAGGAAAACCAATGACACTACCCTTGTAGCACACTTGTTTTTCACTGAAGTCATCAGATTGCACGGCTTACCCAAGTACATTATTTCCAACAGGGATGTGAAATTCACAAGACATTTTTGGTGCACCTTGTGGAAAAAGTTGGATACGAAGTTAAATTTCAGCTTTGTTTATCGCCCACAGACTGATGGGCAAACGGAGGTAGTGAACAGAAGTTTAGGAAACCTGTTACGGAGTCTAGTTGGGGAAAATTCACGAATGTGGGATTGTGTACTTGCTCAAGCGGAATTTGCTTACAACGGTTCACCAAATCGAAGTACAGGAAGTAGTCCTTTCCAGATCTTATACGGAATGCATCCCCAAGGAGTGCATGAGCTACGAGATTTGGGACAGTTAGAAAGAAGAAGTCCTGATGGGGAAGACTTTGCAAGAGCAATTAACGACCTACATGAGCAGGTCAATACAAAATTATAGGACAACAGTCAATGGTACAAATAGAAAGCAGATATGAAATGAAGAGAGGTACAATTTAATGTAGGGGATCAAGTTCTAGCGCATCTGCGCAAAGAAAGATTCCCTAAGGGCAAATACAATAAGCTGAAATTCAAAAAAATTGGACCTTGTAAAATTCTGCGTAAGTTTTCTGCAAATGCCTATGAGCTGCAATTGCCTCCAGGTATAGGAATATCGCCCATCTTTAATGTGGCGGATTTATTCCCATACACTGCCAGTCTGGAAGAGGACAGTTCAGCGTAGCCAAAGCAGAATAGCTAGGAAGAGAGTAGTTCATGGATGAGACAAATGCCTTTAGCTCAGCCACTTGAAATCGAAGGAATCCTTGAAACATAGGTGGCCAGGCGGACTCGGAGAAAGGAATACCTACAGTACCTCATCAAGTGGAAAAACCGCCCTATTGAGGACAATCCATGGCTTGACGCAGGACATATACAACGTGCAGGGTATTCTATTGAGGAGCTCATGGACCATAGCCATGAATTTTCATCTACCCCGGGAGCCTGATGCAGGAGCATCCAGCTCAGGGAGGTCATGGCTGGAGTGTTTGTCTTTAAAAACAGATATGTGTCAGTTAGTTTCTTTTATTTTCATTTAAATTTCTAGGAACGGCTATCTCAGCCCACTGTTAGTTTTGCTTACGTTTTTTTTATTTTTAGTTTTATTTAAAGTTTACTTTTAGATTACAAGTCAAGAAAAGACAGTTATCCAGAAATAACCAAATTTAACTACTGGAAGTTTGATAACTGTCCAGTGATCTTTACAAAACAAAAAAAGGAAACAACGATTATAATCTTTTGACCATCATAGAATTGAATGAAGACAAGCACAGAAACATTCTAAAAAGCAAATACATCTAAATCCATATACATTACAACTTAAGTATTTTCTGTGAATTCATTTTTCTTTTCCATAGCATAATGATGACAGACAGTGAACAGTAAACATAGAAGTAGGAAAAGCACCCATATAAGTCAACAAGATAACGAAGCGGGTCTGCAGAAGAAACTAGAAGATCACTATCGAAGGAATAATCGAACATTCACAGGTACCAACAGAATTCGAATCCTTTTTCATTGCTATTTAATTATAAACAAAATCACTGTATATATACATATCAGTATCGAATATCAACAGTCCAAAAATACAGTCACCAAGCATAGGCAGCCCTGAGAGCAAGGTTCCTCCATTAACAGTGCCAAACACAAACACCGTGAGGTCACCATGGGACCGTTACCGTTACAATCATAATTTAAATAGCGGAGACATAAATATAAAGCGAAGCTACAGCCACAGAAGGGCCAAGATACAATAGGGCCGAAGCCAAACCCTCGAACTATAAATCCATAGAATACCACGAACAGCAAAACCTCTCAAACAGACAAATAGGAAAATATCAAGGAGCGACCCTACCCGGTTCAGGTGTAGGAGTCAAGGTGCGAGGTCAATAAATAGGAGCTCAGTTGCACACCTGCATGGCCAGCAACACAAGCCATTAGATCCAGCAGAACGGAACCAAAAGAATTACAGGCTTGAAAGCAGGGGAAGGAGTTTCCAAAAGAACTTACCCGAGAGAGTCGAGCCCGTGCGAACTAGAGGAGAAGCCATGGACTAAAGTTATGGTCGCAGAGTACTCGCTGCTCACAAGGAGCAAGAACAGTCAGCGACGGAAGAAAACGAGGCAGAAAAGACTTGCATGGATAGAGGACTTACCTTCGGATAACAGCCGAATGAGAGCCGAGAGCTGAGCCATTCTGCAACCGCAACCTGTGACAAAAACCAAGCAAATAATCAAACATTGGGGCAAGTGGATTGAGAACAATAGCAAACAACAAAAGCCTACAACCGAAAACGAAACCCAAGCCAAGCAAAACTAAAACCAGAGATCGGAGCCTCGAAAACGAGCATCGATCAAGAAGCATTGACAGCGTACGCAGGTGGAAACCCCCACAGAAATTCATGCCCAGAGTCAATGAAACGAAACCCCTGTAAAGCAACCAGAACCAGAATCCTCGTTTCGCGAAGCAGCAGAGTGAAAGAACCAGAGACCTTACCTCGCAAGCAACATAATGAAACAGCAGTGAAATGACCTAGCTTAGGGTTTCGTGGGTATGGTAAGAGGCGAGAAGGAGTGAGCCCCAAGGCCAAGACACTTGTCCTCAAAACATTAAAACCATAGTACAGCGCCATAAAGTCAACCAGCTACGCAATTAACAATAAAACAATCAACAGCTAATTATTCATACGGAAGTGTAAAGGGTCGGCCCCATCAATAGCTTATTTTTATAAATCTCAATCATCATCATCATTTTTCTTTTTTTTTCAGAAAAAATGAGTACATGTTAACCATATGTGTTTCATATTTGCCCCAAAAAAAAAATATGTTAATCTTCCTAATCCTCATGCAAAACTGACATTCTTGTAATAGGACCAAAGAGGACGACCAAAAATAAAAGTAAAAACAAAACTTATTCACATAAGACAAGACTAACAAAACATAGAAAATGTGATATGGCATGGCCATTTACAAGAGGACCAGCTCACCCTCCTCGACCACCAAACCATCAGAAAATAGTTTATAAAACATGGATCCCTGAGTAGCCAAAGGACATTTCTTCGATAATCCATAAGCTACCATATTTGATTCCCTGTAAACCTGCAAGAACGAAATATCCACGGGCAAGAACTAAATATCCACAAATACCTGCTTCAGATGTTCACTTCTCTCCATCCAGTTATTTAAAAGCCTGATGTTCAATTCCCTCCATCCAGTTATTTGAAAAATGGAGCCCAAAGTTAGAACAACAAGAGATCGGGTCAATGAAGCTTTTTGAGTCACCATATATAGTAATGTTATCCATTCTTTGTTTCTTAACAAATCATAACAACCCGAGAGCCAGGATCTCAGCTCTAGAGTTGGTACCAGACATGGAGAAAGAAATGTGTCTGGAGATTTAACCTCAGCCAAGCTCCACACCCACAAAAGCATCAACAATATGCGTTGTTGATCCCGCTTCAATTCCAGCCAAGCCAAAATGTGGGATCAACAATTCCAGCCAAGCCAAAATGTTGGAAACAATTATGGAGATGTATAGTTGTTTATCTTCAAAAATCAAAGAGTTCCTCGCTCTCTAGATCTCCCAAATAATATACAAGGTACACATTTATGCTTTCCCAAACTGGTAGTCCACCATTTGCTTCCACAATGGAGAAATGTCCCATGGGGTCAGTTGTAACAAGCCAAGAACCCGAGTCCAACCCTGCAAGGACAAATAACACTGCAAGAAGAGATGTATGACCTATTCTTGTGACCTCATGCAAAAAGGGCACCGGCGTGGACCCTGGAAGCTCCTTTTGCATTCATTATCCCAAGTGAGCATTTTATTTCACATACTAACCAATATTAGATGATGATTTTTAGAGAAACTTCCCATCTCCAGATGATCTGGACCAACAATTAAGAGTCAAGGAATAAAACTGGTAGAGAATATGCATGTAAATGTCTACAACCACCAGAGTTACCTTTTGCATGGCCCCAAACCATTTTATAGTATCACCACAGTCCTTTTGACATAAGCCAACAATGGGGAGCGATAGAGTGTAGTGCAACCAGGAAGTCTTGTTTTCTCCCCCTTAATCCAAGCTTAGTCTTCTAGATAAAGTAAGATTCATTCCAATAGTTGATTACCTAATCAAGAAAGAAGAGACCCGTGACATCTAGTAACCACTTACTTTTCCCAACTCATTTTATCCCAACCATCTCTGTCTTTATACAACTTTCACCATATATAACTACTTTTAGTGGCTACTCGTGGACCATTATTACTACTCACAAACATGTTTTTATGTAGAAAGGCTATATTAATAACACGATTGTATTTTTTTATATAAAAATTAGATAATGATATAGTTTTGCTTTTCTATTTCTATTTTTATTTTTATTTTAAATAAATAATTATATAATAAATAATTATTATTTTTCTATATTTTTATTTTAAATTTCAGTATATATAATCTAGAATGGATTTAATATAAATTAATGAAATTATTCCGTTATTTTTTTATAAAACAAAGTTTTATATACAAAAATATCTTAATTTTCAACTTATTTTTATATTTTTTTAAATAATCTTAAATATTTTTGAAATAAGATTTTATATAAATGTTCTTTCTTGATTGTGGAATAGTATTATATATTATTTTAATTATATATTTATATAATTTATCTTAATCATAGATTTCCATAATGAATTAAGAAAAATCTTGGTAGAAATCACATAAGAGAAATTTTTGTTAATATTTTTTAATGAATTAATAAACTAATATCATTATTTAAATATTATTTTTCAAAAACTAGCCATTTAATATAGCCATTACCTATTAATATTTTTTAATAAATTAATAAACTAGTATCATTATTTAAATATTATTTTTCAAAAAACTAATATTTGTTTTTAATATATTAATAAATTAATATTCAAATATAGCCGTTACTTGAAATTATGTCTCTACATTGCTTTCTATTTAAGCCTTTGTCATGGTCTGCTTCTTCATCTAGTCCTCATGATGAACCACACTTGTTGGTTCCAAATGCCTCGACCAAAAATTTATGTTATGTGATTTTACTGAAAGACTTTTCTAAGTGCAAATATCTTTTAATTTGTAAAACTTGAAAAAAGGTTTTAGCCTCAACAAAAGGAAGACTTTTCTAAGTGCAAATATCTTTTAATGTGTAAAACTTGAAAAAAGGTTTTAGCCTCAACAAAAGGTTTTAGCCTCGACAAATTTAATCTATCGAGTTGCTTGATAGAATCTCCTTGATTAAGATTAATATATACTACTTATATATCTGTGTGTAAATTTTGATTGTTTAAATTACATTTTTTAATACATAAATGGATTCAACATCTTGAAAATACTCTCGCACTTGTATTGTGTACAATACACAACTTAAACTTCAATTCCAACAAATCTCTCCTAGATTTTAAGTTTCAATTCCAAAAAAATAATTGCTTAATTTTAAACAAAATTGTCTAAAAAATATACCTTTAAAATGACCAAAATGTAAAATAATAAGACTAATAGAAATATTTAATCATAAAAATTTAATTTTCTCAATCATTTTATATAGTATATAGATAGTTGACATTGAAATATTTTATTTAACAATATTTTATTAAGAATTACATTGGATTTTATTATTATTAATATTTTTAATGCTACATGTTAAATCTATATTAAGAATTAAATGAATTATACATATTCCTCTTATGACTTTTATTATTATGAAGTAATTAAATTTATAACTTGAAACTATTTTTTTACTTTCATATTATTATTATTATTATTATTCACTTTCTTTTTTATATATACAAGTGAAATAAATTAGTTAAGATGATCTTTAAATAGTTAATTTAAGTTATGTAGTGGAACATTTTAAAAAGTATAAGAATTATACATCTTCCTTACACTCTTTTATTTTTATTTATGTTATTTCTTTTTAAAGTTGGTATAAAATTAGGGGAAGCTAGAGTAGGAGGGGTCATCTATTGCCCCAAGGAACAAATGGTTTATAGCTTTTCTTGAGGCTTGTGAATAGCAACAAACAATCAAGATGAATTTTGGGTCTTGTGGAAAGGTTTGGAGATAGTCATAAGTAAAAGAATAAAGAAAATAAAGGTTAAGGGGGGTTATATGATTGTTATTAGGAAATCTCCAACGCACTAGGAAGAAACTTTTGTTTCTCTTCAATAGTCCTAAAGATAGCAATGCAATGTAAAAAATATGAGATATTTTTGCCTCATACTCTCGGATCCCTAAATGATGAGGCAGATAAGTTTTCTAAGAAAGGATACGAGATGGAGCAAGGGAACACAAAAACAATTGGTGGAGTAAGAAATTTCGCTCCAGTTCCGTGAAAATTGAATGGTCTTAGTGCAAATGGGTCAGTGGACACCTCAAACGAAGCTCGTGGTAATGAGAATAAAGGAATTAAATGATGTTTTCCAGATGGAGCTCCACTCCTCTGGCACTGTCACCTCGCATGTCCATCCACATGGAAGGAGTGAGCTCCCCACGTATCACTCTTTGTTTGGTCGTGAATGCAGTTGATACAAATTGAAAGGAGGGAGGACATATTATAATTGGGGATTGATATCTCGCCTAAGGCTAGGGATCTGGTCAAATTCCTTTGAAGCCTCTGCTATAATCCCTCTGCTCAAAGTTATTCCAAATGATAAAGGTGATTGATTTGAGAATTCACATAATGTTAGAATTAATGTATTTCCTCCAGGATCAATTTGGATAGAACGTTGTAGAATTGTTAAACATTCAGAGTTCTTGTGCCATTAGGTTATCTTATCCTTTGTGTTTAATTTTGTGGTTTTGTAGTTGTCTTATTCTTATGGATTCCATGGAGAGCTAGGTTCCAGATGTTGATTCAGATCATTGGAAACAATCAGTAGTGTGGTTGTTCAAGGTGCTTATGGGAATGTTAGAAATTACAGTCTAAAGGTTGGAACTCATAGAGCGCGAGAAGGAGGAAAGGTTTAATCTCCTGGAAAATAAAGTTTGATTGGTTTCAAACTCGTATGGAAAGGAAACTCACAGGCCTCGAGACAAAACTCCTTTTGTTGAAGGTGCAGTCAAACAAACATGCTAAGTTGCAAAAATTTGGATTCCAAGCTTGGCTTCGATTTGAGACCAACTTTTAGGAAGTTGACGCGACTGGTATCATGACTGGCAATGGATGGTCTCATGGCAAAGAGGTTGTAGTGGAAAACAAATTTGAAGCTGGCCCCTCTGGGGTATCCTAAAAAATGTCTATATGTATTGCAAGTTTGAATTGTTTTTGGGGCAATTTTGTAAAATTTATGGGAGGTTTCAATGCAAAATAGTAGTGAAAAAAACCAGTAGAGGCAAGAAATTTTTTTTGTGGTTGTACTTTAACGTTGAAGTAGTAGAAGTGATAAAATCTTGTAAATGGTTCTAGCTATGAAATCTAGATTATTATAATATAAAAGATAATTGTTCTATTATAAAAAAGTAGGTATAAAATTATGTTTTATTTCCCCAGGAAAAATCGTAATTTTATTCAAAATGAGCAAAATTACATGTTGTAGATGCTAATAAGCATATGCAGTAATAGCATGTCCTGATTTCTCAGAAGCCATAAAAGACTAATTTATTCTTTCCTACCTTTCTTATTTTCCACTTTTCGCCAACCACTAGTGTTGGGAGTAGATGTTATAATAGACAATTGATTCTCATTAGTATTAGTTGGATATTCTTTGTCAGAATCATATCCCTTTGATCCATGAATTAGTTTGTTGCCACTTGCTTATTTTCCTGATGTGTGTTGTTCATGTTGTTGCGAAGGGTTGTTGGGCCTCTTAGTTAATGCGGAGATGTGCTCTATCTTGTCCTTCTATGGGTTGATCTGTACAATCTGTACATTATTGTCTGCAATGTTTTCTGTTGTCTCTTCTTCTTCTGCTGCTTCTTCTCGTGATTCAGTGCGTTGCCAACCTTTTGGTTTTTGGGATTATTTCTTATTTCTTTTGGGGTATTTTTTAGCTTGTGGGCATGCACTGTGAAGGTGACATGTTTGTTGATAGCCATGGCAACGGAATGTCGTATTTTCATAATCTAGTGATTGAGTCCACTGTATATTGTTATGGATCAATATAATGTTGTCAGGTAAACCTTAACTAAGATCTACTTCGATGCATATTCTAGCAAAGGTAAATATGCCTCTTGAAACTCTATATGCATCAATCTTGATAAATTTGCCCAGCAAATTCCCTATTTCTTCTAATACTTTGTGATGCCATAAATGTAGTGGAAGATTGTTTATCCTGAACCATACAGGGATTTTAGAAACCACCATAGCGATGGCATCAAAAACTGGGAACCAAGGGATCATGAAAAGTCCTGCATTGCCCCAGAACCATGGTCCCTCATTGAGGGCATATTCCTTGTCCTTGACTGTGTTGAAATTGACAATAAAAAAACCCTTGGAACATAGATGAATATCACAATTCGTTGTCCATGTGGAAAGTATACAATGGTGAAAAGCGTATGATTTAGGCCAAAAACCATTAAATCTACATATGACTGCTTTAGTACGAAAGACTGCATAAAGCTCATTTATCTTAGGCAGAGAGACTATCAAGGCTAGTATCTAGGATTTTTTCTCCACGATATAGGGTCCAGGTAGTTCTAGAGGTGGTGTTGGTTTGGTTTGGGCTTCATCCTTCCCTTTGACCGTATCTTTAAAAGAGCCTATGCCCTTTGAGCTGGTTCCGGAGCATCCACCATGTAGTCGCAGATTGAGGATGATGGTTGAATCTAAGACAATGCCATAATCCTGTAGTGTGTGATTATCCTACATAATTTATCCTAAATAAATCAAACTTTGCATACTTACTAATATGCCTAGATGATTTTGGATTTCACACTTTAATTCTTGTATCCGCCTCCCCTTTCAGATCTGCTTGCAAACAGTCCTTCCTTCTAGTGTTTTGATAAAGAATTGTATCAGATCCAGAGCTATGGTGAGTGGATTTTTCCTTGACAGAGGTTGATATGCTATAAGATACTATAGATCTGATATATCTAGTCGAAATGTATCCTAATCCATTGTTTTCTACTTGTAGGGTAGGCAGTAGAGATTTCTCCTTGCCCAATCTAGAAAGGCCATCATCAAATCCAGTCACATCACTTTCTATTGTTGCTTTATGCTTTCGCTTGTTTTTTCCCTAGTGGGGACGTGGAGACAATTTCCTATCGTGAGATCTAGAGCGTTTATCATCAAATCCAATTGCATAGACTTGTGGGTTAGGGATCGGATTCACAAAACTCATGGGCAAACCATTGGGAATTGAGACATTAAGGCAAGTTCCTCCTTAATGGATCTCTTTCCTTCTTCAGCCGCTCTGTGCCAGATGATAAATCCAATTAGGGTGGCGTTAATAGGGCTCAATCTGGAGTAGGAGCCAAGACATAAGTGGATCTCCAGATCTAGCCAGAGAAAGTGCAGATATGTTTTCTGTGAGAGCGAATCTGTTAAATCTTTGTCTGGTTTGTAAAGCAGTGTATGTTTCGGAGAGGAAGAGATTTTCCCATATCAAAATAGAAACTATGCAAGATCTAGGATCTCACGCACTCATTCATGAGAAGAAATCTCCTGAGGTAGTCTGGCCGAGACCACAATACTAATGGAAGAATTTTTGTGTATACCATTAGATCCCGAGCTTTGTGCATCGATGCTTCCCAGTAGACCGGACTGGGCAATTTCGTGGAAGACTCTTACAAAAACCCTCTTTTCTGCCATCGAGATCGCTCCAAAGCTTAGTTCATAACATAAATTTATAACATTAAAATTATGTTATTTAGTATGGACATTAACATATTTTATTCACGGTTGAGAGTGAAAGTGAAATTTTACAAAATCTCCTTCATACTGAGCTGTAAAATTAACAATTAAAATTAAAATTTTTTTTATTTAGATTACTCTTAATTTTTATTTTTTTTTTTACAAATATAAGTAAAAGAAATTTATTATATATTTATGATGTATTATGTATATAATTAAATTTTAAAAATAACATATAATTTCTAATACTATTTTTTAGATATAAATAATTATTACATTAACATCTCTTTCACACTGGGCGAGAGAGAACGCATGTGGGCACAATAAAATAATATTATACTATAAAATTTGGTTAAAAAATAAAAATTAACAATTTTTTTAATAAAAGATGAAAGATTAATTCCTTTACAAAATTTAACCCTCGAAAATATGAAAAATAAACAATTTACAAAATTTAATCCAAATTTTTTTATCATTTTAATCCATTTGCAAAATATAACCCCTCAAAATATAGAAAATTAACTATTTACAAAAGTGAACCTTTAAAATAAATAAATTAAATAACTATTTACAAAACTGTGTACTAGAATTTTCTGATTACTCACATCAAAGTTTTTATGGTTGACCATTAAGTGTGGCTCATCCTCATGATAGAGATATGAAATATGATCCATCATTCATAGATAAATAGGTGAGAGATACGGGAATAAAAAAACATTCAGTTAGTTGAACATTAAAAAGTTAAATATTAAAAGAAGTTAAAAAGAAAGATGAACATAATGTTAACCATAGTAAATGAGAAAATAAACTAAAGAATGGAATTTAAAAAGAAATCAAAAGGTCATAAATGCTAAGAAAAAAAATGTAATAATTTACTAAAATTTTTACAAAATTTAATAATTTACTTAATCATTTTCATATAATAATCCTCAAACACCCAAACATCACGCTGACTTACAAACAATAAGTTGTGCGCATGATGTCGTTGCCACGAGCCCCAAGAGGTCAAAAGTATCATCGGCCATGGCTATAACGTGTTGGTGCCAGTGTATGGACAATTCTACCATTATATAATGGGTTCTAATTCCTAATTGGCTCCATTTAAATAAGGGTGTTTTTGTCCAAACAAGGGGCAATTCCTAGTTTAATGATTAAGAAAAAGAAGAATATTTTTTGATAGATGTAAGTGTAGATAATAAAAAAAATATAATAGAATATTTATACTAGAAATTGTTTTTTTTCGGTGCAAAGGAATGTCGAAAGCTCAAGAACCCACTTGTTGATCTCAATTCTTTCCACCAGCTTTCCTCCTAAGATCTCAATTGATACCTGCTAGGACATCGATTTTTCCCCTCTGCTTGAATCATTGATCATAGCAGGATATCGTAGAAACAAGATTGTTCATATACAAGGAGCCTGTTCTTCCAGCCTCTCCTTCCAGCTATGGAGTGGGTAACTATTTGAATGGAGACTTGTTCCTGGGTCTGATTTCAAAGTTATGAGACAGTATGGAACACAATAAAACAAGAGGACAAACAAGGGATTGTTCATATACAAAGAGCCTATTCTTCCAGCCTCTCCTTCCAGCAATGCAGTGGGTAACTATTTGAATGGAGACTTGTTCCTTGGGTCTGATTTCAAAGTTATAAGACAGTATGGAACACAGTGAAACAAGAGGACAAACAAGGGAGGCAGGATGGGAAAGAGAGCGCTATGATAAGCAAAGAGAATCAATTCCTATGTCTCAAAACACACAAAGAAAAGAGAATCAATTCCTATGTCTCAAAACACACAAGGAGGTCTGATTTCAAAGTTATAAGATAGTATGGAACACAGTAAAACAAGAGGACAAACAAGGGATTGTTCATATACAAGGATCCTATTCTTCCAACCTCTCCTTCCAGCTATGGAGTGGGTAACTATTTGAATGGAGACTTGTTCCTCGGGTCTGATTTCAAAGTTATAAGACAGTATGGAACACAATAAAACAAGAGGACAAACAAGGGAGGAAGGATGGGAAAGAGAGTGCTCTGATAAGCAAAGAGAATCAATTCCTATGTCTCAAAACACACAAGGAGCGTTGGTTTATCCAATGTCCAACAATCTCCCCCTAGTGCAAGTCGAGTGTGATTCGAACTCGAGACCTTTAGAATTGCAATTATCGTTACACAAAAACCCGCTTGTGTTAGTAAACAGATCCATCGCCAGAGTTAACAAATCCATGAGAGGCAGTTAAACACATGTCACAAAACACATGGGGAGAGCTGGTTTATCCAATGTCCAACAATTTGCTCTGTTCAAAATTAACCCTTAATAAAAGAGTCAAAATGTAAAATAATTATAATTGAAATTTTATAACATGAGAATTTATATTTTTAATTACTTCTTTATTATTATTATTATTATTATTATTATTATTATTATTTTAAACCACATAAATGTAAATTATTGACATTTAAATAATATAGTTGACATGAGCATTGAGATATTTTAGTATACTTTCCTAATCCAAGTTATATTGTTTTTTATTTTGTTCAAAAAAAACTTTGACTTTTAATTAATTTTGAATTTTTTAAAGAGATTTTATGAAGTTCATTAAAGTTTTGAAAAAAAATATTAAATTGAATATATTGAAACTAAAACATAATTTTTAATTTTTTTAAATGTAAATTACTTTTTTCTATTGGTTGATAGCTATTATGTGGTTTTAAATTTAATTGTAAGATATAAAAATTATATTAAAAATTAAAAAATCTAAAAAAAGTTTCTATTATCGATGCTTACATAAAAAATGGATAGTAACAAGAAGTAAACAAGTGTAATATGAAGTCTATTAAATTCTTATTATTTTAAATTTGTGTATTAGTTTTTAATATTATATTAGTTTAAAAATTATATTAAAGTATGTTTAGTGTGTTTATATATCTAATTATTAGTTACATTTTTCACATAAAAAGAAACAAAAGAAACAAACAAATATGTACTTGTTTTTTTAATACAATCAATATAACTTTCAATTACTTCTTCTATTTGTACATTGAAATATTTTATTGTATTTCATATATATACATATATGTGTGTTTTTCCTAAAGTTGATGTTAAAATAAATTAATTAACATGAATATTAAAATTGTTTATATACGTACCAATTGAAATATGAAAATATAAATAATATCAACTTTATTTGTTTTTTTAAAGTTCATATAAAATTATCTATAGACTTCAGAGTATACACTATGACACGTATAGAAAAGAACCACTACACCCTATGTACAGTCACACTGAGTCAAGTTTAGTGTACATTTTTTTGGAGGAGCAACTGTGTATAATAGCAAAAGGAGAAATGAAAACTTGTCAAATTTGAATAGGTGCTACGAGGACGAAAAGTAGGCTCTCTCATTTGCTGGAGTGGACAATGACAATGTTTGGACATTGAAATCCCATAGGCAAAAACGCCTTTGGCGTAATTAATATAAATAGTAAAATATAAAATAAGATATTTGAAAGTAAGTTAATTATTTTATAATATTGAGAAAAACTCTGTGGTTTTCAATTTCTTAAAACCCAGTGTGTCGATATCCTGGGGCTATTTGAATTCTTACGTTCAAATTTTTTAACGAATGTGCCCAATATGTGCCCAATATGAAGCTTTGTTTGGCTATTGCAATGCAAATTTTCATTATTTCAATTATATATTTTGAAAATATTCTCAAATTTGATGGATAGTAATAACATAAATAATTAATTTATATTTCAAAGTTTTATAATAAAATTAAATTCAGTATACTAACACTTTTAGACCAACTCAATTCAAAGTTTAACGAAAACAATTGTTATCAAAAGAATTGAAAGGACAAATGCCTCCCAAATACCAATCAAATAATTGAAGTGGAAAATGCCTCTGTTTCTATCAAAGAAAATTGTAGCTTATTTCTATATTTGAATTTTACTTGCACCGCATACGATGACCTTATTTGAATTCTCCCTTCTCGGATTCCGATAAATAACGAGTAATCAACTAAGAATTATGAGATCGATTTATGCTAATCAACTAAGAATTATGAGATCGATTTATGCAATTTCACCGATGGTTAAAATTAAAAGGCTAGAAATAACTGGTAAAATAGAGTTTTATTTGGTCAATATGAAGTATGCAATGTAGAAAAATTTAAAAAAAAAAATGTAAATCCAAATTTATTTTTTTGTAAGTAAGAAGATTATATTATATAAAAAGTATAATACAAAAAACTGCATAGGCAGTGAGAGCAGGGATGTACAATATTCCTGGCCTAATCGCCTGCTCAGAGGGCATTTTACATGAGCACCATAACGATGTCCACCACGCAGGGTGACAAGAGGCAGAGCAAAATATTACTAAGTCATGGGATCTACCAGGAGGGGAGAGAAGAAGAAAAATCCTAGCCGCAGACCCATACATAAAGCCGAAAGCACATATTAAACAGAAGACCGGGAGACAGGATCGCTGGCCCAAACAGAAGCAAACGAAAAACTTTAGAGGCGGTAGTTACCCGACTGGGCGTTAGTGTCCATTCCTCTGTTCCTTGCATGATTGCCAATCCTTGTTTGCAACTCCTCCAGTGTAGCTGGCTGAACCCCTGCGGAGGTAGAAGGCTGGGTGGCGTAGTTTACGCTGGCGTTTGCTTGCTGCGTCACCGGATCAGTATCTATGGAGTTCTTGAGAAGCTGAATGAGCAGCATTATCAGGCGGTTCTGGGTTTTGATTGATTCATTCATTTCAGTCAATTTGCCATCCAGGGAGCTGTTGAAATCTGTGATCCTGGCCATCTGTTCTGTGGTGAGATTGACCTGAGTGGTAAGATTGACCTCTGTTACTGACTCTAGAGCTTTCGCAATCAAGGTCTTCATGCGCCAGCATTCCGCCTTGGTGCGTACATACTGAGTCGCCCTTTTCGCAGGCGTGCCAGGGTCTGTGACCCAGTCGACTTCAGCAGCAATTTCCTGCTCCGAGCGACCCCCCTCCTCACGCCTCGCCTCAGCTTCCATTTCTGCCATTTTGCGCTTGATGCGGGTTGCAGTTCTGGTTTCGTACCCCCTTCTAGCAGCCTGAAGGTCCTTATTAGCTGCTTCGCAGCGACTGTTCCCCTCTTTCATGGTGAACTTCTCGTGACTTGCCTGAGTTGAAACAGAATTGAAGACTTGCCCCTTCCTCATACAGATGTTGGAAACAATGTGGCGAGCAGGGCCTTTGCCCCTGTTTTTATAGTGAAGGAGGCGACGTTTCCTCATGAGAGGGGAGTAACTGCCTGCAGTGTTGGTAGTACCAAGTTGGTAGGTGACCTGAGACGTCGCACAAGCGGCCTTGTCCCTGGAGGTGTTGAAGCTGATGATGAGATGGTTAGGATGACGAGCCGAGTGCCAAGTGTTTGAAGCTAGCCTGCGCCAAGGGTGGTGGCGCGTGAGGTTGGGAGTGCGCTCTGAGCTCTCATGCCTGAGACTGGTCCATCGAGCGTAGTACCACCGTCTTCCACTTAGAATTACCATTAATGGTTTAGGATTCTTACCATGTGTATCCTCTCCGTGCGTGCCGAAGGGACGGTGTTTTATGAACCGTATCCCGAAACTTAAATTGTGTTGATCTCCAGTCCAGATGGGCTGGTGCCGCCATAAGTATTGCCGGTCCCTGCATCCAATCATCCCGTGATGAGCTTGGGGATGGTATTCCTTCCTTGTCTTCTTATGATGTCGCGGATGTTGCCAGATGCCAACCTGGATTAGGGTTGGGTAGTCTGAGTCAGATCGTTCGCTGCCAGATGAATACATTCTTCTTTTATGGTTTGGTCATCTAAATCCCGCCAGCACTTGTCAATAGCAAGGTCAGGGTTGTCTGCTCCACAATTTGCTAGATAATCAGCTAGACCATTTGCTTTTCTTCTGGCTGTTTGAAGGATAAGACCCTTCATGCCCACTACTAGATCAGCTATGTTCTCCGTAGCTTTGGCTAGCCTCCAATGCTTGGTCGCTTTGCTTATGGCCGTGCCTGTCTGTAGGCATTTAGCCGCCGTGATAGCGAGTAGAGAGTCTTCTTCAACTATTAGATTACCCCTTCTGAGATTATTTAGGATTTTCAAGCTCTGCTCAAGCGCAGCAAATTCGGCCTCATTATTGGTTGCTTCACCTAAAGCTCTGCAGAAAATGTGAGTGATTTCCCCTGTTTGATTTCTGATCGCTCCCCCGATACCTGCAGTGCCCGGGTTTCCCCGAGAGGCTCCGTCAAAGTTCATCTTCAGGCAGCCCGAAGGAGGTCGTTGCCACGTTGAGGAAGTTGACGCAGGTTGGTGAGATCCTCCCCCTGTTGGTTGATGGCTAACATTATCCAATTGAAACGCCTTGAGGATTCTTGAATCCCGAGCAGTTGGTTTTTCCTCAGCCTGAACTTTGCATTTGGCTTGTATGAGCTGTTTAAGATTTGTTGAGATAGAATCCTTTGCAAGTTCTAGGCTTCTGGTTTCTTCTTTGAAAATTCTGCGGTTGCGTTCTTTCCAAATGGTCCATACTATAAAGAGCTTTCCAGATGCTTTCCACTCTGTTCATTTTTGAGAACCTGCTTCTCCAGTTGGAGATCGTTTCCTGTATCGATTCCCTGTTCCTGTCAGAGGCTTCAAGGATTTCTTCCATCCATTCCCATAGTTTAGACGCCCAATCACATGAGTTGAGGAGGTGGTTCATCGTTTCTTCCTCCATATTACACATAGGGCATCTGGATGGACCACTAAAGCCTTTCTTTAAAAGATTTTCCCAGGTGAGAGTTCTCTTCTTCATTAATAACCATAGAAACGTTCTTATTTTCGGCCAAAGCAAGCTGTTCCAGACATTAGTTACCCAAGGTTGCAAATTTGGAGGTCCTTCCTCATCCAGAATATTCCGGGCCTCTTTCAAAGAAAAATTCCCGTTCCCTTTGGGCCCCCATCTGAGCTTGTCATTCTCGGTTGCAGTTCTGATTTTTCTCTTAGATAGCTGTTGATTTAAATTTTGTAGAATTTCCTGAGGGAGGCCATTGTTATTTGGATCAAAAACTGTCCACTGCCTCCAATCCTGATCAGCATTGTTGTTCAACCAGTACTGACTTACAGTGAATTTGCCTGCCGCTTGCTGACTTTGTTTCAGGGGAAGGAGGTTCGGGGATTCCAACTTGGGTAGCTGTTGCCAGGCATCTTCCCAAAAGAGAGCATTGTTACCATTTCTGATTTCCCAAAAACTGTGATCCTGGATTATGCCTCTGTTTGCCTGAGCATGGTTCCATATTGGTGAGCCTTGGCGGGTGATCTGCATCCTGATTATGTCTAGATTGTTGCTGTTCGGCATGTACTTCTCTTTCCAGTGAATGGCCCAGGGAATGTTTATATCTGAGATCCACTTCCACCAAATCTTGGATCCACAGATGTTGTTTACTGTGGCTGGATCCACTAGATTTAGTCCTCCCTGGGTTTTCGGTTTACATAATTTCTCCCAAGCCACGAGCGCCCATTTGTTCTTCTTGCTGCTTCCGCTCCATAGAAAGGAGCGTTGAATGCTCCGAATTTGGTTTAGGACTCCTTTTGGTGCCGGAAGGATAGAGAGCATGTAGTGAGGGATTGCCTGCAAAACCGCCTTTGTGAGGATTAATCTGCCTGCAAAGTTTAGAGCGCGGTGAGCCCAGTGCTTACTTTTCCTTTCCATGCTGGCTAAGATTTTCTCCCAATGCCCTTTCTGCCAAGGTTTGAGAGTGAGGGGGGCTCCAAGATATTTGGAGGGGAGAGATGGAATTTTACTTAAAAAACACATCTCAAAGCCCAAATATTGACTATTCAAATGTAATACCATAACGCTGAAAATGGAAGTATTCCAAAACGAGAGCATTTTGATAAAAGCCTCATGAGCAAATGGAATTTCACTTAGAAAAAACACATCTCAAAACCCGAATATGCTGAACATTTCAACAATGACTATTGAAATGTAATACCATAACGCTGAAAATTATCTGGGAAGTATTCCAAAACGGGACCATTTTAATAAAAAACTCATGAGCTCTATAGTGATAGATTATTTGTTTAATAAAAGTTACTATTGTTGTTGAAAAAAATTATAGATTTATCCAATAAAAACCATATAAATTATAAATAGGTTATTTATAACCTATTGTATGGGAGTGACTGTTACCTCATTTCCTCACGGATTGAAACTATATTCAAAACTTAAAAGTTGAAAATGATCTAAATCAAATAAATATTTCACTGACATGTTTTGATACCAGAATTTCCTGCATATAAAACTCTTGAAATTTCTTCCACATAAGACTCATGAAATTTCACTAATGGTTAATTTAGTTTTTAAATGGAGCTTTGTTTCATCGATCACTTTCTTGCTTCTTTCCTTTACACATGGATTAGGAAAAAACATAATATATCTTTATGATAATTTCAAAACTTTATTTTATACCAATATAAATCCATTTTGATCACAAATCTAAAGAGCTTAGAGGGATCAAATCTTCTTAGGTGCAAACCCTTTTTATAGTGCAAAACCTTAAAAAATTACACCTCCAAAGATTGCATCCCATTAGAGACCTGATAGATGATGATTAAGATCTATATATATATATATATATATATATTGTAATTTTGAACGCATAAATGGATTCATTCCCTTGAAAATCCCTTAATATAGAATAAAAATAGCTTAAACATGAAATTCCAACAATCATTTGTGTTAGAATCATGATTTTCCTTACACCAAAACCCCAAGGGCTTGAAAATCCCTTAACATAGAATAAAAATAGCTTAAACATGAAATTCCAACAATCAAGGTGCTTGAAAATCCCTTGACATAGAATTAAAATAGCTTAAACATGAAATTCCAACAATCATTTGTGTTAGGACGCATCGCTAGAGTTAACGGATCCATGAGAGGTGGTTAACCACATGTCACAAAACACACAAGGAGCGTTGGTTTATCCAATGTCCAACAATCTCCCCCAAATTGGGTGTGATTCGAACTAGAGACCTTTGGCTCTGATACCACTTGTTAGAATCATGTCCAACAATCTCCCCGAGCATAAATGGGATGTGATTTGAACTCTAGACATTTGGTCTTTGGCTCTGATACCACTTGTTAGAATCACAATTATCGTTACACCAAAATCGGCTTGTGTTAGTAAACAGATGCATCCCCACAGTTAACAAATCCATGAAAGGCAGTTAAACACATGTCACAAAACACATGGGGAGAGCTGCTTTATCCAATGTCCAACAATTTGCTCCGTTCAAAATTAACCCTTCTTAAAAGAGTCAAAATGTAAAATAATTATACTTGAAATTTTATAATATAAGAATTTATATTTTTAATTACTTTATTATTATTATTATTATTATTTTAAACCATATAATTGTAAATTATTGACATTTAAATAATTTAGTTGACATGAGCATTGAGATATTTTAGTATATTTGCCTGTTATATTGTTTTTTATTTTGGTAAAAAATTTTGACTTTTAATTAATTTTGAATTTTTTAAACAAAATTTATGAAGTTTATAAAGTTTTGAAAAAAAAAATATTGAACTGAATATATTGAAACTAAAACATAATTTTAAATTTTTTAAGATGTAAATTACTTTTTTCTATGGGTTGATAGCTAATTATGTGGTTTTAAATTTAATTGTAAGATATACAAATTATATTAAAAATTAAAAAATCTAAAAAAAAGTTTCTATTAGCAACCATGCTTACATAAAAAATGGATAGGAACAAGAAGTAAACAAGTGTAATATGAAGTTTATTAAACTCTTATTATTTTAAATTTTTGTATTAGTTTTCTTTTTTCTAGGTAAAACTAAATCTATTGATGAAAACATAATATACAGTGAGGCACCAGCCTCTGCAGGTCTATCAGTCATATGACCAATTTAAACATCAAGACTTAAAATCGAGGTTGCCCAAGATGGGGAAACCAGTCCGAGAACGAGATAAAGATAGGTTCATTCTACCCACCCAGGGGCTACAGTTCCAGGACTCAAAATTTACTACCAAAATTGACCACTGTAAAAAGACTGTAAAATTCAAAAAAGGCTCCCAATATTGACCACTGTAAAATTCAAAAAAGCCGGCCATGCTTGACACGTGGCATGTGGCATGCAACTACAAGGTGTCTTAGGACGATGGCTTCTCTTCCACGATTGGACACTAGCCATACTCTCCTGAATCAGTTTCCTCTGCCTGCCTGCCACCTGCGGTGTCTTGTGGCTCTCGGTCTTCCACCTGAATGCCTTTGTCTTTGCTGGTGGCGTTGCCTCCCGATGTCTTCTGTCTACTGCTGGACGGATGGTCCATGGCTTTCTGCAGGTGGCTGGAGCTCGGCTCCCCCTGAATATTGACGTGCAAAGGAGGGACCTGGTTCATCTCAGGGCTGTGGTCTGGATCAACGCACGAGCCAGCTACCTCCCTGAAGTCCACTGAGACGGTAGCAATGATTACCGGTCTGTCCATGGAGCAGAGAAAACGGAATTGAGCTTGCTAGGAAGTAGCAATGAGATTGATGCGCTGGGTGGCTTCATCAGTACGACGAACTTCACGGGAGCAAGCTCGTCCCCGGCCACTACAAGTTTCGGATATCTGCGATGGAAGCGAGAAGAGGAAGAGCTGGGGGCGGGGAGGCTGAAGGGGAAGTCGAAACAGATGGAGGCAATGACGGGGGGTGGATGGCACTGCCACGACTACCACCTCGCCTGCTTCGCATGCGATGGCGTCAACACATGTTATTCTGGGTTGAAAGCTGCAGCGAGAGATGAGCCAAAGTCGCAGGGAGCGAGGCAAGTACAGCGGAGGGGAAATTGTGAAGAACAAGGGGAATCAAGTCAGGGCCAGAGACAGGGGCCGAGACCTCAATTTGCAGGGCGCAATGAATGGACTGAGAGAAGTGATGACCATTGCCCAAGTCGATGCAGCAGAGGAGTCTGCAACGTCTACCGGTTGCGGTGCGAAGGCTTAGCTCTGCTGTGGCAGGGTGGCAAGAGCAACTCAGAGGCCGAATGGAGAATTGCAGAGGGTTTGGCTCCATATTTCTATGCTTGCAGGGGATGTCTCGATCCGCCCAATGGGTTGATGGTGCCGGCCAAGGGCAGTGGCCTGCCTTAAATTCCCACAGGGGAAAGCGCAGGTTACCATGTGGTTCAGCCACCTGCTTGTCCGACGGCAAATCTGCATTGAATGCTCATCTACCACCCGCATCAGGGGATTAGTTTTTAATATTATATTAGTTTAAAGTTATATTAAAGTATATCTAGTGTGTTTATATATCTAATTATTAATTACTTTTAAAAAAATAAAAAAACATGTACTTATTTTTTTAATACAATCAATATTACTTTCAATATTTTTATTTTCAATTACTTCCTCTATTTGTACATTGAAATATTTTATTGTATTTCATATATATACATATATGTATGTTTTTTCTAAAATTAATATTAAAATAAATTAATTAACATGAATATTAAAAAAAATTATATACATATCAATTGAAATATGAAAATATAAATAATATCAACTTTGTTTGTTTTTTTTGTTTTAATTACTTTTAAAAAAATTTAAAAAATCATCTAAAATTATCTATCCACTTTACGCTATATACCATGACAGATATAGAAAGGAACCACTACACCCTATGTACACTCAGACTAAGTCTGTTTAGTGTCACTTTTTTGGAGGAGCAACTGTGTGCAATAGCAAAAGGAGAAATGAAAACGTGTCAAATTTGGATAGGTATGAGGACGACGAAAAGTAAGCTCTCTCATTCGCTGGTCTGAACAGTAACAATGTTTAGACATTGAAATTGCACGGACAAAAACGCCTTTGGCGTAATTAATATAAATAGTAAAATATAAAATAAGATATTTAAAAGTAAATTAGTTATTTTATAATATTGAGAAAAGGTTTCTGGTTTTCATTTTTTTAAAACCTCGGTGGGTCGATCTCTTGGGGCTATTTGACTTCTTACATTCAAATTTTTTAACAAATGTGCAAATTTTCATAATTTCAATTATATATTTTGAAAATATTCTCAAATTTGATGGGTAGTAATGACGTAAATAATTAATTTATTTTTTAAAATATTTCAAAAATTTATAATAAAATTAAATTCAATACACTAACACTCTTAAACCAAACCAACCCAAAGTTTACAATTGTTACCAAAAGAATTGAAATGACAAATGCCTCTCTACTACACATCAAATAACTGAAGTGGAAAATGCCTCTGCTTCTATCAAAGAAAATTGTAGCTTATTTCTATATTTGAATTTTACTCGCACCCCATACGATGACCTTATTTGAATTCTCCCTTCTGGGATTCCAATAAATAATGAGTAATTAACTAAAAATTATGAGATAGATTTATGTAATTTCACCCATGGTTAAAATTAAAAGGCTACAAATAATTGGTAAAATAGAGTTTTATTTGGTCAATAGGAAGTATGCAATGTGAAAAATTTAAGAGGAAAATGTAGATCGAAAAATGGAATTTCATTTAAAAAAACACATCTCAAAACCTGAATATACTAAACATTTCGACAATGAATATACTAAACGTTTCGACAATGACTATTGAAATGTAATACCATAACGCTGAAAATTATCTGGGAAGTATTACAAAACGAGACCATTTTAATAAAAGCCTCATGAGCTATATAGTGATAGATCATTTGTTTAATAAAAGTTACCATGGTTATAAATTATAAATAGGTTATTTATAACCATATTGTATGGCAGTGACCATTATCTCGTTTTCTCACAGATTGAAACTATATTCAAAACTCAAAAATTGAAAATGATCCAAATCAAATAAATATCTCATTGACATGTTTTGATACTAGAATTCCCTGCACATAAGACTCTTGAAATTTCACCAATGGTTAATTTAGTTTTGAAATGGAGCTTTGTTTTATTGATCATTTTCTTGCTTCCTTCCTCTACACATGGATGTAGGAAAAAACTTGAAATACCTTTATGATTATTTCAAAACTTTATTTTATATCAATATAAATCCATCTTGACCACTGATATAAAAAACCCAGAAGAATCAAATCTTCTCAGGAGCAAACCCTTTTTATAGTGCAAAACCTAAAAAAATTATACTTCCAAAGATTGCATCCTTCTAAAGACCTGATAGATGATGATTAAGATCGATATCTATATCTATATCTATATATATATATATATAATTTTTTAAATTGAAATTTTGAAAGCATAAATGGATTCATTCCTCTGAAAATCCCTTAACATAGAACAAAAATAGCTTAAACATGAAATTCCAACAATCATTTGTGTTAGGACGCATCCCAGAGTTAACAGATCCACCAGAGGTGGTTAAGCACATGTCACGAAACACACAAGGAGCTTTGGTTTATCCAATGTCCAACAATCTCCCCCAGCGTAAATGGGGTGTGATTCGAACTCGAGACCTTTGGCTCTTGTGTTAGTAAATAGAGGCATCGCTAGAGTTAACAAATCCATGAGAGACGGTTAAACACATGTCACAAAACACATGGGGAGCACTAGTTTATCCGATGTCCAACAATTTGCTCCTTTCAAAATTAACCCTTAATAAAAGAGTCAAAATGTAAAATAATTATACTTGAAATTTTATAACATAAGAATTTATATTTTTAATTACTTTATTATTATTATCATTATTATTTTAAACCATATAAATGTAAATTATTGACATTTAAATAATTTAGTTGACATGAGCATTGAGATATTTTAGTATACTTTCCTAATGCAAGTTATATTGATTTTTATTTTGGTAAAAAAAAACTTTGACTTTTAATTAATTTTGAATTTTTTAAACAGATTTTATGAAGTTTATTAAAGTTTTGAAAAAAAAATATTAAACTGAATATATTGAAACTAAAACATAATTTTTAAATTTTTAAAATGTAAATTACTTTTTTCTATTGGTTGATGGTTAATTATGTGGTTTTAAATTTAATTGTAAGATATAAAAATTATATTAAAAATTAAAAAATCTGAAAGAAGTTTCTATTAGCAAGCGATGTTTACATAAAAAAATGGATAGGAACAAGAAGTAAACAAGTGTAATATGAAGTTTATTAAACTCTTATTATTTTATTTTTTTGTATTAGTTTTTAGTATTATATTAGTTTAAAATTATATTAAAGTATGTTTAGTGTGTTCATATATCTAATTATTAATTGCTTTTTTACATTTAAAAAAAATTGTACGTATTTTTTTTTAATACAATCAATATTACTTTCAATATTTTTACTTTCAATTACTTCCTCTATTTGCACATTGAAATATTTTATTGTATTTCATATATATACATATATGTGTATGTTTTTTCTAAATTTGATATTAAAATAAATTAATTAACATGAATATTAAAATCAATTGAAATATGCAAATATAAATAATATCAACTTTCTTTGTTTTTTGTTTTAATTTCTTTAAAAGAATTTTAAAAGTTCATATAAAATTATCTTATTTCATATGGGCATGGAAATGTTTTATTTATAATTGAGAGTGAGAGGAATATATTTATCATGTCTCTTTTGTATTAGGTTGTAATATAATATTTTATTTATGAAATAGGGTGATAGTGAAATATTTTTACCATTCTCCTTTATATGGGGTTGTACTACCAACAATCAAAAAAGAAAGCAGAGTTAGAGTGGGACTACATTTTATAATAAGCTTAAGTAAAACTAAGCAAATATATATGTATGTTTTCTTTTATTTTGATCATGGCCAACATTATTTTTTAATTTAAAAGATATTTTATTTTTACTTTAAAAGGGACACGTGTTAACTCCAAGTGAGCATGGAAAATGAGAATACAATACAAAAGAAGAATTAAAAAAAAATGATGCTATAAATAAAATTTTCATGGCTCAAATGATAATACAATACAAAAGAAGAATTTAAAAAAAATTGATGCTATAAATAAAATTTTCAGTCATTTTCATATTTAGATATCAACTATATCAACCAACTTCAATGATATATTTACAACTCTTATGGAAACTCCCTTCTATTTACCGGTCCACTGGAAGAAATTGTTGAATTTTATAGCTATGGTCAGTCTTCATAATTATCAATTTTCCTCATTGATGCATTTGTAACAATATATGTTTCTATGTAGCATGTTCTTCATGCTCATTATTTCATCAAAAGAAAATATGAAAGACATGTTCTTAATGACCTTTGCAAAAGAAGAATTTTGAATTTGTATTTTTCCCTCCACAAGTAACCAAGTCAACTCCTCTAAATGCTCAAGTCAGCTTAACCCCTTATGGAACCCATTCAACCTCATGATGTCTATATTAAGGACACATTCGTCCTCGCTCTTGGCACACTTCACATTATCACACAAGAAGAAATACATCTCAACAATCTAAGAAGGAAGACAAGTCAAGGAGGCCGAAAACAAAAGTATAAGAAGTGTTCTTTCTGCCCTCACTCAACCAAGTACAAGAGGTTGAGATCAGTGTGGGTTTCTTGGGTATCTTTCTAAAATAGAGTCTAAAATTTCCTGTGGTTTGTCTATGGTCAAGATTGATCTTCTGAGGCTAAGGTAGAGGTCAAATTTTGGCCCTTTGGAGCATACCTATTTCAGATCTTGATCGAGATACTCAAGGATACTTTGTGGACAATTTTGTGAGGGTTGACTTGGTTTATTGGCGAGAGGTTGATCTTGTCATTCATGTTGGTCAATTATCTTTCATCTTGATTTTGATGTCCCTCTTATTGGATTGATTCTATAAAAGAAGGATTGCTGGGTTTTTACCCCTTGTGGGTTTTCCTAGGGTAATCTCTTGTGTTATTGTGTGGTTGTGTCTTTATGATCATTATGGAAATTTTCTTTTACTATTGAGCTCCTTTGTGTAATTGCTTTATGATGGAAAAGATCACTAGAAAATGATTAAACAAATAAATATCATTTATAGCAAATCTCTATAAGTTGTCCTTTCACTTTCCAAATGACTAAAAATTATTTTCAAAGTTAAAGGATTTATTTTAATTTCAATTGAAATTACATATAATCATTTAACCTTTTAACAATGAAAAATTATAAAAATAATAATATTTCAATTAAAAAATATAAATTAAATATTTTTTTCATTTAATAAATAAGTAAATAAAACTAACTTTAAAATATTTTAAATTGAACCACACATTCCCCTATACAAAATATTAATACTTTATAGCTAAATATTTATTTCAACCATAATTTCAATGTCCCCTTCCTCTTAAATTTGTAGGCTGACAAGCTCATTCTATTGAATGTTGTTGTCATTGTAGCCAATGTATGCTATTGAATGCTCTTAATATTTGTCTAAATTTCATCAATTGTTAGCTCCATTGGTTAGAAGCCCTACATAACCCTTGAAGCCCCACACTTGTTTTATTTTTTGAGAACAAAGATTAGTCTGGTTTGGCCCAAGACCACCATCATTTGAAGCAGCTCATCAAGCCGATTCCAACGGTACATGGCACATCACATAACACCTCAAGGTTTAGGAGTTATGGTTGTTTGAAGTTGAAGGACCCAATTTGTGGGAAGAAAACCCCAAGCATGATGATGGTGCCTAACATTCTCCATGGTCAAAAGCCCCAAATATGGTGACATGGAAGCTTGTCATTAGTTTATGGGCTTAGAAGAAACTCATTATGGTTAAAGCCCTATCATATGGATGATGTGATATTTTATCATTATTCATCAAATCTCGAAGTCAAGAAGGTGCCTCAATCCAAGAGAAAGACATGTTTGGCTCCAATAATATCTGAAATTTCAATTTAAGAATGAGTTAACCCTTTACGAATTTTTGGCTCCAAGAATATTTAAATTATTGAATTTTTTTTTCTGCCTCCAAAAGGGTAAGTCGGTTACTTTCCCTAAAGCTCTATGAATTCTATAAATAAAGGGCTACTTTCCCTCCAAATAAAAATATATTTTTGGTAAGAATGAAGTAATTCGTTAATGAAAATTCCCTGTTGCCTTGGGGAGTAATTGAATACCTAACAAGGAGGAAACTTGGCAAGTTTTTTTATTGGGGTATATTTATACTCTATGGGATTCATTGGATCAGGGCATGAAAAGTGAAGCGTTGAGAAGGGTCGAGTTGTTGAATAAGTTTGCTTCTCTATATAATTGGGTTCATTCATGTTTTACAAGTGTTGAAGGGTTTCACTTGACTTCTCGGACATAGAACTAAAAGGAAAAGGTTCTTGTAGTAGCCATGTAATATTTTTTTGGAGGAAGAAATTCTAGAATAGTTATGATTATCTTCTCACTGGAGCCTATATAACTTTTTGGGTTATTCCTTGCATCCAAGTTTCAATGAAGATTATTGATAAAAGGACCGATGGCTGAAGCATTCTGAAATCCATGACACAATTTGGCTTTGAACGAAGAAAATTTAGAGTTTTAGGGTAAAGGTGCAACGAGCGAGCCAATTCTAAATTCGAGCGAAGATTTGATGCTATGGAGTCTAGATTCATCACAGAGATCGGTTAAATTATTTTGGTTGAGTTCGCTTGATTACAATTTAAAGGCTCAAGTTCGCATCCAACATTAAAAGCCGAAGTTTATGTGACATGGTCACTATGCCAATATTACAAAATGTTGGGTATATGTTTGCGGTGATACACTCCACGTAGGCACATTGCAAAAGGATGACGTGGAAATAGGCCATTGAGGCATTCAACTTATACATAATTCATAATAAATTGCTTGAATGGCATCAAGTTGAATGCAACAATGAGAATGGTCAGGACTGATTTGAGTTGACAGAACCTTTGAGGCTGAGACATTTAATCAAGCCACATATGCACGAGCACTTTTCCATTATGTTGTGTTGAAAATGAAACAAGAAAATCTTGATTTAATTTTATCCTTGAATTAAATTAGGAATAAAATTGTAATTCCACATCACAAGACAACTTGTACGAGTTAACTAAGTTAATTTGACTTATTTGACTTAGTCAATTCGAGTTGAGGGTCTAACTAGAGTCATGTAGAGTGTCTTCTACTTTTTAGGAGACCTAGTTGAGTTTATTTTGAGTTGTAATTAATTAATTCAATTTAACTGAGTTAAATTCAGTTAAACTAGTTCCAACTAATGGATGAGCTTGTAGGAGGTCAAACATTGGGGTGTTGCTTCATGTTTCCAACCAGTTAACTGATGATTCACTCATAAATAACTCATGCATGTCAGATCTGAGAGTTACCCATTTTAAATTGGAGTTCAAGGGCAATGTACTATCAGTTGTACAATCATTTGAATTATATAGGTGGTGCATGCATTCAGAGGAAGGGCTATGAGGATGCACAATTCATATTGATGAATTTCCCTAATTAATAGGGGGCTAATTCGCAAGGAAAAAACGTAAGTAAATAGGTGCTTAGGAAAGCCAAAACTAGGTTAAGTATTGGCCTAAGCTTGTTTAGGAAGTTGTGAGACAGATAGAGATAGCGTAGAGGTTGCTCGGGCTTGAGCAAAGCATTGTGATCTTCTCATATTTTCTAACTAATGTAATATACAGATAGCAGGGGTTTTTAGTTGTGGCTTTCCCCAGGAAACCATTGTGTAATGTGTTGATTTAATTCTTTAACTTGTATGCTTTGTGATTTTGTGATCGTTTAATTATTTTCGCCGATGAGTAGAGTAGATTCAAGTCTATTGTTTTAGTAAATTACAATTAGTAGTTTGAATCTACAAGGAATTTCTACATGGTATTTGAGAAGAAATCACTCAAGAAGAGGAGAATGAAAGTTTGTCTTTTGTAGGTGAAATCAAATTTGCAGTATCATTTTTCAGAGCCATCAGGATGTCGTTCTATGGATTGAGACTTGAATATTCCCTTGAGGGTAGTTCGAACTATATTTCTTGGAAGGACAGTATGGAAGCAGTGTTAGAAGACAACAAACTCAAGGAATTCATAGACAAAGATATTCCTAAGCCTCCAACAACTGATGCTCAAGATCTGGCAGAGTGGAGGATTTGTGTTGCAAAGGCAAGAAGGATCATACTAGAAGGATTTCAAGGTCATATTGTCTTGAACCTCCACAGGAAGCATACATCATATGAAATGTGGAAAGCCTTGGTCCTTGTTTCAGAACAACAGTGACCACAGGAACCTGGCACTGGAGGACAAGCTTCAGAAGATAAAGATGAAGAAGAGTGATACAATACCACAATACCTTAGCATATTCACCCAATGTCAGGATGAACTTGAGGGTGTCGGTATTACAGTTGTTGAAGGTGATCTGGTTAGCCTAACACTTCTAGGCCTTCCTAAGAGCATGCACAACTAATAGGATTGGATAAATGGGAGGGATAATTTACCAATGTGGGAGAATTTGTGGTCTAAATTGGTGCAAGAAGAGATAAGGCAGAGCACCAGAGATGGAACCTCATCCAAGCATGATGATGAGGAGATTTATGCCTTAGGAAAATGGGTGAAGAAAGGGAAAAGAAATAAATTCCAATCCAAAGGGGATTCTAGTCAGGGAAGCAAGAAGAAGGACTTGTTGAATATTAAATGTTTTCACTATCATGAGCTAGGACACTATGCCATGAAGTGTCTGAACAAGAATTCTAACAAGAAGCCCTCGAGAGGAGTGGTAGGTGAAGCTCTTTCTTCACAATTCGAGTTGGATTTCACCCTTATTGCTTGCATGGTTACATCGGTGATGGTTAGTGTGTGGTATCTGGATAGTGAAGCCTCATTCCATATGACCGAAAATAAATAATTCTTCAGTGACTTGGAGGAGAAGGACCTCCAGATGCACATCGAAATGGGAGATGATGGAAAGCATAGTGCAACCGACATTGGTACTGTTAATTTTTAGAGGGAATCTTGTTCTCTTCTCACATTAAAATATTTCATGTATGTTATGGGTCTGAAGAATAATTTGGTTTCAATTGCTATGTTGGAGGACCATGGCTATGATGTGATATTTAGCAAAGGAAAGGCTTTCCTTCATCACATAACCCCAGGACAAGTGAAGTGGATCAGGGTTCGGGTGAAGAACCTCTACAAATTGGATGTAGAAGACTGTGTTGCGTTGAGCACAAAAGCAGAGAAGGTGTAGATACGAGACATTGGTGAATTATGGAATAGAATATTGGGTTATCTTCACCATGGAGCTTTGAAGATCATGCAGTAGATTTGTACAGGACTTCCCAAGGTTGCACTAGAGCGGAGAGATACATGCAAAGGGTGTACATTAGGGAAGTAAACCAAAGCCACTTTTCATGATAAGGACATTCGAGTGCAAGTGATCCTTGAAAGAGTTCACTTAGATGTGTGTGGACCGTTCTCGATAGCCTCCACGACAAAGAACATGTATTATGTAATATTTGTAGATGATTTCTCACATAAGTGTTGGATTTTCTTCATGTAGAATAAAGATCGGGTGTTCTCTAAATTTTGTGACTTTAAAGCACTTAGTGAGAAAGACACTGACAGGAATGGGAAGGCTCTAAGGAGAGATAATGGTGGAGAATATGTGTCGAATGAATTCAATAAATTTTGTGCATCAGAAGGCATTTGACGAGAGTTAATAGTACCCCATAATCCACAACATAATGGGATGTATGAAAGGAAGAACAAAAGTATTATGGGAGATGCACGGGCGATGTTACATGATCAAGGTCTATCATTGCACTTGTGGCTTGAAACATGCAACACAACTGTATATGTCCAAAACATGAGTCCTCATTGGATTCTCAAGATGATTACACCAGAAGAAGCTTTTTCAGGTAAGAAACTAGATGTTGCAAACTTCAGGATCTTTGGTTCATCAGTTTATTGTCATGTTACCAAGGATGCAAAGAAAAATCTAGAACCAACAACTGAGTTGGGAATATTTGTGGGGTACACTGATACACCTCACAACTATCAGGTGTACCTTCCATCTCATAGGATGACAGTGGTTCGTAGAGATGTGAAGTTTGATGAAGAGAAGGCCATGAGATGTTCCCTTGAGAGGGAGATTCAGTTACATTTAGATGAGGAGATTTTAGCTCCAAAGAAAGAACCTCGGGATGATGTGGAGCAACCACATGCAGAGGAGAAAAGAGTGGAAGCACCCACTTATGCATAGACTTCCAGAGATGGAAGGAAGCACGCCAGAGAAACTAACAGATTCATGCATGATGTTAGAGAGAATGTGGGAGCATCCACATCACAGTGCAAGCAGAGGAGGTCACCAAATCGGTACATTGGCTACATGGCTCTGATGAACGAGAGTGTAGAGATTGAGCCATCTTCATTCAAGGAAGAATTGAAGCAACCAATATAGGTTTATGCCATGGTAGAGGAGTATGAGTCCATTATCAGAAACAATGTTTGGGAAGTGGTCCGAAGACTAGTAGGCAAGATGCCTTTACAAGGTAAAGAAAGTAGTAGATAGGAGTGTAGAGAAACAAAAGGCCATATTTGTGGCCAAAGAGTTCTCTCAGGTGGAGGGAATTTATTACAAGGAAACCTTTGCTCCAGTAGCAAGGTACTCTTCAATCAGATTTATTCTACCACTTTCAACACATATGAGATGGAAGATATGTCAGATGGATGTGAAGATAACATTACTCAATTGCGTGATTGAGGAAGAGTTGTACATTGAGCAGCCAAAAGGATTTGAGACCTTCAACAAAGTCACGTGTGTGTAGACTCAAGAGAGCATTGTATGGATTGAAACAAGCACCTCGTGCTTTGTACACCAAGATCGACAACTATTTCACCAAGTTGGACTTCACCAAAAGTGAAGCAGATGCAAGCCTTTACCATATTGTGATTGAAGGTAAATTATTGATTATAGTATTATACATCGATGATTTAATTCTAATAGGTGATGAGAAGTTGGTGAAATCTTGCAAAGAGGATCTTGCAATAGAATTCAGGATGAAGGACCTGGGGCTCATTCATTATTTCCTTTATATAGAAGTATGGAAAGGAGATGAGGAACAGTTTGGCTATCAGGGCAAGTATGCCAATGAGATACTGAAGAAGTTCCACATGGAGAGAAACAAACCCATGGAAACTCCTCTAGAAGGAAATTGGAGGAAGGAAGATGATACTTTATGTGAGATAGTGGAGGCTACTATTTATAGGAAGCTTGTGGGTTCACTTATGTATTTGGTGAACACATGACCTGACATATGTATTGTAGTTAAATAGGTTAGTCAAGCAATGGTTAATCCAACCAAACTCTATTGGAAGGGAACTAAACGATGTGTTGAGATACCTTAGAGGCACCACACATTTTGGTATTTGGTACATACATACAGAGGGAGTGAAGATTCAAGGCTTCAAAGATGCAGATTGGGTAGGGAGTCCATCCAACAGGAAGAGAACATTAGGGGGATCTTCAATATTTGGTGAGCAGCAGCTTCTTGGTACAGCAGGAAGCAGAGATCAGTTACACTCAATTCAATAGAAGCAGAGTACATGGTTGTTAGTCAAGCATATTTTGAGGCTATCTGGATGAACAAGATCCTTTTTAGATTATTTGCTTAGCAGATGGATTCTATAGTGATTTACTGTGACAATCAGAGTTGTATCAAACTCTCTAAGAATCCATTTTTTCAAGATCGGTCCAAGCATATCGACATACAGTGTCACCATCTACAATATTTTGTGCAGAGGAGAATCATGTTGTTGGAGTACATTCCTACAAAGGAACACGATGCAAACATATTGACTAAGGCACTTACAAGAGGCAAATTCAAGTTTCATAGAGGTCAGATTGTGGTATATGATAATCCCTTTCTTGTTGAGAGGGAGTGTTGAAAATGTAACAAGAAAATCCTGATTTAATTTTGTCCTTGAATTAAATTAGGATAAAATTGTAATTCCACATCAAAAGACAACTTGTACAAGTTAAATAAGTTAATTTGACTTAGTTGGCCCAGTTATTCGAGTTTAGGGTATAACTAGAATCATGTAGAGTGTCTCCTACTTTATAGGAGCCCTGGTTGACATTATTTTGAGTTGTAATTAATTAATTCAGTTTAGTTGAGTTAAAGTCGGTTAAACTAGTTCCTACTTATGGAGGAACTAGTAGGAGGTCAGATAGTGGGGTGTTGCTTCACGTGTTCAACTAGTTAACTAATGATTCACTCATAAATAAATCATGCTTGTCAGGTCTAAGAGTTACCCAATTGAGATTGGAGTTCAAGGGAAATGTACTATTAGTTGTATAATCATTTGAATTGTATAGGTGTTGCATGCAGTCAGAGAAAGGCCTATGAAGATTACACAATTCATATTGAGGAATTTCCCTAATTAATAGGGGCTAATTCCCATGGAAACAACATAAGGAAATGGGGACTTGGGCAAGAAAAAATTTGGTTAAGTATTGGCATGAGCTTGTCTAGGAAGCTATGAGATAGATAGAGATAGTGCAGAGGTTGCTTGGGCTTGAGAAAAGCATTGTAATCTTCTCATATTTTCTGACTAATGTAATACACAGATAACAGGGGTTTTTAGTTGTGGCTTTCCCCAGGAAATCATTGTGTAAAGTGTTGATTGAATTCTTTCTCTTGTATGCTTCATGATTTCACGATCGTTTAATTGTTTCCATTGATGAGTACAGTAGATTCAAGTTTATTGTTTTAGTAAATTACAATTAACAGTTTGAATCTACAAGGAATTTCTACATGTTGATAGGAAGTCGTAAAGTTGAATGCATGGTTCCACAATTTGATTGGTCTATGGTCGTATCTCATATGCATGACATTGAAACCCACATTTTGAACCCTCGTCGTTTGGCTGAGTCTTGTGGTCTTTTACGTAAATCAAGTTCATAGATTGAAGTGTTGTGATATATATATATATACATACACTGAGGCGTGCTATCTCTGGCAAAAGAAAAGTTTGAAGATTGATACATTGTTAGATATATATATATATATATACACTGAGTCGTGTTATCTCTGACGGAAGAAAAGTTTGAAGATTGAAGCATTGTTATATATATATATATCCACTAGCATTGTGTCTCAGTTATATGACATACATTTGAGAGGTCATAAACATGCATCATCGTGAGAAATGAGACACTGAGACTTATTTGTTCCAACGCATATCCACTATGAGCATGTCATGGAATTAGAAAAAAAATATGCCTACCTATGAAGTTGAAATTGAATGCAACATAATCACTTGGTCAATTATTTGTCTAATTGGTTGCATTGTTATCATTTTCAATGACTTTCCAGAATCTGGTGGTTGTTATGTAGAACTGGTTGTCATTTCCTATAAAGTTGTAGAATGTGGCCTTGAACTACGAGTTTGTCAAACTGTTATTGGTTTTGTGAGTTTTTGAAGGTCATTATTTATTCAAATTAAAAACTGAAAGATACCAGCAATTAATGTTGAAATTTAGAAGTAGTTATACATGTTTGAAGTCGTCTTGACACATACTTGATGGTTAGAACATGTATTAGAAATAAAAGAGCATGTTGTAAGTTACGTAGGGAAATATTGAGTATGATCTCATTGAGGACATAACTCAATACAAAGGCATCTTAGATTGACAATTAAAGATATCATTTCATGAAACATTGGACTTGTATGGTAATGTAGGATTTGACAGTCTAACGAGTAGATTTTTTTGTTGATCAGAGAGTTATTGTTGTGTTAATTTGGTTGACAATTGTGCATACTAAGCAGAAACAACAAAAATTGTATTGCAGGTTCTTTTGTATTGATATCAAGCATAGGGAGATCCAGTTTGAAAATTGTGAAACGTGGTTTGCCAACTGATTAGGGTGGTTGGGAGGTGCAAGGCAGGAGAGTGGAGTCTCCTTCAAGTTGGAGCATGTGAACACTTTAGGGCGGCAGGGTGGTGCTAGGGCAGGTTGGAACTTGCATAGGGCATTGGAGCATTCTTCTAGTTGCAGCTAGTAAACAAGGTGTTGGAGCATCTTTAAGGTTTTAGCCTGTAAACCGGGGCATTGGCGTGTCCTCCCAGTTGTAGTTGGTAAATAGGGTGTTGGAGCATCTTATAAGTTGGAACTTGTAAACTGAGGGGTTGGAGCCTCCCTAAGTTGGAGCTGAAAATATTGATGTACATTTTATTGAAAGACAAATATTAAGAAGCGTTTAGTGGTTTTTCTCCCAAAGAGGTTTCCATCTAAAAATATTTGTCTATTGTCTTTATTATTGTCCATTTTTTAATGGTGTTGATGAATTTTTATATTTATTTGATGTTAATAAAAATTAATGCTCCGTGAAGTTAAAAAAAATACTAATTGATAAGAAATAATGATTCAGCCCCCTCTCAATATTTCCAACAATTGATATCAAAGTAAGTTCCTTTAATAACAGCTTAATAGCTATAAGGAAGATCTTAGAGTGCAAAGATGGGAAAATCAAAGAAACAAGCTTCCAATCATTCAAAGGAATCAAAGAAAGTAACAGGTATTGAAATAGTTTCAAATCCTCATATTGCTAATGAAGAGAAACAAGTTGGTCCAATTCCTCTGCTTACTAAATCAAAAGTTGCATTTTTTAAAGCTAAAATGGAAGCATATTTGCAAGGTATTTGATGTGATGTATGGTTTTTAGTGGTTGATGGAGATACATCCACTAATGAATCAATAAAGTACAATTCAAAGGATATGTGTATCATTCTAAGTGACTTACCAGATTCTGTGAAATCCAATATAGGTCCATGCTCATCTGCCAAACATCTTTGGGAGAGAATTCAAAATCTTTGTGTCAGTCAAGATCATGTTGATAATGACCATGTTTCAAATCACACAGTTTCTTAGGTTGAAGAATATGAAAATAATGATGTAGAATAAGTAGAAGAGGACGTGGAGAAATCATTAATCGATGCCTTCAAGGAATGGAAAAACATAAAGAAGGAAAATAAGGAACTCAAAGAAGGATTTGTTCTCTTACAACTCCAGGTGCAAGAAGCAAAAAGGAAATTAGAAGAATCTATTCAGAAGAGTGAGTCAGAAGTCAAAAAAAGGAAAAAGGAATTGGATATAATTGTTGCAGAAATAAACAGGCTCAAGAAACAAAGTGAAAGGAAGAAGGAACAAATGCAAGACTTCAACAAAGAAAGTATAAATAGAAGAGGAAGAAGAAAGAAGGAAATTGTTGAAAGGCAAAATTGAGGAAGACCTTGATCAAAAGAAAGGAGAACTTGATGCTACCTTAACTGAAATAAACAAGCTCAAGGAGAAATTGTTGGATGGTGAAAGGAAGAATAACGACACTACTCGATTAAAGATGAAGGAAAAATAAACATAAGAATCCCCATGCAAAGAAGATAAAAGCTCCCAACCCACGCAAAGTAATATTGATGAAAAGATTGATAGCAGGATCCCTGAGAAGCTGAATAAAAATGAAGAACAAAAGAAGGTTAAAAATTTTGACGCTCGAAGAAGTAATCAATAAAATGCCACACACCCTCCAAAGAAGGATGACTTGAGAAGATCCATATGATGAGACAACACATCCAGGTATCCTAGCACATTTAAAAATTATTGTTTTTCATGTTATAGCTTTTGGCATATGGCTAGGGATTGTAGAATGTATGACAAGTGTGATTATCAAAGACATTATCAAAACCATAGAATCAAGTTTGTGGGATTACAAGACAAGTTTCATGATGACTTTGACAATAGAAATTATATCTCATTTGCTCCATTATTCAAGCCCAACATTGAATGTTACAAACTCCATGACCATGGGCATATAGCTCACAATTCTAGGTAAAATATGGAAACTTCCATGAAAGAAAGTCATAACATCAGGAACAACAAGGTTTAGAGAAGAAATCAAAAGGAAGAAGATTAAGTAAATGAAAAGGTATCTACATTCATGCTTTTATTTTTTGTAAATCCAAAAGATCTTATGAATCTAAAGTGAATGGTGGCAAGATTCAAGATGATTCAGTCAAAGAGTTGGTTCACACATTATTCTGAATTATCCAGCTTGTGGACTCCCTAAATATTGATGAGGGGGAGTCTATGTAGCAGTAGTTGCACAATTGAGGATCTATCATTAACAGCTAAACTGGTGGTAGATGTGAAACACATGTCAGCATTCTAAGTAGATTAGTCAACTTTATAGCAAATTGGAAAGAAGATTCATGGAAAAATTACCTAAGGTTTCAGGTGTGGCAAGTCATAGCATCTCATAGGGAGAAACAATGATTTTTTTATAGGAAGTATTAAGGAATGTAATTAGTCAAGGGAAGCATCAAGGAAGAGAAAACATGTCAAAATATTAGAAGTATGTAGTCCAGGGGAGCAGTAATTGCAGGAAGAGGAAATTATTATTACAAGAAAAGAAAATAAGGTATCTTGTCGAGGGGAGTCACCCTATTCCATTGATGGCAAAGGGGGAGAGAAAGTAGGAGAAGAAGAGCGAGGCATGGAGTGAGGGGGAGAAGTGATTGCAGAGGGAGTATGTGTTGACATCAATGACAAAGGGGGAGATAGTTGAATAGTGTTTCCATTGATGACAACGTACAGTATTGAACACTCTTAATATTTGTCTATTTTTTCATCAATTGGAAGCTCCATTGGTAAGAAGCCCTAGATAACCCTAGAAGCCCTGCACTTGTTTTATTTTTTAAGGATGAAGATTAGTTTTCTTTGGCTCAATAAAACCATAATTTGAAGCTCCTCATCAATCTGATTCCAGCAATATATGGCATGTCACGTAACACTTCACGGTTTGGGAGTTATACGTTTTTGAAGTTGAAGCACCCAATTTGTGGGAAAAACCTTAAAGCTTGATGATAGTGCCTAGCATTCTCCATGGTTAAAAGCCCAAAATATGGTGACATGGAAGCTTTTCATTATTTTATGGGCTTAGAACATCTCAACAATTCATGTTTAAATGTAATACCCTAACACTGAAAATTATCTGAGAAGTATTCCAAAACAAGACCATTTGAATCAAAGCCTGAGGAGCTCTATAGTGATAAATTATTTGTTTAACAAAAGTTTCAATTTTTGTTGAATAAATTTATAGATTTCTCCAATAAAAATAATATATATTATAAATAGGTTGTTTATAACCATATTGTATGGCAGTGACCATTATCTCGTTTCCTGGCAGATTGAAATTATGTTCAAAACTCAAAAATCGAAAATGATCCAAATCAAATAAGTATTTCAGTGACTTGTTTTGATACCAGAATTTCCTATGCATAAGACTTGTGACATTTCACCAAGGGATAATTTGGTTTTGAAATGGATCTTTATTTCGTATATCACTTCCTTGATTCCTTCCTCTACACCTGTATACAAGAAAAAACATGAAATAACTCTATAATCATTTCAAAACTTTAATTTATATCAGTATAGATCCATCTTGAACATGAATCTAAAGAGCTCAGAGGGATCAAATCTCCTAAGGTGAAAACCCTTTTTATAGTGCAAAACGTAGAAAAAGTGCACCTCCAAATATTGCATCCCCCTAGCGACCTGATATATGATGATTAAGATCGATCTCTCTTTGTGTGTGTGTGTGTGTGTGTGTATTTATATATAGATATATAATTTTTAAAATTGAAATTTTGAATGCATAAATGGATTCAATCCCTTAAAAATCCCTTAAGATAGAATAAAATAGCTTAAACATGCAATTCCAACAATATTTGTGTTAGAATCATGATTGTCATTACACGAAAACCCGCAGGTGTAAGTAAATGGACGCGTCACTAGAGTTAACAGATCCACGAGAGGTGATTAAGCACATGTCACGAAACACACAAGGAGCGTTGGTTTATCCAATGTCCAACAATCTCCCCCCAAAGCAAGCCAGGTGTCATTCAAACTCGAGATCTTTTTCTATGATACCACTCGTTAGAATCACGATTGTCGTTACACCAAAACCTACAAGTGTGAGTAAACAGACGCATCACCAGAGTTAATAGATCCATGAGAGGCAGTTAAACACATGTCATGACACACATGGGGAAAGTTGGTTTATTCAATGTCCAACAATTTTCTTCATTCAAAATTAACCCTTAATAAAAGAGTCAAAATGTAAAATAATTATACCTGAAATGCTATAACCTAAGAATTTAATTTTTCATTTACTTTATATAATATATGGAATTATTATTATTGTTATTATTTTAAACCTTATAAATGTAAATTGTTGACGTTGAAATCATTTAGTTGACATGAGCATTGAAATATTTTATTATATTTTATTTTATATTGTTTTTTTATTTTGGTAAAAAAAAACTTTGACTTTTAATTAATTTTGAGTTTTTTAAATAGATTTTATGAAGTTTATTAAAGTTTTGAAAAAAAAATATTAAACTGAATATATTGAAACTAAAACATAATTTTTAACTTTTAAAAATGTAATTGGTTGATGACTAATTATGTGGTTTTAAATTTAATTGTAAGATATAAAAATTATATTAAAAAATTAAAAAATGTTTCTATTAGCAAGTGATGCCATGTAGATAGCTTCCCACCATAATTTAAGAAAGTAATTACATAAAGAATGGATAGGAACAAGAAGTAAACAAGTGTAATATAAAGTTTTATTAAACTCTTATTATGTTAAATTTTTATATTAGTTTTTTATATTATATTATTTTAAAATTGTATTAAAATATATTTAGTGTGTGTTTATATATAGTTATTATTTAAAATTAGTAATTACTTTTTTACATAAAAGACATGTACTTGTTTTTCTTAAAGAACTTTGCACATTGAAATATTTTATTGTTATATGTGTGTGTGTGTGTTTTTCTAAAGTTGATATTAAAATAAATTAGTTAACATGGATATTAAAATTGTTTATATAAGTATCAATTAAAATTAGAAAATATAAATAATATCAACTTTGTTTTTTGTTTGAATTACTTTAAAATAATTTTAAAAGTTCATATAAAATTATCTTATTTCATATGAGCATGGAAATGTTTTATTTATAATTGAGAGCGAGAGGAATATTTTTATCATATCTTTTTTGTATTGGGTTGTAATATAATATTTTATTTATAACAAAGAGTGACAGTGAAATATTTTGACCATTCTCCTTTGTATTGGGTTGTACTACCAACAACCAATAAAGCAAGTAGAGTTAGAGTGGGATTACATTTTATAATAGTTTTAAGTAAAGCAAAGCAAATATGTATATTTACTTTTATTTTGATTATCATTCACATTATTTTTTAATTTAAAGAAGAATTTTGAATTTTGAATTTGTATTTTTCCCTCCACAAGGAACTAATTCAACTCCTTTAAATACTCAAGTCAGCTTAGCCCCTAATGGCATCCATTCAACCTCATGATGTCTATATTAAGGAGACATTCGTCCTCCCTCTTGGCACACTTCACATTATCACACAAGAAGCAATATATATCAACATTCTATGAAGGAATACAAGCCAAGCAGGCTGAAAACAAAACTATAAGAAGTACTCTTTATGCCCTCTCTCAAGCATGTACAAGACGCTGAGATCAGGGTGGGTTTCTGGGGTATCTTTCTAAAGAAGAGTCTGAAATTTCTTGTGGTTCATTTGTGGTCAAGATTGAATATTTGAGCCTAAGGTAGAGGTCAAATTTTGGCCCTTTCGAGCAGACCTATTTCAGATCTTGACCGAGATACTCAAGGATAATTTGTGGACAATTTTGTGAGGGCTGACTTGGTTTCTTGGTAAGAGGTTGAGCTTGTCATTCATGTTGGTTAGTTGTCTTTCATCTTGACTTTTATGTCCCTCTTGTTGGATTGATTCTATAAAAGAAGTATTGTTGGGTTTTTACCCCTTGTGGGTTTTCCTAGGGTATTCTCTTGTGTTATTGTGTGGTTGTCTCTTGATGATCATTATGTCATTTTTCTTTTACTGTTGAGCTCTTCTATGTAATTGCTTTATGATTGAAGAGATCACTAGAAAATAAGTAAACAACTAAATATAATTTATAGAAAATCTCTATAGGTTGTCCTTTCACTTTCCAAATGACTGAAAATCCTTTTCAAAGTTAAAATATTGATTTTAATTTCAAATGAAATGACATATAATCATTTAACCTTTTAACAATGGAAATTTATAAAAATAATAATATTTCAATTAATAAATATAAATTAAATAAATTTTTCATTTAATAAATAAATAAATAAAACCAACTTTAAAATTATTTTAAATTCAACCACACATTCCCCTATACAAAATATTAATACTTTATAACTAAATATTTATTTCAACCATAATTTCAATGTCCCTTTCCTCTTAAATTTTTGAGACGACAACGTATGCTATTGAACACTCTTAATGTTTGTCTAATTTGTCATTATTTGGAAGCTCCATTTCTCAAAATCCCTAGATAACCCTCGAAGCACCACACTTGTTTGATTTTTTAGAATGAATATTAATTTTCTTTGACCCAAGACCACCATCATTTGAAGCCCCCATCAAGATGATTCCAACTGTATATGTCACATCACATAATACCTCACAGTTTGGGAGTTGTGGTTGTTTGAAGTTGAAGGACCTAACTTGTGAGCAAAAACCCCAAACCATGATGATGGTGCCTAGCATTCTCCATGGTAAAAAGCCCCCAATATGGTGACATGGAAGCTTGTCATTAGTTTATGGGCTTAGAAGAAACTCATTATGGTTAAAGCCCCATCATATGGATGATGTAGCAGTTTATCATTAGTCATCAAATCTTGAAGTCAAGAAGGTGCCTCAATCCAAGAGAAAGGCATGTTTGGCCCAAATAATATATGAAATTTCAATTTAATAATGAGTCAACCCTATATGAATTTTTGGCTCCAAGGACATTTAAATTATTGAATTTTGTTTCTCCCTCCAAAAGGGTAAGTCGGTTGGTTTCCTTAAAGCTCCACGAATTCTATAAATAAAGGGCTACTTTCCCTCCAAATAGACATGTTTTTTTGGTAATACTGAAGTAATTCGTTAATGAAAATTCCCTGGGGCCTTTGGGAATAATTTGATACCTAACGAGGGGGCAACTTGGGAAGTTGTTTTGTTGGGATATATTTATACTCGGTGGGATTCATTACATCAAGGCATGAAAATTGAAGCATTGAGCAGTTGAATAAGTTTGCTTCTCTATATGGCTAGGTTCATTCATGTTTTACAAGTGTTGAAGGGTTTCGCTTGACTTCTTAAACATATAACTAAAAGTAAAACGATCTTGTAGTGGTCATGTAATATTTTTTAGGAGGACAAAATTTTGGAATAGTTATGGTTATCTTCTCACAGGAGCCTATATAATGTTTTGCTCATTCCCTACATCCAAGTTTCAGTGAATATTCTTGATAAAAGTACTAAAGTTTGAAGCATTCTTAAATCCATAACACAATTTGGATTTGAGTGAAGCCACAACGAGCGAGCCAGTCCTAAATTCGAACAAAGATTTGATGCTATGGATCCCAGACTCATCGCATAGATCTGTTAAATTATTTTGGTTGTGTTCACTTGATTACAATTTAAAGGCTCGAGTTCGCATCCAACATTAAAATCCAAAGCTATGTGACGTGGTCACTATGCCAATTTGAGAAAATGTTAGGTATATGTTTTGCGGTGATACACTCCACGTAGGCAAACTGCAAAAGGATGACGTGGAAGTAGGCCATTGATGCATTCAACTCAAATATAACTAAGAATTTAAATTGCTTAAATGACATCAAGTTGAATGCAACGTTGATCTAACTTGAATGCCACGACTGATCTGAGTTGACGGAACCTTTAAGGTTGAGACATTTAATCGAGCCACAAAGTCACTAGCACCTTGCCATTCACCGTTCATGTTGACAGGAAGTCGTAATGTTGAATGCACGGTTCCATAGATGTCGAGTTTCATTGGTCTATGGACATATCTCTTATGCATGATATTGAAATCTGCATTTTGAACCCTTTTTGTTTGGTTGAGTCGTGTTATCTCTAGTGGAAGACAAGTTTGAATATTGAAGAACTGTTATACATATATATGTCCACTACCATTGTGGATGAGTTATATGACATACATTTGAGAGGTCATAAACATGTATCATCGTGAGAAATGAGACATTGAGACTTATTTGTGCTAAGCACATATCCACTATGATCATGTCATGGAATTAGAACAAAAAAATGATGCCTACCTATGAAGCTGAAATTGAATGCTACATAATCGCTTGGTTAATTATTTGTCTAATTTGTTGCATTGTTATCATTTTCAATGACCTGCCAAAATCTGGTGGTTGTTTTGTAGAATTGGTGTTGATTTCTTGTAAAGTTATAGAATGTGGCCTTGAACTGCGATTTTGTCAAAATCTTATTGGTTTTGTGAGTTTTTGAAGGTCATTATTGATTAAAATTAAAAATCGAAAGATATCAGGCAATCAATGTTGAAATTTAGAAGTAACTATACATGTTTGAAGTTGTCTTGATTCGTACTTGATGGGTAGAACATGTATTGGAAGTAAAAGAGCATGTTGTAAGTTACATAAGGAAGCATTAAGGAGTATGATCTCATTGAGGAGATAACTAAGGACAAAGGCATCTTAAAGTGATAATTAAAGATAACATGCCATGCAACACTAGACTTGTATGATCAACTAGGGTTTGATAGTCTAATGAGTAGAGTTGTTCATTGATCAAAGAGTTATTGTTGTGAGAATTGTGTTGACAGTTATGCATACTGAGAAGAAAAAACAAAGACTGTATTGTAGGTTATTTTGTATTGATATCGAGCATAGGGGGATCCAGTCTGAAAATTTTGAAACGTGGTCCATCGGTTGATCAGGGTGGTTGGGAGGTGCAAGGAAAAAGATTGGAGTCTCCTTTAGGTTTGAGCGTGAGAAAACTTCTTGGTGACAGGGTGGTGTTAGGGCAGGTTGGAACCTACACAGACTGTTAGAGCATTTGTCCGGTTGTAGCTGGTAAACAGGATCTTGGAGCATCCTTCATGTTCTAGCTTGTAAACAATGGCATTGGAGCATCCTCCCAGTTACAGTTGGTAAACAGGGCATTGGATTATTCTACATGTTGGAGCCTATAAACCAAGGGGTTGGAGACTCTCTAATTGGAGCTGAAAATATTGATGTACATTTTATTGAAAGACAAATACTAAGAAGCGTTCGATGGTTTTTTTCTTGGAGGGTTTTCCACCTAAAAGTATACGTCTACAGTCTTTATTATTATGCATTGTTAAATGATGTTGATGAATGTTTATATTTATTTGATGCTAATAAAAATTAATGTTTTGTGAAGTTAAAAAAATATGCTAATTTATCAGAATTATTGATTCACCCCTTATCAGTGTTTCCAACAATTGGTATTAGAGCAAGTTCGTTCAGTAGTATCTTAACAACCGTAAGGCAGGTCTCAAAATGCAAAGATGAGAAAATAAAAGAATCAATCCGCCAAGAATTCAAAGGAATCAAAGGAAGTTCTAGGTATTGAAATAGTTTTAGATCCTATTACCGATGATGAAGAGAATTAGGTTGGTCCAATTCCTTTGTTCACTAAATCAAATGTTCCATTTTGGAAAGCTAAAATGGAATCCTATTTGCAAGGTATTGGATGAAATGCATGTTTCGGTTGTTGATGGAGATACATCCACTGATGAATAAAAAAAAGTACAATTCAAAGGCCATGAGTATCATTCTAAGTTCCTTTCCAGATTCCGTGAAATCCAATATAGGTCCATGCTCATCTGCCAAACATCTTTGGGAGAGAATTCAAAATCTTCATTTTCGTCAAGATCATGTTGATAATAACCATGTTTCAAATCAGGCAGTTTCTCAAGTTGAAGAATCTAACAATAATGATGAAGAAGAAGTAGAAGAGGATGTGGAGAAATCATTAATCAATGCCTTCAAGGAATGGGAAAACATAAAGAAGGAAAATAAGGCACTCAAATAAGAAGTTGTTCTCTTACAACTCTAGGTGCAAGAAGAAAAAAGGAAATTAGAAGACTCTATTTAGAAGTGTGAGGCAAAATTTAGCCAAAAGAAAAAGGAATTGGATACAATTGTTGCAGAAATAGACAAGCTCGTGAAGGAAATTGAAAGGCAGAAGGAACAAATTCAAGACTTCAACAAAGCAATTGAAAATACCACTCTTCTAAAATTACAAATAGAAGAGGCAAAAGAAAGAAGGAAATTGTTAAAAGGCAGATTTGAGGAAGACCTTGCTCAGAAAAAAGGAGATCTTAATGCTTCCTTAACTGAAATATACAAGCTCAAGGATAAATTATTGGATGATAGAAAGGAATAATAATGACACTACTAGATTAAAGATAAAGGAAAAAGAACCAGAAGAAGCCCCATGCAATGCAAATAAAAGCTCCAAGCCCCCGCAAAACAACATTGATGAAAATATTGATAGCAAGATCCCTCTGAGGCCAAATCAAAATGAAGAACATAAGAAGGTTAAAAGAATTGTTGCTCCATGAAGTAATCAACAAAGGGATGTACCTCCTCCAAAGAAGGATGACTTGAGAATATCCACAAGATGAGACAACATATCTAGGTATCCTAGCACATTTAAATTTTATTGTTTTTCATGTTCTAACTTTTGGCATATGGCTAGGGATTGAAAAATGTATGAAATGTGTGGTTATCAAAGACATTATCAAAACCATAGAAGAAAGTTTGCAGGATCACAAGACAGGCTTCACAATGACTTTGACAGCAGAAAGTATATGTCATTTTCTCCATTATTCAGGCCCAATATTAAATGTTACAAATGCCATAATGATGGGCATATAGTTCACAATTGTATGTACAATATGGAAACTTCCATGAAATATAGCCATAACATCAGGTACAAGAAGGTCTAGAGAAGAAAGCAAAAGGAATAATATCAAGTAAATTAAAATTTCTATGCAGTCATGCTTTCAAGTTTTGTAAATCCAAAAGATCGTGATGAATCTACAACGAATGATGACAAGATTTAGGATGATCTGGCCGAAGAGCTAGTTCATACATTATTTCGAAGAATCCATCTTGTTGACTCCCTGAACATTGAAGAGGTGGATTCTATGCAGCAATAGTTTCACGGTTGAAGATCTATCATTGACAAGTTGACTGGTGGTAGATGTGAAACACTCCTCAACATTCTAAGTGGATTAGTCAACTTTAAAGTATCTTGGAAAGTAAATTCATGGAAAAATTACCTAAGGTATCAGGTGTGGCAAGTCATAACATCTCACAAGGAGAAACAATGAGCTTTTTGTAGGAATTATTAAGGAAGGCAATTAGTCCAAGGAAGCATCAAGAAAGAGAAAATAGGTCAAAATACCAAAAGTATGTAGTTAGGGGGAGTAGTAATTGCAGGAAGAGCAAAGGCATGTTACAGGAAAATAAATGTAGGTATCTTGTTAAGGGGAGTCACCCTTTGTCATTTATGTCAAAGTGGGAGAGAAATCAAGAGAAGAAGATCGAGGCATGAAGTTAGGGGGATCAGTGATTGTAGGGGGAGTATGTGTTGACATCAATGACAAAGGGGGAGATTGTTGAATGTTGTTTTCATTGATGCCAACATACACTATTGAATACTCTTAATATTTGTGTAATTTTTCATCAATTGGAAGCTCCATTGGTAAGAAGCCATGGATAACCCTAGAATCCCCACACTTGTTTATTTTTTGAGGATAAAGATTAGTTTTCTTTGGCTCAAAACCACCATCATTTGAAGATCCTCATCTAGTTGATTCAAACTATGTATGGCATGTTACGTAACACCTCACAGTATGGGAGTTATGCTTGTTTGAAGTTGAAGGACCCAATTTATAGGAAAAACCCCAAAGCTTGATTATGGTGCCTAGCATTATCCATGGTCAGAAGCCCCAAATATGGTGACATGGAAGCTTGCCATTAGTTTATAGGATTAGAAGAAAGTCACTAAAGCCACATCATATGGAGGATGTGACAGTTTATCATTAGTCATCAAATCTTGAAGTCAATAAGGTGCCTCAATCCAAGATAAAGGCATGTTTGGATCCAATAATATTTGAAATTTCAATTTAAGAATGTGTTAGCCCTATACGATTTTTTTTCTCCAAGAATATTTAAATTATTAAATTTTGATTCTACCTCCAAAAGGGTAAGTCAATTGATTTCCCTAAAGCTCCATGGATTCTATAAATAAAGGGCTACTTTCCCTCCAAATAGACATATCTTTTTGGTAATATTGAAGTATTTTGTTACTAAAAAATTCCCTATGACCTTAGGGATTGAATACCTAACAAGGAGGCGGTTCGGAAAGTTATTTTTTGGACTATATTTATACTTTGTTGGACTCGCTAGATTAGAACATGAAAATTGAAGTGTTGAGCAGGGTCAAGTTGTTGAATAAGTTTGCTTCTCTGTATAGTTGGGTTCATTCATGTTTTACAAGTGTTGAAGGGTTTCACTTGACTCCTCAGACATAGAAATAAAAGGAAAACATTTATGTAGTGGCCATGTAATTTTTTTTTGGAGGATGAAATTATGGAATAGTTATGATTATCTTCTCACAGGAGCCTATATAACTTTTTGTACTATTCCTTGCATCCAATTTGCAATGAATATTCTTGATAAAAGGAACGAAGGTTGAGGCATTATGAAATCCATGACACAACTTGGATTTGAATGCACAACATTTTAGAGGTTTTGGGTAAAGGCACAACAAGTGAGCCATTTCTAAATTCGAACAAAGAGTTGATGCTATGGAGACTAGACTCATCACACAGTTTGGTTAAATTCTTTGATTGAGTTCGCTTGATTACAATTCAAAGGCTCAAGTTCACATCCAACATTAAAAGACAAAGTCTATGTGATAGGGTCACTGTGCCAATCTGAGAAAATGTTAGGTATATGTGATGTGGTGATACACTCCACATAGGCACACTACAAAAGGATGACGTGGAAGTAAGCCACTCATGCATTCGATTGAGAAAAAAAATGGAATACATTGTTCAAATGGAATCAAGTTGAATGCAACACTAAGAATGGCCATGAATGATCTGAGTTAACATAACCATTGAGGTTGATACATTTAATCAAGCCACAAAGGAACGAGCTCTTTTCCATTCACCATTTTTTCCGAATGAAAAAGCATGATTATATTATATTGAGACAATATAAAGATAACAGATGGTACATCATAATGCTTTTTTAAAAGCTGGAGAACTCTGGTACATCATAATGCTTTTCCATTCACCATTTATGTTGACAGGAAGTCGTAATGTTGAATGCACGGTTCCACAGATGCTAATTTTGATTGGTCTATGATCGTATCTCATATGCATGATATTTAAACTCGTTTTGAACCCTCGTAATTTTGTTTGAGTTACACTTTTGTGAGAATTGCTCATGAAAAATTCATAATCGTAATTTTTTTGGCCAAACTCTTATTCTAATGTTCGGCCGAAAAATTGACTATTTAAATTAATGCCAACCGTTTAATGCATTTTTTGTTGGAGGGTAAAAAACCGGAAATAAGAGTTTTCGGTCCAAAAAAATATTTGGCTAAACATTTTTTTTTTTTTTGGCTAAAAAATAATTCAGCCAAAAAATGTTTTGACCGAAAAAATGTTTATATATATGACGAATATGAGTTTGTTGCAGATTTTTTCTGCAATTGTTGTTTCATTGGTTTATGGTGGTTGTTGGTTGGTCTGTCGTTGCACTAGAAGAATCAATTCAGAAGGAAAATAACCGTGTAAGTAAAATAACTGTGGAAATAATGTTTGCATGAATGTATCTATGTATTTTTGTACATTACTATTAGTTTCATTAATTAGCTCAATGTATCCTCAATTTGCAAGGAAAATAACAATGTAAGTAAAATAACCATGGAAACAATTTTTGCATGAATGTATCTCTGTATCTCTATATATGACTGTTAATTTGATTAATTAGCTCAATGTATCCTCGATTTGCAAGGAAAATAACCGTGGAAACAATGTTTGCATGAATGTATATTTGTTATTGCTAATAATGAGCGTACTTGTATAATAATGAGATAGTTGTTGTTGAAAGGCGAGGGTACAGCATGATGTCTTAGGGTCCAAATTTGTGGAATTCATGATTTCATGACTGTAGTGTTTCTCCCTGGCCAAACTAGTAATATAAATTGTAGAGCTCTGCGTTGTAGACCTTTTCATGTCCTGCCTTTGGTATTGGTGTCGGTTCAATGATTAGCTTGATAAGGTCGGTCTATAAATATAACCGTGTACTGTGACGTGGTTGTTAAAGTTGTATCCCTTAGCCTTAGTACAGCCAAAGAATCATGTTTCTAAAAAGACACTGACATGGGAGCACTTGTATCAGTGGAAGCGATTAAGTGGGAATTATGTGTGAATAAATCCCTTCATTTTATATAAGGAGAGCCTCTCATTTTTCCATAATAATAATCTTGGCATCCCTTTATTTAATAGAGCATGGCCTTAGATATGGATAGGCTCTTGGCCTACCAAATTGATAACAAATTAGCCCTTGAATTTCTGAAGATGATCAATATAATTTCGTCCAATCAATTGTTGATCAATGACTTACAAATTTCTCTCGGCCCCTTCAAATTCTAATCAAGAAACAAATATCCAAGTTTGGTAAGTCGACCATTAGAGAGAGTAGCAATTCTGCCCCTCTACAATGCCAGTAATTTAGCCCTCGTACTGAAAGAAATTCGGCCTTGGAAATCAACCAAAAATTTGAGTATAATTAGCAATGGTTCTTTGCGATGTATGAACATAAAATTATTTAGAAGTATAATTTTTTAATAATAAATTATGCTTTTATACAAGAATTTTTTTCCAACCATGTCATCTGATATTTTTTGCATCCACAAGAGGAGGATTCCCTTTTTGGTCACTCTGTCATAAGTCACGAAATTTTTGATCCAGAGCTAGAGGAAGGTCTCATGTACCGTACAACTCATTTTCATTTTTGTTTCTACATTTTTTCATCCTATGGGAGATCAAATGGTTGACAGGTATATCCTTTATTTTATCTGTGCCCACTAGAGGATGTCTTTTTTAGCAGGTCTCTCTGGCGTATGTTTTCTCTATTTTCTCACAAATCCTGATCCATCTCCTTCATGAGGGACTCTTGTACTGCTCTTGCCGATTTTTCTCCACAATTGTAACATCTTGTAAGCATTTGAATGGTTGACAGGGGTTTATCTGCCCCTGCACCCTGTATTTTTGTTTCACACATGGTGCTCTTTGTTTAATGTTTTAAATTTCATCTCCTATAAGGACTTGAATGTTATTTTGGATCCACCTGATCCAAGTGAACAATGTAATTTCTTTACAGCAAAGTAATATAAATGGTTTTTTTTTTTTAATTGAAAAAGAAAAATGTGTTTTTATACATCAAATTAAATAAATATGATACATCTGATAAATACATTAAACAAAAGCCATAGTATGCACTGTGGAGAAAAAATAAAAGGACAAATATTTTTTCCCTTAAAAAAAGGTTGAATTTTGTTGGACAAATCTTCCTTTCAACTTGTATCAGCAGAGGCTTGACACCATATTCTTACCTTTCAATTACTCAATGTAGACTAACAACAATGATACCAGATTATAAACCAACATTTAAAATAGTGGAAGTATTTTTGTGAACACTTGAATGGTTCCATCAAGAATTAATGACAAAATATAATTCATTTTTTATTGAATTGTTCAAGTATTTTACATAATTAAATAGCACTAGAATGAAATTGCTACAAATGCTAGAAACATCATGTCAACTTTTAATCTCTAGATCTAGGGAATCTAGGTTTGTTGATAATATTAAGTGAATTCCAAATCCACTTCCAAAAAGTACAAAACAAATAGTAGCCTCATAAAATATGCTTCACCATCTCCAATTTTCAGCAAATACTATAAAGTCAATTTGAAAAACCTGTTGAGTGGGATCTTGTTGAATCCTAGGCTTAATGGAGGATCAATTAGCTGATAAAAATTTGTGGATCGATGAACTAGTGAAAAAAATAAATTGAAAGGGAATGCTCACCCACAGTAAGACATGAATACTAGAAGGGCAGGACAAGTTGAACTAATCCAGTGCAAAAGAATGAATATATGGTTTTGAAAATGAATAATATTTATATTCTCATGGTTACTTGATGCACAAGAATACCAGGAAAAAGAATAGGATAGGCATCTCACAAGTAGAGTTATACATACATTTAGTTACAATGACCAAGTCTAGTTGTAGTCACCAGAAAGAATTCAATTGCAACTATAGGGAAGTTCAAACATGTTGCCTACAAATTTACAATAACCACTTGTAAGCAAGAATGATCAGTCATATATCATAAACTTTTGTCATTATGAATAGGGAAATTAAAACAAAACTTTCAAACTTTCAGGATATGGGGAATCAATATATACAAACATGCATAAATATATCTAACAACCCTAGTTAGAATTCATATAAAAACCATAAGGCCAAGGTCATGGGACATGTATTCCAAGTTGAATGTTGGGAAAAACATCCTAGTGGGTGTCACTTCGGTTTATTATGGCTAAGTAAATTGGCAAAGGAAATGGCAAAGGCATTGAAAAGGCAAAGTGGCATTAATTGGGATTTATTTATGAAAATAATTGAAATGAGGAGAAAAGGAAGGTGAAAGGTCATAGGTTGCATGTGAGGAGGAAAATGAAGGAAAATAATGGAAATGAAGAAAATAGAGGCCTCATTGATAAAAAGGCTTTTGAGGATCAGTGGGAAGGCTTGGTTAGTGTAAGATTTTGTCAGTTTAGTTTTGGAGCTCTCATTATATTTTCTCTCTCTCTCATACTCTTGGACACTTAGAGTTTTCTTAGAGCAGTCTTCGGGAGTGTGGCATACTTGGATGCTTGGAGCAAGAAGGAAAAGGAAGAGTAGAAAATTGTAAGAGGACATCAGGATCAACAGCTATAATGGGTTTTGCTTGTAGGTACCGAGTTGCATGTAGGTTTCCTCACTATTTTTGGCATGCATGGAATATGCATGTGGTTTCTTGGTTATGATTTTTCATCGGCATGGAGGATTACCTGGATTGACAGTGGATTTTCCTAGCCTTACCATGGTGTTGTGAGTTCATTTCTATGTTTTTCTAGTTTGTTCTCATGTTTCCTTTAGTTGGGTTGAGTTATTAGTTCCTGTAGCCTTGGTTGGACAAACGATCTCAAAGCCCTATAGGGACTTGGGTTGAGTTACTAATCATGGAGCCTTGGTTGGATAAACTCTCTAGAGCCCTGTAACAACTTGGCTTGAGTTATTAGTCCTGGATCCTTGGTTGGACAAACGCTCTAGAGCCCTTAGTGGGTTGAGTTACTAGTCTTGGAGCCTTGGTTGTACAAACGCTCTAGAGCATAGGAGTAGTTGTGGGTTGAGTTACTAGTCCTGGAGCCTTGGTTGGACAAATGCTCTGGAGCCCAAAAGCAGCCGTGGGTTGAGTTAATAGTCCTGGAAGCCGGGTTGGAACAAGTGATTTGGAGCCCTGGAAGGCTTGGGTAAATACCAATCTGGTGATGGTTTGTGATGTTCGATTGTGAGGTGGAGACATTGTTTGATGGATTGAGGTGGTTTGGCCTCTAGAAGCCCTGGTTCAGTTTTGATGGAATTTTCCATGAGATCCCACATTCATGCTTCGAATATGGCACGGGGGTGACTGTCTGAAAGAAATATTTGGTTCATCCTAGTCTACAGTCGAGTGGTTTGTGGAAGTCCCATACCTGGTAGGCCTATGCCATCATCAATATGATCTCTCTTTCTCCTTGGTATTGATGGGTAAATAAGATTATTTTTATGTGGCTTATATGGTTTTTCTATGCTTAGCATCTCTGGTGTTTATATGATGGTTATGAATGAGTTTTATGACAGCCATGATGTTTGGTTCATATCATGTTTTTACTTGTAATGAATGAACAATGTATCTATGGCCTAATAGATGAAATTGCAGCTAATGTGTTGAGGCATCAATGCATCTTAGTGATTTCCAGATAAGTATGAGACTATGGCGAAGTAAAATTATAAGTGCAGACACGAACGAATTCCTCTAGCCCGATAATGGGTCTAGCCACAACAGTTACATTCTATGGAATATTTCCTTAGATTAGAATCAATCAAGAGGACCTACCTCTTGGTTGCTTATCCTGCTTGATGGTGTCCTCGCTTGCTCGCTCCAGCAATCTCTCGCTTCCTTCTCCAAGCTCCTAAAACAAGTAAGCGACAACAGCACACAAACATAATAATAGACAAATTGCAATTCAACCTACTTAATGAGTCAAGAAGCATTAAGACATGAATATGTAATATTACAAAACATGTAGGTAATCAATCTATAGTTGCATATATTAATATCAAAGAGAGATTACAACCATTTGTCTTGACATCGCAGTCTTCCTCTGACAAGACCAGGTTCCCACGCACTTCTGCTAGCGCTTCATGATGGCTTCAAACAACAATATTTTGAAAGCTCTTCCCTTTAGGATTCACTCCAAACCAAACACACTTCTCCCTCACACAACTAGATGGCTACAACTAGTAATAGCTTGCTTGTCAAATCAAAATAGTATACTCACACTCACCCAACACCCTAACTAGCTTGTGCTTGGGAGATGGATCCTCTTCTCATGGGAGATGGATCCTCTTCTAATGGGAGAAGTACTTATCCCTTGAGGTAGTTCCATCATTATAGAGGAAAGGAGCCCAAACGGTCATCCTTGACCCCATCTGGCCAAACCATTTACCAGACTTTCGTTACAGAGCTTCTAGAAATGGAAGCTTCAGCTATAATTTAAAAAAAATTCCATAACAAGACCGACGTGGCTAGAACACATCTCAATCGCACTGATTGACGCGGGGAATAGTTCTAATCTCTTCACATCGGCACAAGGATGAAAAAGGCCATTAGCGTCGGTCTTGTAAATTGGGCAAAATAGAAGTTTCAGGGGAAATGGTGCAAAAGGGAAATGATCTGCTCATGAAGAGGGACATAATGGGAGTTTCTCCATGAAGGCAAAGCATGTAGGGTTCATTGTAGAGGTCCTCCAGGATCAAGGAACGGGGAGTACAGGGACAGTGACAAAATGTTGTGTAACAGATGCCCCCTAAAGCATGAAGGCCGAGTCAGAGCGAGGGATGAAATGCTTTATAAATTAGTGTGGGGAACCATTTTGCCATCAGAAAACCTGCAAGCAAGTACAGATACATATACATAAACTGAGATCTCTATCAAATGATACATGAATCATGGCATGGACGCAGCCATCCAGAGAATGATCATGTAAATGGATCCAGGTATGGGCGCAGCCATCCATCAAAGAGGATCATAATGAAACCAAGGTATGGTCGCAGCCATCCAATAATGAGAAGGATCACAAATGATAACTCATGGTCTGGTCGTAGCCAACCATCTAATAGAGACATGCGTATCATCACAACCATGTCACACCGCTTCGCAACCTGGACTTTTGTGATCTCTGTCCAAGGTCTTGTGCTCCAACACAACCCAATCAATGTTATGCTCTTAACCTGCAAGAAAATACCAGAATACCAAGTATCCGAAGAAATATACCCAGAACATAGAACAATGAGAAATAACAACAAGTATTTTATTATTCAAAAAGCAATGTTCACTTGCCTCTTCGAGGGGGCAACCTCCAATAGAACTGAGCTCAAGTACAAAATAAGACACGATGCTCCTCGAGGGGAGTCTCTATCCTCTATATAGGATTCATACATGCAATACCGTGGGGCAATACCATGGTTCTTATTAATACCATCTCTCTAATACCATGGCCCATTTGCAACTAACTGTGGTCCCTTCATTAAATGCGGGTTAACCACTTACAATTATTAATATGGGCTTTATTGACTCTTTACTTAACTATAACTATGACTCGATCCTATTACATAAATAAGGGGGTTAGGGTGGGACCCTAACAATCAAAGTACAGATCTTAGCATGCGAATAGATGTGTTGGCGTCGAACATGCTAGAAAGTCGCTTGATTACCAGTCAATGATGTAAATTGTTAACAAGCGTGAGAGAAACCACCAATAATGACAATGGATCTCAAGGTACTATCAGTATAATCCACAGAATGCGAATAGAGGAACTGAAGTCAAACATCCGCGAAATCACTCGATTGAAAGCCAATGATGTGAACTTGTCGTTGAGTGCGAAGAAATTTCCATTGAGGCATGCAAGCTCTAAGGTACTAGAAGGGAGTCTCTCGATCAACTTCCCGGATAATGAGCTGAGGTTGATAGAAAGTGACCGTGTCAAAGAAGGGCCATAATGAATCCCACATCATCGACACGAAACGAGAGGATGAAAAATGATTTTGGATGATACAGAGAAATAGAGTTAAGTGTAACTGCAGAAGGGTTAACTCATGAACATATCGGAGACACAACTGGAAGTTTGGCAGCTTTTGGATCCATAGGATTGGTGGTCATGGTAACATAGCAGAGATCAGATGGAAGGAAAAAATCAACGGCCCAAACTCAGGAAGGTCAATGATGTAAAGGAGGATGTCCCAACCCGACACGAAGCAAAGAGTGTCATGTTTAATAGTGAGCTTCCGACACGACTGATAGATTTCCAAATTTTTCCCCCACCATTTCTGGTGAGTACCCCAATTATTTTTTAATCGCAGGCTTGAAGGGGATAGCATATGCTTGCACTGTAAGTTCATCTTTTGGATGAATCTGACCTAGTAAGTTTAACGAGCCCTAGGAAGGAGACGCTCATGTTCGTCATGGTGACAAATGCGATGTCATTTAATAGTTTAATGAGTCCGACAAAGGTGTAACTCGGTATCTTTTTCATGTTTAGAGAGTTTGAAAAAGATACATAAAAGAAAACTCCACATGGTCCCTTTTCGTACATATGTGTCTCTCGATCTCGAAAAGGTAGAAAACAATACTTGAGAGAACCTCTTGACCATTTCAGTGAAGGAGTACCTTTTTCGTAAATAGTGCCACACAACGTTTCACATCCGTTAACGAGTTCGAAATGACAAGGGCTCAACCATCTTTTCATTTTTAAAGGGTCGGAAAAGAGTTGAAAGAGGACCCCCCATTTTTATTCTCTTTAACGAGTCAAAAGGGGAAAAATACTCGACGATATTTTCATATGAGTTTTAATGAGTCGAGAAAAGAGCTAAAATATGACTCATTGCCATCGTCGAACGTCCATCACCTATCGCTGCACAAGCAAGGCAAAGTGTATTATCGAGTCCTTAAGGAAAAATAGGTCAAAAATATTTAGAAAACCTGATATTTTCATGAAAAAATGAATAAATAGGGGCAAAGTAAATATATTTTTACCATTTACCTTTTTACCTTTGTAGTGAAGACTTTTACCCACTTTGCCCCTGTTTTTCCGGAGTGGATTGTGGGAGATCCGGGAGGTCAATCGATGAGCCGCCAGTTCCAGGTAATATCTGAACCCCTGAGCTCCATTTTCATGCTATTCATTTATGCTTTTAACCATTTTTTGGATTTTTAGGGAGGTTTTTGAGAATTTTTTTCTCCCTCGGTCAGTACGATTTCCAGGCACGGGATCGTGCCAGCCAAGGGTTATTTGCACGGCCATCCGTGTCGGCCAGTGCAAATGTTTCTAAAATAGACAAGCTGGCGCCATGGATAGGGCAAAAACAAATTTTCTCAAGAACTGACCGTTAAAATTTTATTTTTATGTACCAAAATTGATGATTGACTCAAATAAATGGCTTTTGCAGGAGAGAAATTGCCGAAAATGGTGGATTGGAAGGAAAGAGAACACGAAGATGTGGACACCTAGGAAATGAATGATCCAAATTGCCTGGAGGCTTTGAGGGCTTGCGGGCTCCTCAAATTTTTCCTTACACTAGGGATGCAAGCCTAGCCCAAATTGCTTCGGTATTTGATAAGCCTTTGGGACATCAATCATGAGATTTTTTTCATTGGGGACTAGGAGCTGGAGTTGACAACTTCAGACATTTACTTCATCACTGGGTTGTCTCGCAGAGGTGAGCCAGTGAATTTGTATGGATCACGTCCAGTCGGAGCAAGCATATCTTCCCTGCTTGCCGCACATTGTCTTGAGGCCTTGAAATCCAAAAGCGGGAAGATTGAGATTTCCAATGTATGGGATTTGACACTAAGGGTGCTTCTATTGACCATCAACAAAGTGGCGAGGTCCCAGGCAGAACATGAGACTAATAAGTCGAAGTTCCTTTACGCTATAGACTGCATAGCTCCCATGATCTTCAACTGGGTAGAGGCCATGAAGATGAATATCAAGCGCCAGTTGTCTAAGGCGAAGGTGGGAAATCTAAAGCAATTTGGCTTTGGATCAGTACTTGTGACCTTTTTCCTAGAATGAGTGCCACTGTTCCAGTATCAGTTGACTGAGGTTGATCCTCCTACGCCACGCGATCCGCGGATGGCCCGCTGGAGTCATTTGATGCCCAGGATCACTAGGGGTCAGCAAATGTCCTACCAACCAACATTCTTTTCGTGGTTACGATGACAGAAAATCGTCGTGGAGGATTGGCCATACAGCGACACTGATTTCCATGGAGACCCAGATATGCCCTTGCCAGATGGGGAGGACTTCGATGACGAAGGTAAAAAACCAAACCAAATTTTGATTTTGATGTTTTTTAATTGTTTTTAATATATGCATGCTTATAAAATTTCTCTTGTGTATGCAGATGTTGGACCAGAGCGGCCAGCCGGGATGTCCCCGATAGCCAGGCATTATCCCCATCCTATTGATGTTGTCGCCCCTTATCAGGAAGGGAGCAATAATGAGGAGGAGATTGCGAGGAACCTCGAGGGGTTGACTCATGGTATCCCCGAGTATGCTTGGATAGGAGACATGCCTCGGCGGTACCAGAGGCACACAGTGGGAGTCTCAAATCGGATCTGCTGATTGCTGAGTCGTGTAGTATGAGTTGTCTCGTGCTATCATGACCACCATGCTGAGTAGTTCCTAGGTCCAGTACTTACATATTTTTTGAGGCCTGTGTGCCACGGATGTACGAGGCCTGTGAGCCACCGATGTTATTGTGGACATACATATTATTTTTGGGGTTTTGATGTATCAAACATTCTCACATATGTATACATGTTATATTTTCCCTTCTATTATGGTACAAATGGTTTGTCTTATCTTTTACATGTTTTGCAAACGTCTATCCAACACGTAATTAGCTAATTCATCTATTAATGTATTCATGCGTCAAGGAAAATGATGATATGTGATATAATCAAAATGTCTTTCCAACATATGGATATGGAGATACATTCATAATATTTGAGGGTTCCTAACGGAATATTTCCCGTTGAGTTGAAGGACGACAAGCTGTGAATCTAGGTTGACAACCAATTCTCTGATGCCCAGAGTGATGGCTTTTGATAACAGTTTGATGACCGCACTGTATTCAGCAATGTTGTTGGTTGTACGACCTAGGAAGATACCTTGAAGGTCAATCAACTCACCATTAGGGTTATAGATAGCCCATGCCATGGATGATAGGTTCTGGGTACTTTGGCAAGCACCATCGGTGAAACCGACGTGAGGAGCTGCAGACATCTGCAAAGCACGAAAAGCATAGTAAACAGGAAAGTTGTTTGAAAACTTCCACACAAAACCACACTATATAGAAATGAATCACACACTAATGTACATAAGTAACCATGCAAGATGACCTAAGCATAGTAATTTTTGAGGTAAAGCCTGTTTCGGGGCTTATCGAGAGGATTTCCTTCATAATCAATAAGTTCATAGGCTCCTTTTTGCAAAACACATTTTACAATATAGGGCCCGTGCCACATAGGTTCGAACTTGCCTGCCCCCAGCTTATCATTAGCTTGGTCGTATAACAGGACCAAATCACCCTCAGAGAAAGTGCGAGGGGAGACCAACTGGTCGAAATGGGATTTGACCCATTTCTTTTGTGCTTCGATGACCAAGGCAATGAGACGACGAGTCTTGTCCAGTTGTTCCAAATATAAGAGGCATTCCTCTTGAGGTGATGTTTCAGGGAGGAGTTCAACAACTAACTTAAGTGAAGGAATCTCACATTTGATCGGCAATGTTGCTTCCAGACCATAGACCAACTGGAATGGTGTGAAACTAGTGGCGTCTTTGGTTGAAGTTTGGTAGGCCCACAAAGCTAAAAAAAGCATGAGATGCCAATTTGACTTGTGCATCCCAATAGTACGCTGAAGCATGGTGACCAAAACTTTGTTCACGGCTTCAACTTGGCCGTTGGCCTAAGGGTAATATGGGGTCGAGCCATCGTGGCACAAGCCCAATGTAGATGTTAGTTCTACCATCATGTAATCTCTGAAATGGGAGCCATGATCTGTGACAATGGCTTGGGGTATGCCAAACCTAGAAATAACATGGTTAAAAAGGAATTGAGCTGTCATCTTACCATCTGCCGAATATTTTTATAGACATTTTTGTGCCTTACAGCATGGAGCATGAAATGTCAATAATCTAAGGGATCCAAAGTCCCTAAACATGTTGTTCTTACCCTTAGAGGAACAAGGTCAGCAAACCACAGCACTGCAAATCAGTTCTCCACTGAAAAACACTCAAAAACAGGTCAATTTTGGATCAAAGCAGCTGCTCCACTAGGCATCTGCGCTGCATAGCAGGTACAACAAAGGCTACCTGCGTTGAATAGCAAGTAGGACAAAGGCTACCTGTGCTGGGCGTACTTGGACATGTGGAGGAATCTTTTTCTCAAAGTGCCAGTGCCCAGGAAGCTTCCAAAGAGGCACTTGATCATAAGATTAGCCTAATGATGAGTTAAGAGCTTCTAAAACTCCAAGTGGAAGGCAGAAACTCTGAGTGAAGGACTGAAGAACAACTGGAGTTGAAGAGGACAACAAGTCACACATCAAGCTGACTTATCTTCACTCCAAAACTCTATATAAGGATCTCATCCCATGGGATCTAGAGGCCGGAATTTAGTGCAAAGAATTGCTGTTGGTTTACAGTTGTGAGCATTGGGTGATTGCTTGAGGGAGGTGAAGAAGAGATTTCTCTCCGTCGGGAAGGTGATGCTGGATTGGACCTCTCATGGTTGTATCACCGCCTGAACCTTACTTCCATATATTAATAAAGCATTTGAGGTTCTTCTATTCGCATGTGTTTCAATGGTGTATTGTCTTACTTGCGTCTTTGATTTATGCTAATCCTTGAATCGATTATGAATGCATGCCTCTTGTAGTTTCCTTTTCTTGTCTTATTTGCAGGATCTCGTGTAGCTGGGCCCGTGAAAAGACTTGGAGCTGGGAGCAAGCGGCAATCAAAGGAGATTGGATCGACCATTTGTGCAAGACATCGGTAAGTGGATCTCTTCCTTTTATCTCTTGCATGTCATAAAGAAGAAACTTTAGATAGCTTTACTTTCAGCTGTTGCTAAGGAACTGTCACCCTTAGAGTGGGTTAGGGTCATTCTGAGTTGGATACTTTCCCCCACAACAGACTGGCGACTCCGCTGGGGAGCGTGTCTTGTTGGTAGCTTGTGTTTCTTGCTATTCATTTCTTAAACAAAAGAGTACCGAATCGAACTGCATGCGAGTCCTTCGAATGCAAAGTAGAGGGCAGCTACTCTAGCCCAGTGCTGGGCGTGTTTATGATTTGAAGAGCTGATCCACAAGGACTCTTTTTAGCTCTTTGTGATAGTGTTCACCTTCCTTTAATCATCCTCTAGAGTATACTTGACTGATAGCAACTGATTTGGCCAAAAACCGTTCATTTTTGAGCAAACTGTGAGCCGGAATCTGAGAGAGACGAGAGTTGTCTCATCAGTGCAGCTGCAACAAAGGCTACCTGCACTGCAACGCAGGTCCCGAAGGGGCTACTTGCGCTGCATCTCAGATTGACAGTGCAGCACCTGCGCTGATCCAGTTTTGCCTTGTGCAGCTGAGATTCCCCACTGTCTGTTGCCCAGTTTTCAGTATTGTTTTTGCAGCCTGTTGTCAACCTGTATACCCAGCTGAAACCACTTCTCTTTGCCTTCATTCCACCTCAGTTGTATGAAGAAACCGTGATTGTTCTTATTGTATTTCTTGCTGTCATTCACAGTTTCCCATAGCGAAAGTGAACTAGTCTTGCTATGACCTCTTGGATCTAGACCTATGAGAAAGTGTCATTGTGATTCTAAGAGCTAGTTTATTGCTGTTCATAGCTGCTTGAGCATTTGCTTTCGTTATATGGTTCGAATTTCAATATTTTTTATGTTGAAACGAGTGAATCTTGAGGTGTTCTTTTGATTATTGGACATAAACTTGTTTTCTTTCGCTTGAAATTGAATTCGAGATTATACAACAACTTTCTTTTTGTAATACATCAACATTAAGGAAGAAGAAAAGAAATACTTGCATTGTGCATGTGCATTTTGACAGTTTGCATGTCGATTTAGGAAAAGTGCATCAGTGTGTGCTCTATGATCTGTTTGAAAATATGATGTCTTTCTTTTCCTTCAGTAGTTAAGGTTTTCATAAGTTGAAAGAATTGAAAAAAGCTTGCTTATCATTCTTAGACTGCATTTAGGAGTTGTCTCATACATCACGTGGTGATCCATAAAGGCAAACTGCTAAGCAAGATCAACCTAAAAAGAACTGAATTTATCTAACAACGCTTTGAAACATAACGAAACATAGTAGAGGTCTAGGTAGAGACGTGAACCGGCGTTGTTAAACATAGTGACTGTTGATCTCTACGAAGGTGGGTGATTCCTCCTGAGGGACGATAGCACTAATACGGACTTGTGCCCCCGCGTACCGTCGCGTATATTGGGGGACCCCTATAGGAATAAAGCCTTTATCCATAGGAAGCCGTGTCGGCCGCCCTACTGATCGCGATGCAGTGAACACAGCATTCACGAAGATCGACCACTCATACCGTAAAACGTATTCTGTGGTTTCGCGAAAAGTTTGGCACAACCTTGCCTAGAACTCCAGAGTAGTTTCTTTTGGCCTTTTTCAAACTCTATAACTGAAAAAGTCCATCCGAGCATTTGTCACTTTGGGCTCGTTAATACATCGAAGGAGACTAGAGTCATCTTTAGCTTTTTCTCGACTCTTAAAACATGAAAAAGCAAGTTGTGTCTTAAAAGCGTCTAAAATTAATTCAATTCGAAAACACATTTTACCCTGTGTATTGTTGGTTGATCAAGTAATCGGCAATCGTGGAAGAAAGTCAATCGATGAACCGTCGTTCGCGGAGGAACACGAGACAAACGTCTTTGTCCCCGGAATCGAAAACAACCCGGGCAAAGCGACCTCGTTCAACTGGTTCCAAATCTCCTGTCAAAGTTAGAACAAGTGCTCCAACGACATCTGAGGTTCCAGTTACTCCAAACATTTCTGGAGACCCTGCCCCTATTGAAGAAGTTCAACAGCCCCAGAAGGACAGTAACACTGATCCTAGTCTGAAAGCAAATACTTGTGTTACTGAATCGGGTCCATCAGTGATCGGTTCAGAGAGTCTTGCTCCTCAAACAACTGTCGCTGTCGAAACAACCCCTTCTTCGGCACCAGAAATATTCTACGGACCTGACGGTCTTCCTCTTCCACCCGGTCTGATCACAATAGAAGAGATTGTAGAAGATCTGCAAGCAACTACTCCAACACATTTTGGAGCAGGGATCACTCTACTTCCTACTGCATCAGAAACTAGCCTATCACCCAGAGAAGTTCCTGAAGAATCACTAGGCAATCTACTGGATAGACTCAAAATGTCTGAACAACCGTCAACATCTAGGACTGTGCCAAATGACACAGCGATAGTAGAACTCCCTGCACTCATTCCGACAATGTTCGCCGGCATACCATCTGTCCCTAACTCTCAACAGCTGGAGGGGGTCCCTTCGGGGGCCATGACGACAGTATGGTCTGTTCCTGTTTGTTCTCCCGGGATAATGCCCGGTAACTCCTATGTTGGAACTCAACAGATTGATCCTTTTGGAAATCAGTTGGGGCAATCCGGTCCTCGGGGTGTAATAAATCCTCTCGGTTCCGGACCACCACCGTATGGGGGGAAATATGCTTTCTCATTACCTCCTCCGGGAGGTTACCCATACAGGAGTTCACAACCATACCCAAATTATACTCGAATAACTACCAGTGGTTGGATACCTATGCTACCCCAGCAACCAAGAGTTGTGTATTCTATGCAACAACAGATGCCTGTGACGAACATCCCGATGACACCAACTATTGTGACTGTGTCGCAAGTTCAAACAATACCTGTTGCATGTCAACCTCAGTTTTCTCAGGCTGTAATGCAACAACCCTTTGACCCTGCAACTCAACCACAATCGCCAACTGGCGGGGCAACACAAGCACAAGCGGGTACCCTTACCCCTAATCTTGGCCCAGTGGTAAGCATAGCACAACAACCAATGGCGTCACAACCATGGTTAGTGCAGTATCAACAACCGCAGTTCCAGCAAGTGTACCAAGGTACCGAGCAGCAGATTTTTGCGAACAATGGACAACCATACTTACAGTACGGTCAAAACCAACCACTATATAGTGAAGTAGTCCATCAACCGTATCAATCATATCAGCATCAATTACATTATGCTGGTATGCAAAGGCCAACTGCTCAGGCAATTCCGTCATACCCTGGGTACGCTTCACCTAACTTGAGTCAGCAGCTGCCATTCGTGGCAACTCTGGAGTTACCCGATCTACATCGGTTGACAAACGATCCTATCGCCTACGCCCCTTGGTGGCCCATGATTCCTCACAAACTTCCATCGAACATTCCTAAATTCAATGGAAATCCAGGTGAAGACCCGTCGAATCACGTCATGACCTTTCATCTGTGGTGTTCATCGAACACCCTGAACGATGATTCGATAAGACTTCGCCTCTTCCAGAGGACATTGACAGGTCCGGCGGCTAAATGGTATATAGAATTGCCAAGAGCCTCTTTCGACAATTTCAGCTCCTTAGCCACGACTTTCTTAACCCATTTTCAATTACCAATCAGGTATGAAACAGGAACCGAGATACTGACCAACTTCAAACAGACGACAGCTACTCACATATCTGATCATATACATGAGTGGCGTCGCCGTTGTAGGATGGTGAAAACATACGTTCCTGATCAGCTACTAGCTGAATGGTTTATAAAGTCACTGCTTCCAGCTATAACGGAGGATGTGGCCAAAGGAGGAGTCGTAACAGAGGAGCAAGTCATTGCTCGTGCTCAATATTTAGACTTGGTATATACTCAGTCTGGCACGCTCTATGACAAAATACCTGATGCCCCCAGACCTGAATTTTCAATTCCTCCCCCTCCTAAATCGAATATTGACTCTCATGCCGGAGATGGCGTGATTGGCACTGCAAGCGCGAAGTCCAAAAAGGCTTCACCTCAGAAAGCCCGTAAGACTTCAGATCGAAATGCCCATGAAGAGATTCTTGCTTCGGAAGTAAATGCCATATCAGCAGATAAAGGCAAAGAAACCAATCAACCAGGAAGCAAGAAGAAACAAAACAAAGGGAAGAAGAAGCAGCAGGATGATCCGTCACATGAAAAAGCTTCTTCAAGCTCTCCTAGGAAAGGGAAATAGAAAGGGAAGCCACCTCATCCATGTTTTGTATGTGACGAGGATCATTGGACACAAGATTGTCCATACAAAGCTAAGCTCAAGAGATTCTTTAAAAGTCCAAAGAACCCGACTGTGCTGACTGATCCATTTCCCAATCCAGGTCAAAATATGGTTGATAGTGGAAATGCTTCCCCGTCGCAAGTGCTGATGTTGTCGATCTCTAAGCAGCAAAATGATGCTTTGATTTCGACAAGGAGCAAAGATTACGGGAATCCGCAACTGTCAAACGAAAAAGGTAAAGATCAACCTAGTAGTTCGACAACGACTTCGTCAGAAGTTGTCCCACCCATAATGCCGGAATTAACGATAAAACCACCTAAGGGTGTAGTACACAAGTCGATGTTTAATCCTCGTGCCAGAGCGGCACAGCATTATAACATAGTATAAGATTTGGCTCAATCGCCATCCGCTATGTCGACTCTAGAAGTACTACAAAATTGTCCATCCCAGAGGCAGGCATTGTTATCGGCAATAGGGGGGGTTGATCCTAAGGATTCCAATCTTGTGTCCTTTGATCACAAAGGGTATGACCCTCAGTTACCAGCTCAGCTAGCTTTCCTGATTCAAGTGAAGGCCCTCAACAAAACTGTTCACAGAACAATTATTGACGAAGGAGCATCGACATGTATTATGTCGATGAGCTGCTGGAAAACGCTAGGGTCACCAACCTTGTCGAGATCTTCGACAACACTAAAGGCTTTCGACGGTAGGACATATACCCCTTACGGTATCCTAAGTAACTTGAAAGTTGAACTAGGTGGAAAAACAGTAGAGATTGATGTTGAAGTCATAGATGGAAATCTAGATTACAACATCCTACTGGGAAGACCATGGATTTATGCCATGGCAACTGTCGTGTCGACTTATTTTAGGAAGATCGCTTTCCCGTTTGAAGGAGGGATTACGGTCGTCGACCAACAGAACTTCCTCCTTAATGGTTCACAAGTTACGGGAAGCATTCCCATGATCCATGAAAGCGACCATTCAATTCAAGATATAGGAGTAGGACTGTTGAAAGACCCCACGATGATGGGGACTTTCTCGCTACCAAATCATATGTACATAGGAAATGTACCATTGGTGGCCACCTGCAACATGATATCTTCCACGAAGGTCGCAAAAGACAAAGTCATCATGGATCGGGCAATGGTGTTACACCCGAGCCCAATCGAAATATTGTAGCAATCAATGTTTCAGGCATGGGAGGCGAGCCCAAATCAATGCTCGTCAAGCGTCTGGGTAGATAGGTCAGGAGAATGTGGTACCCCTTTGGATCCTTGGTCACGAGTGCATGCAAGTGACGAAGGAATCCTGCAGTCAATGTTGATTGAGGGGGCACCATGGGATGATAACCACCATCGTTCCCTTCCTCAGGAAGATACTCAAGGCGACCTGTATCACCCCTCAGTATTTGAATTCCTAACAAATACTGTAAATACGGTGGATTCCGAGAGAAACCTATCCAATATAGAAGAGACTATAGCCATAAATATCTCGACCAAAACAGACATTGTAGAGAATATTTATGTCGGCAAAGGTTGTTCCCCTTCAGAACAAGAAATATATAAAGCTCTTTTCCGCGAATTTAGAGATGTCTTTGCTTGGTCATATGATGAAATGCCAGGCATTGACTCGAGTATCGTTGAACATGAAATTAAAATGTATCCTGATGTCAAACCAGTAAGACAACGGCTTCGGCAGGTACACCCCAAGAAAGCCGTTGCTATTAAGGCAGAAGTTGAAAAACTCCTCCATGCTGGTTTCATCTACCCGGTTCCTCTAACCGATTGGGTATCGAATATTGTCCCAGTTATGAAAAAACAAGGAACAATACGAGTGTGCGTCGATTATAGGGATGTAAATCAAGCTTGTCCAAAGGACAACTACCCTACACCCTTCATCGACCAAATAATTGATGAATGCGCCGGATGTGAAATCTTTCCATTTATGGACGGATTTTCCGGGTATAATCAAATTAATATCCGCCCACAGGACCAGTCAAAGACTGCATTTATTTGTCCGTGGGGCACATTCGCTTATCGAAAATTACCCTTTGGTTTAAAGAATGCAGGGGCGACATTTCAGAGAGCAATGAATTATGCTTTCCATGACATCAAGAACATCGTTCAACCTTATCTCGACGATCTTCCGGCTCATTCGCAAAAGCGGACTGATCATCCGCATCATTTAAGAGCGATATTTCTACGTTGCCGACACTACAAGATAAGACTCAATCCGCACAAATGTGTGTTTTGCGTCGGTTCTAGTCGTTTACTTGGCTTTATAGTCTCCAAGGATGGGATTCGTCTCGACCCTTGCAAGGTGCAGGCAATCATTAATTTTCCTCCACCTTCGAACTTGCTTCAGATTCAGAAACTCCAAGGGAAAGCAAACTTTCTGAGGAGGTTCATTCCAAATTACGCAGAACTTGCTAAAGGTTATACCCGTCTCCTGAAAAAGGATTTACCTTTCGTCTGGGACCAGGTTGCACAAGCTTCCTTTGATGCTTTGAAAGAAGCGCTAGTCAAAGCATCATTAATGTACGCCCCAGACTATCTAAGGGATTTTAACCTGTATCTGGCTGCAGCAGATACGACCATTGCGATGGTTTTAGTTCAAGAAGTCGACGGAATTGAACACCCTATATATTATTTAAGTAAAAACTTAAATGATACAGAAAGTAAATATTCTCATGTTGAAAAGCTAGCATTGGCGGCTGTTCAAGCGATATAAAGATTTCGGCACTATGTCCTCTTTAGGAAGACCACCGTATTGTCAGATTGCAACCCCATGACTTATATACTGTCGCGACAGTTGCTTGGGGGCAAATATTCAAAGTGGATAGCTATCCTTCAAGAGTTTGATCTGGAATTTGTGAAATCCAAATCAAAGAAAGCTTTAGTGTTCACAAAATTATTATGCAATCTCCCATCATCGTCAAACGATGAAACGTCCAAAGAATCAATCGTGGACGAAAGTTTGTTTCTGATATCAGCAAGTGATGAGTGGTATGGAGATATAATAGTTTATCTCCAAACCCAAAAGTTTCGGCCAGACACCTCTCACTCAGAACGAAAACGCATTCGATACCAAGCAAAAGACTACATGATCGTCGGTGATACGCTTTACCGTCGTGGTGTCGATACGGTCCTGAGAAGGTGTCTAACCCATGAGGAAGCCGAAAAAGCCCTAAATGAATGTCATTCAGGCACCTGTGGGGGGCATCAATCTGGATATGCTACAGCACAAAGAATCTTACGAGCAGGATACTTCTGGCCAACCATGTTCAAAGATTGCATAACCGCAGTTAGAAGTTGCCATGCATGTCAGATTTTTGATAGCAAAACCAGAAGACCCCCCGCTTCTCTACAGCCAATAATAGATGTGGGGCCTTTCGCCAAGTGGGGCATCGATTTCATGCAATGTAACCCCACCTCGACTGGGGGGCATGGGTATATTATAGTCGCAGTTGACTATTTTACCAAATGGGCCGAGGCGATGCCTACATTGGATAACACTGGTGAAACAGCAGCCCTATTCTTTTTTAATCATGTAGTCGCCAGATTCGGTGTACCACGGGCCATAGTAACAGATCATGGATCGCATTTTCGCAATCACATGATGGTTGAATTAACTGCCAAACTAGGATTGTCTCACGACAGCTCTACTCCGTACTATCCGCAAGCTAACGGACAAGTTGAAGCAATCAACAAGGTCCTGAAGCGCATGCTGCAAAGGATGGTGGGGGTTCACAAAAGAAGATGGCATTTGATCCTGTACTCGGCTTTTTGGGCCTACCGAACATCGGTAAGGAACGCCACTGGGTTCACACCGTTTCAACTGGTGTATGGCCTGGAGGCGATCCTACCAATCCAGTGTGAAATTTCGTCCCTTAAACTCGCAATTGATCTCCTCCCCGGAACCTCAGAAGAAGAAGCTCGTTTCTTGGAGTTAATCCAGTTGGATGAAACCTGTCGTGATGCCGCTTTGGCTAACGAAGCCCATAAGAAACAAGTCAAGGCGCAGTTCGACAAAAATGTCAAACCTCGTGTCTTCTCAGAAGGTGATTTGGTCTTGCTTTATGACCAAGAATCCGATAAATTGGGAGCTGGGAAATTCAAGTCCTTATGGATGGGCCCTTATATTGTTAAAAGTGTATTAGCAAAAGGTGCCTACGAGTTGGTAGATTATGACGGAGTTCCACTGGCGCAACCCCGCAACGGGTTGTACCTTAAGCGTTACTATGCCTAATAGTAACCTGTATGCTTTTGTTACATTTTTGTTTTCGCTAAAGCGTTTGTTCCGGTTTAAGTAATCCGCTTTTTACACTTATTGCAGATGTCAAATCCATTGGAACCGTGGGTTGGATATGCTGACGGAGCGAGTCGTAGTTCGAGGAACCTATCCTCTGCAGCATGGGCCATTTTTAACCCAAGCGGCGAGTTAGTGAGTTTCAGGGGGGTATGTATTGGTCAATCAACAAATAATATCGCTGAGTATAGCGCGTTGATAGAGCCCCTCTCTGATGCCATCACCCATGGCATACGCCGGCTAGTCGTCAGGCTAGACTCACAGCTCGTGGTACTACAGCTCAATGGTACCTACTCTGTTCGAAATCCAGCTATTTATCGCAAGTTCCTAAGAGTTAAAATCTTGGAAAGACAGTTTGATTTTATCCAATATCAACACATTTCCAGAAACTTAAACACATTAACCGACTCATTAGCAAACTATGTGTTAGATAGACATCTGCAAATTTGATAAAAAGAGAAGCATCATCGATGTTTCATACATGGATCACATAAAAACTGGAATAAACTCCGAAAATAAAAAATATACATAACTGTTTACGGTTTACATGTAATGTTTTGTAACCAAGACAAAATCGGTCATATGACCCCAAAACTTAAAAATGGCTGGGGGGCACCCTAGCCTAGTGATGCTCATGATAACATGCCACGGCCTGTGCAATCATGCGCAGAAGATGAGACCATCGTCTGGGAACACCAACAGTATGTCGCTGCAATCGTAGAGGCAACTCATCGATCCGTACATCCGGAATCCCAAGGGTAAGACCCTCGACATGTTCCTGCACAGCTGTAAGAGTCTTGACCAAGTCAAGGTCACGGAGAATAGCCCTCCCTGGAGCCTCCCCTGCTGGGGCAGCGGCCGGAACTCCCGGACGAACTGCTGGACGGACAGGGCCCACATCTGCATGCACACATGAGTTTGATTAGAGTCTTGATAGAGTAAAGCACAAGGACATTATAAATAAAAACAGTAAACAGTGATAAGGTCAAAATATTTACCAAGATCACCCCACTGCTCGCCATCCGGTAGTACCAAATCCGGATCACCTCGGAAGTCCATGCCAATATATGGATACTCGGAAAAAGCCATATCCTGCCGCTCGAACCACCTAAAGAAGGCATCAGTAAAAGTAATCTTAGATTGACCCGCATGTCTAGCCATGTGGTCAACCCACCTCTGCATGCGTGGCTCAGTGGGAGATGGCAAGTCGAGGACAATGTACTGAGGTTGCATCAGGGGTATCTTCTCCAAAGCGAAGGCAGTCAAAACTGAACCAAAGCCAAAATTCTTCAGTCTCCTGTCCTTTACTTTGGTCAACTGGTTTTTCATCTGAACTAGTACTGCATCACACCAGTTAAAAACTTTCGGCTGAAGACACTCCAGGGCGTGCTGCACATATGACCTGTTGGCAACATGAGGGGATGCACTACCGGCCATCCTACAAATCGTGTACAGAATAGACCTGAGAGACCTGTCAGTAACATCACAGATAGAAATCTTGCCGTCTCTGCTCGGCTGGGATCCCTCCCTGCAATACTGACGGATATAATCTTTCACGGAATCACTCCCTCGGGCCGAACCGGACAAGGAAATGGGGGCACCCCCCCTTGACAATCCAGTCAAGAAGTAAATGTCCACTATGGTCAAAGGGATGGACTTGCCCCTAATCTGGAACACTTGGTTAACAGGATCCCAAGCATCAAGCAGGTACTGCAGTAAACGTATCTGTGCCCTCATGCTAGATATGCGGAAGAATTTTAGCAAGCCACAGTTCCGCAACGCGCTCACGGTAACAGGATCATGGAGGGCAATCATGTCCTCCTCTTCATGCTCTCGTTCTCGCCACGTAAGAGTCATTCTGCTCCAATAAACTCTGCAAAACAAACAAGAGGAGGAGTAAGATCCCTGACTCAGTGAAGAAAATGGCGAAAATCTCATAAAAAATTGTGCAACCAAGATGTTTTCTGCGCCCAACGCAGGTAGGGAAGGGTCTCACCTGCGTTGGGAGACAAACTGCCTTTGGAAATGAGCACCCCCAACGCAGGTTTCGATATAGGGTACCTGCGCTGATGGCAGAGCGCCCTAAGGAAACCCCAGGGGCTCATGGGGGCAGGAAAACAAGCATAAAACTGAGAAATAAGACCATGAAAAGATAGAGCTAGGGTTTAGCTCCTACCTGGTGGAAACGGCGCTGAAAATCGTCCACAGAATCTCCCGAAATCAACTGGTGAAAAATCGAGAGGAAGAGGCACCTCCAAAGCTCCAACAAACCAAATGCACATGAAATTGTAAAATGAGAGGTAAAAACATCTTTTAATTGCTTTTTACGTAGTTCAAAGTAAAATATTAATATTTTTACTTCATGTTATCCGTTTCTAACAAGTTTGTTGCAGCAATTGATGAAAACAATACTATCTCTGGAAAAGAAAAACTAGTCATGGTAAAATATGAATTTGACCTTATCAAACGAGCAGTTTTGGCAAAGTTCATGCTCGTTAAAAAATAAACGCAAGATACGAGCAGTTTTGGCAAAGTTCATGCTCGTTAAAAAATAAACGCAAGATCCGAGCAGTTTTAATGCGGAAATTTATGCTCGTTAAAAAATAAACATAAGCCTGTGAGCAGGCTTCCCCCAAGAGTTCAAGCTCATTCAGAAAAAATGAACCGGTAAATAACCATTTGAGACCGTAAATTCATCAGCCATGAAAGCCTTGGTCGTGTTTGTGTACCATCACCTCCACTTTTCATTTGGCCGATCGTTCACATCCACTTGATTGTTTACCTATTTTGAGGAACAGCTGCGAAGAGTGATCCCACCTAGCCATCCTTGTAATACTGCCGTGATTGGAAAATTCCAACCTGTACCTGGAATCTGCTGCTATCCCTGTTTATCACTCGTTCCTCAAAATACGAGTCTTCTTTGAGCTCTTTTCACTGACTCGTAAAAAATGAAAAGTTTGCCGAGTTTTGGCCTTCCAGCTCGTTAAAAGGACCGGAAGAGCTATCCCTCCTCTAGATTTTAATCTTTTTGGACCTGAGGGATTATTGCACAAAAAGATCGAGCGCTTGTCTAGTTCGGCTCGATAAAGATATCGAATATTCATCCCTTCTGTATTGTTTTATACTTTTTCGGACTTAAGGGATTAGATGACGAAAAAGGACCCCTGGAGTCTACTTTATGTACACTTTTCAGACTCTCTAAAAATGAAAAGGACCGAGTTGTCTTTGTCGCTGGGCTCGTTAAAAATTAGATAGCGACAAACTTGTCTTTAGACGAGAACGAGTTTTCCTATCGCTAGGCTCGTTAAAACATAGCGATGGGCTTGCCCGAAGGGCAGGTTATAGAACAAGCATATGTTATCCTCCTCAAGCTTGACAAAAATAAAGAGGTACTGGTCAGAAATGACTGGGGAAAAATTGGGAGAACCTCAAAGCTTAATGGTAGCAAGTCGCTCTTGAACATGACACTTTTGCCTCCGTAAATATAGGGTTGGGTTATTATCATTCACCAGTCCCTTCACCATTGTCTCGCCATACCATCCATACATGGGGTAATGCTACCGATCCATCACATCAGTGTCGTTATATGTTCAAGAGATGTCATTCAGAAAGTGTCAACCGGGTCCCATCCACTACCATACATCATCTTTCATCCTTCCATGACCGCCACCCTGAATCATATTTCACATAATGTTTTCACCATCATCACTAGCTCCGTTCCGTGTCACTGATGTGGGATTCATTAAGGCCCTCCTTTGACGGATCACTTCTTGTCGACATCAGCTCATTATCCAAGAAGTTGATCTAGGAACACCCCCTCAGTACTTTGAAGCTTGCATGCCTCAATGGCAAGTTTCTCACTCCCGGCGATAGGTATACATTAATGACCTTTGACTGGGAGACTTTGCGTGGTGTTCGACGTCAGATCCTATATTCACGCCACGTGAATTGTGCTGCAGTACCTTGAGGGTCATCATCATTATCGGTGATTCCTCTCGCGCTTGTTAACAGTTTACATTATTGACTGGTAATCAAGCGATGTCTTTCCATGTTCGACTTCAAGAAATTCTCACATGGATCGGCTTGTACTAAAGTGAAGATCGGACAAGTTTGAAGACCCCGGATCTAGTTTCATCCATCCGGGCTGCGATATATATTCAGGAGATAAAAACATAGACATGTGCAGCAGATGATCATCCTACTAAAAAAGGATGATAATTAAAAGCAGAGAATTATCAGTCTATTATCAGACGATCGTCTGTTTATGTACGGCAAATGTATTTATAAAGCTGATCATGGGAAATGCCCGCATCAGCTAGATCATGAAAAGAAAGTATGAAAAGATAATGTATTGTATTGTATTTTGTTACAGGTCACCTCCCGGCGATTGAATGAACTTCGGATCCTCCTAATAAAGCATTTCACCCGATAAACGACCTCATACTTTAGGGGGCAACTGTTATAGACATTTTTGTGCCTTACAGCATGGAGCATGAAATGTCAATAATCTAAGGGATCCAAAGTCCCTAAACATGTTGTTCTTACCCTTAGAGGAACAAGGTCAGCAAACCACAGCACTGCAAATCAGTTCTCCACTGAAAAACACTCAAAAACAGGTCAATTTTGGATCAAAGCAGCTGCTCCACTAGGCATCTGCACTGCATAGCAGGTACAACAAAGGCTACCTGCATTGCATAGCAAGTAGGACAAAGGCTACCTGCGCTGGGCGTACTTGGACATGTGGAGGAATCTTTTTCTCAAAGTGCCAGTGCCCAGGAAGCTTCCAAAGAGGCACTTGATCATAAGATTCGCCTAATGATGAGTTAAGAGCTTCTAAAACTCCAAGTGGAAGGCAGAAACTCTGAGTGAACGACTGAAGAACAACTGGAGTTGAAGAGGACAACAAGTCACACATCAAGCTGACTTATCTTCACTCCAAAACTCTATATAAGGATCTCATCCCATGGGATCTAGAGGCCGGAATTTAGTGCAAAGAATTGCTGTTGGTTTACAGTTGTGAGCATTGGGTGATTGCTTGAGGGAGGTGAAGAAGAGATTTCTCTCCATCGGGAAGGTGATGCTGGATTGGACCTCTCATGGTTGTATCACCGCCTGAACCTTACTTCCATATATTAATAAAGCATTTGAGGTTCTTCTATTCGCATGTGTTTCAATGGTGTATTGTCTTACTTGCGTCTTTGATTTATGCTAATCCTTGAATCGATTATGAATGCATGCCTCTTGTAGTTTCCTTTTCTTGTCTTATTTGCAGGATCTCGTGTAGCTGGGCCCGTGAAAAGACTTGGAGCTGGGAGCAAGCGGCAATCAAAGGAGATTGGATCGACCATTTGCGCAAGACATCGGTAAGTGGATCTCTTCCTTTTATCTCTTGCATGTCATAAAGAAGAAACTTTAGATAGCTTTGCTTTCAGCTGTTGCTAAGGAACTGTCACCCTTAGAGTGGGTTAGGGTCATTCCGAGTTGGATACTTTCCCCCACAACAAATATGTAGGCATCGCTTCGGCCCATTTGGTGAAGTAATCCACATCAACGATAATGTAGCCATGCCCCCTGACCAAATGATGGTTACACGTCATATAATCGATGCCCCATTTGGCAAAGGGACCCACGATAATGACGGGGTGTAGGTGAGCGGGTGGGGCACACATCCTGCATTGGTAGATTTGGCATTCGTGACACTTGTAGACAGCAAGAATGCAGTCTTCGAAGATGGACGACCAGAAATAACCAGCATGAAGGATTTTCTTAGTTGTAGCATAACCGTACATATCACCACCACATGCCCCGAAGTGGTAATCATTGCGAACTCTTTCAACTTCCTCAATCGTGAGGCATCAACGAAGAAGAGAATCGACACCGACACAGTATAAAGTATCACCAATAATGCAGTAGGGTTGAGAATGATGTCGAATCCTTCGACGATCATCTTTGATCAACGCAGACCGAAACGTGGAGGTTTGGAGATACACGATGATATCACTGTACCATGGATCAAGGGTGCTAATTAGGAAAAGGGTCTCATCTGGGAGTTGTTCATCTACACCAGTAGGGAGAGCTTTGGAGGGAAGGGAACAGATCAATTCTGTGAAAATAAGTGACTTCTTATATTTGGCTGTAGTGAAGACCAAATCAAATTCTTGCAGGATAACGATCCATTTAGAATATTTGCCCCCTAGCAATTGATGAGTCAGGATGTAGGTCATAGGGTTGCATTCAGAAATCACTGTAGTCGTTCGTAAGAGAATATAATGCCAAAAATGTTGAACAGCCTGGATGGCAGCCAAAGCCAACTTCTCGACATGTGCATAATGCATTTCAGTGTCGAGGAGATTCTGACTCAGGTAGTAGATGATGTGTTCAGCACCTTCGTCATCGTCTTGAACCAACACCATAGCTATGGTGCTAGGGGTTGCGGCTAGGTAAAGGAAGTAATCTCGATAATAATCTAGTGGATGCAATAGAGGATCATTTATGAGGACAGCCTTAAGATCATCGAAATATTTTTGAGCTATCTCGTCCCATGCAATAGGTGTTCCTTGTTTGAGCAACTGGGTAAATATCGTAGCTAGCCCGGCGTAGTTGGGTATAAAAAGATGAAGAAAATTGGCCTTTCCTTGGAGACTTTGGAGTTGGTGCAGTGAAGATGGAGGGGGTAAGTTTAAAATGGCCTCGACTTTTAGCGGGTCCAGGCGAATCTCGTCCTTGGAAATGATGAAGCCAAGGAGTCATCCTAATTCTACGCAGAAAACACATTTGTGCAGATTTAACCGGATGTTGTAGTGCCTGCAGCGTAGAAAAATCTACCGAAGGTGGTTTGGGTGATCTTGTCGCTTACAAGAATGGGCAAGAAGGTCATCCAAGTAAGGTTGTACAATGTTGCGAATGTCATGAAATACATAGGACATTGCCCGCTGAAATGTGGCCCCAGCATTTTTTAGGCCGAAAGGGAGCTTCTTGTATGTGAATGTACCCCATGGGCAGATAAAGGTTTTCTTCTCTTGGTCATCTGATGCAATATTGATCTCGTTGTAACCAGAAAAACCATCCATGAAGGAAAAGATCTCACTCCCAACACATTCATCAATGATTTGATCAATGAAGGGAGTAGGATAGTTGTCTTTAGGATAGGCACGATTAAGATCCCGATAATCCACGCAAAAGATGATCGTGCCTTGTTTTATTCACCGAGACGATATGGAAACCTAGTCTATAATGGGAATGGGATAAATGAATTCAGCTTTAAGAAGATTAAAAGACTTCATACTTAATAGTAGCGGCGTTTCTAGGTTGCACCAGACGAAGCAGTTGGCGAATGGGTTTCGCATCCAGATATGTTGGTATTTCATGCACCACCATGTTGGGATCAATGCAAGGAATTTCTTCGTAAGACCATGCAAACACATCACGAAATTCCTGAAAATGACTAGTATATGTCTTGATCTCATCTGGAGAACAAGATACCTCGATACAAACGTGATCAACGATACTAGGTTTGATAGAAAAGTTCATTGTCATCGTTTGGGTAATATTACCCAGATTTCCTTCCAACCATACTTCATGAGTAATAGTCGTTGGTGGAAATGGAAAAGAGGACTCTTCAAAAGAGGTAGACATGGCCGTCGAGCGAGGCAAGAACGAGGAGCGATGATGGGTATCGATCCATGATGGTTCCTCGACAGACATGATTTCCATGATACCTTCATCAGCGAGGAAGGTCTCGATTGAGGGATTGGATGATTCCAAAGTGTCAAGCCAAGGGGGTTGAGAATACATATCAAGAGAGGTCTTCGAGATATGAGAATCAAAGGACGCAGAGTTCGCAGCCGAAACAATTTCCACGTAATTGACGTCAGCAGGACTAAGCGACATGACGTCACCCCAAGCATGAACCAGATCTAGCGCAGGTATGACCTCGGGATCAGATTTGACCGAGATCATGTTGATGGAGGCAACATGAGGAGGTGGGAGTGGAAAAATCCCCGTTAAGGCAGAATATTTGAAGAGACCTGCCCCCACACTCTCAAAGGGAGAACCAAAGTGCTTGACATACGGAACTTTGCCATCAGATGAGGAAGAGGCAAAGAAGGACAACTGATTAACGGTGACAATCCTCCCTTGATGGGGAAAACGGCTCACACGAACAAAGAGGAGGCCATGACATGCATGGCATGAGTCCAACTTCGGCCGAGTAGAACATTATAATTGAGATTAGCGTCAACAATCTCTACTTCGACTTGCATTGTCTTTCCCTCCAAGGTGATGGCAAGGTTGGGTAAAACTCCGAAGGGTCACGAATCACGCCCATCGAAAGCTTCCAATGTGTTCAGAGACTGGTTCAATGTAGGGGAACCAATAGCCTTCCAGCACGCAGTTGACATGATGCAGGTAGAAGCACCTTCATCGATGATAGTGCGATGGATGGTCTTTTCATTAATGATTACCTGAATAAGAAAGGAAATCTAATGAGGAAGCCTCGGAACATGGTTCTCTAGATCGAAATAGATCAAGTTAGAATCGGTGGGATCGATGCTCTCGATAGCTGATAGCAAAGATTTCCGCTGTGATGGGCAGCTTTGGAGTACCTCGAGAACCGACATGGCCAACGGCGCCTGAGCGAAATCTTCAACAATATTGTAATGTTGAGCGGCTCGGGCATTGGGATTGTACAAGGATTTCCTTAGCACACCTCAAGAGGGTGGTCCTGAAGCGGAATCAAGGTTAGGGCACTTGATTTGCAGAGGGCCATAACTCGGGGTAGAAGAAGACAGTGGAACTTATTTTTCTTTCCCTACTATGGGAGCTGGAGTTTGATAATCTTTCGATCGGGTAGCCATATTAATGGGTGTGCTCATCATGAACACTTGGGATCCAGAGGATGCATATCGGGGTTGGTCTACCATTTGAGTCTGCTGAGACGGAAAGGACTCTTTGAGGACAGCAGGGGTCCCCTTGAGAATTTGACTAACTTCAGATCGTCGTGGACAATCCTTAGTATAGTGATCCTCCTCGCAAATTAGGCAAGGATACTTAAGTTTCCATTACGATGATTCACCGACAGATGATTGGGAGGACCCTGTTTTGGGGCATCGGCTTTAGCTTTGCATTTGCCTTTCTCTTTTCCTTTTGAGGATTTGTCTGTTGCGATAGACTAGACATCGTGGACCTATGAGGTTTTACTGGGGCCTAGAGGATTTTGAGATGAACTGTTGGGAGAAGTATTAGAGACAAACTTCTGTTTGGAAGAAGTTGTGGCAGGGGCCTGGGATACCGAACCAATCCGTCCATCAACGGGAGGGACAGTGGGTGACTTTGATGTTGCAGGATCGGATGATGGCCGTGGAGGATTGGGTAATAATTCGTATAACGTGCCAGACTAAGAGTAGACTAGGTCCAAGTACTGGGCATGAGAGATGGCTTTCTCTTCAGTGACGCACCCACCCATGGCTATATCGCAAGAAATCGAGGCTACGAACGATTTGGTAAACCATTCGATGAGCAACTGATCATCTATCTCAAACTTGATCATTCGACGTCTACGTCTACATTCATGGATATGATCAGAGATGTGTGTCGCAGTGTCTTGCTTAAGCAATGTAAGCAGATAGGTGCTTGTTTTATAACGAACCAGCAGCTGAAAATGCATGAGAAAGGCCATGGATAACGAATTGAAGTCGTGAAAAGTACTCCGAGGTAACTCAATGTACCATTTTGCTGCGGCACCCGTGAGGATCCATTGGAAAAGACAAAGACAAATGGAATCATATACGTATGAGTTCGACGAACACTAGAGGTGATATGTCATCACGTGGGCCTGAGGATCTTCTTTGGCTTTTCCATCGAACTTTGGACAATTTGATGGTATCTTGTATGGCACCGGAGGCCAGTATGGCAAATGGAGGATCGGGTCATTTGTAAGACGCGATACATCTGGCAACTCAAGTGTAGCCAAGAAAGGTAACAGAGTGTTAAAAGGCATGGACAGTTGATAAGCAGGTCCATAAGGAAGAGCCCATCCTTGATGGTAAGGATTTTGACCCCATAGTCGGGAACTTTGTCCATATGGCATCTGAGGCTACCCCCATTGCGGATGACCTTGACCAAAGGGAGTATTCGGACCTTGAATACCTTGAAACTATCCATGCACAGGTTGCTGGTAGGCAACATATGGGTTAAAAGGCTGTTGAGCTTGTTGACCTTGGACATATGGGTATGGGACCTGTTGTCCTGGAACATAGGGTTGTTGGGCCTGTTGTCCCTAAACAAGAGGGTTCTGGACCTGCAATCCTTGGGCATAAGGTTGATATGCTTGTTGCCCTTGGATGTAGGGGTTCTGTACCTAGTGCCCTTGGCTGGTAGGATTCTGAACCTGTTGGCCTTGGACAAGAGGATTCTGCACCTACTGCTACAGGACTTGACCTTGAACCTGTCCCTATAAGGGTTGCCCTTGTTGATAGGTATACAAGGGTTTTTGTTGTCCAGGTTGGTTTTGCTGACCTTGCGATTGCAAAATTTTTCCTTGGTTTTGCAGAGGTTGGCCCGCGAGGGTATGGGTTGAGAGGTATGCAGAGCATATTGCATCTGTTGCTGCGCGGTTTATTGCAATTGTTGGAAGGACTGACCTTGCGATTGTTGCAGGTGACCTTGCTGCGAGATAATTTTCCCTTGTTGTTGTTCGGAAAGCCCTTGCTGCAACAAAGGTTGCCCTTGCGGTAACAAAGGCTTCCCTGGTTGTTGCAAAAGCTACCCTTGCTGTTGCAAGGGTACTTGAACAGTGCCCAGGAAATTACCAAACTGAATCTGGTCGTAGCCAGGCTGGATGTACTTCCCAGATGGGATGGTGTAAGGTTGATTAACCAATCCTTGGGAACCGTATGGAACATAAGGATATTGGTACTGAACCTGGGCCCCATAGGGCTGCTGATAATCAGAACATTGGTTGATCCAGATGGACCACTAGGATTCTGAACTTTTTGGTACTAGACATTACTTGATCCAGTGGGGTCAAGGGGGTTGTAAATAATACCAGAAGAGGGCTGGTTTATACCAAGCATGTGAGCTTGTGAGCCACTCACATTAGTGGCACCTGACACCATAGAGACATTGAGATCCTCCCCCCCAGACGGTGACACAATCTGGCCACTGACTAACGGGATAGAAGAACTTGCAGAGACAATCTTTGAAACCATCGGTTGCGATCGAGTGTTTGGGACGATGGATTTCACTGGGACTGAAGTAACAACTAGTTGGGAGGTCATGTTTGTGATGAATGGACCTGACATAGGTCTAACACCTGATGCCCAAAAAGAGTTATGGTAGAGTGATGAGGCACTCAGTGTGCCCGAAATTAAGTGCCCTAAAGACACATAGCCGGGTGGCAAGCTGGCGGGAATACCTTCTGAATAAGAGAAACTGTAGTTGCAATTCTTCTCCCTCAACAGTGTGTGGAGTTGAGACTTCGGACTCATCTGGAGAAGGGACTGGAGCATCGCCCTCGAGTTCCATGTCTGGAAACAAACGACGACGGACAACCGAACATGTACTAGGGGATAGTTCCAAAGGAACACCCGGTTGATTGTACAGACTGTAAGGGCGCTATCGTGATATCTAAACAACGTCAAACAGAGGGTTCGGAGGATAGATAACTAGTCCAAGCTAATCGTCACTGGTCGGCGAGTTCTCTAGAGTTCGAACGGGATTATCTGGAGATTCTGGGTTAAGACCAGTAGATGACCCTAAATTGAAAGTAGGTGGAGGACAAGATGATAATGGTTTAACACTCAAAACAATTGTGAGTTCAACATTTTGGTCCTCAAATGGCTCTAATAACTCAGGAAATGGCTCCTCGAACAATCTTTCAGATGGAGGAGAGGAAGAGAAAATGGGTGAACCAAATGGTTCAGCCACGATGACCTTGTCTTAGCTGACAAAACAAATAACTTCAAGGCTTTAAAATTTCCTTTTAAAGGAACTCACGATTTGGTCAAAAAATCTAACAGGTTGTTTTGGATTGTGGGCAATCAATTATTTAATATGCATAAAAGACTGATGTTCTTTCATTTTTAAAGAGTCGAGAAAGAAACAAAGGTGACTCTATCACTTTCGATTGGAAACAAGCTCGAAAGGACAAGTGCTTGGATGATCTTTTAAGTTTAACGAGTCAAAAATATCAAATGACTACTCTGGATGATCTAGGTAAATAGGATTACCAGGCAACCGTGAACTGCAGAATACCTTCTAGTGGACCAAGAAGTATGAGCAGGCAATCTTCCTGAATGTTGTGTTCAGTGTATCACATTCGTAAGGTGGCCAACTCGGTTTCCTAAGGATAAAAGGATTGCAACCTAGTGGCATATCCCACTATATACGCGATGGTACGGGGAGCACAAATCTGTGCTAGCGCTGTCTAATGTCGAAGCTAACGACAGTTGCTAGGTTTACAGACGTCGGAACACGTCTCTAGCCTAGACCTTCTAGATGTGATTGTTAATGTCAAATGCGCCTTAGGTAAATTGAATTCATTTTAGAGTTGATCTTGAGTTAAGTTTTAGTTTTCAAGTCTTAGCGATGCTACTCGAAAAAACTAAAATGCAACTAAATGGGACAAGACCCTTTCAATTCAATGAAATTCCTACACTAGAGAGGGTAGAAACTACTCAATCAAATGCAAACAATCAAGCAACTGAATACGAAATGATTTTTCACTAGATCACTTTTTGAAAAAAAAGAATTGAAAAATGCATTCCAATTCCTAATTTCCTGACAAGCACTTATCTATTAGTCCTTTCGAAATGAAAAAAATTCTCTTCTTTCTCAAATGTTGATGCAATTCTAGTTTCTAAGAGAGGCGAATCATAATGAAACGACAAGCTATAATTTCATATTTTCTTCGAAACAGCGAGACAAACTTTTGCATACAATCTTTCAATGAGAAAATTTTCAAGACTATGAGCTCTTCAAGTAGATGAAAACAGAATTTCATTCAGATTGATGAAGCACCGACTTTGCCAAACACAATACTGACAATGTAACCTATGACGGAAAAATACATTCAAACTTGTAAACAAAACTTTTTCAAACTTGAGTTAAAAGAGGTCAAAGTCATAAGAGGGACCAAAAACAAATGCAAGGAGCAAACACACCCACAACCAAACTCGATGAGTCCACAAGCTGCTGAATGGACGACTAGCTAGATGTCCTAGTGTCACTAGCCATTCAATGACTTGATCAATCAAACAGTGAGATGAAAAGCCTACAAACAAGCAAAAACAAATGAAAAGTAGCTTTCTAATCAGGGAGAAAAAAAATCAAATGGATCACAAGGTAAAAAGCACAAGAGCAGAACACACTAGCCAAGATTGGGGTCTAGCCCTAATATTCACTTATAGGAATTAGTGCAACTACCTAACTGAAAACAAGCACCATAGGCGGGTTGACGCTACTGTTCCTTTGCAATTCACGCTGATTGGAGCGACTGTCAACCGATTAAATGCGTTGTCCAAGGAAACTAAGAAAAAAAATCAAATCAAGGACCAGATCTGCTACTATGATTCTTAGACTTAAGCCAGTAAGCAGGAGAAAAGCAACAAAACAAAAGGGAAAACGCAAAACTAGCAAAGTTCTCATGAAATCATGAAATCAAAAACAAACAAAAGAATGGATCTCCCCAGTGGAGTCACCAATTTGTGGTGAAGTAAAATTATAAGTGTGGACACGAACGAATTCCTCTAGCTCGATAATGGGTCTAGCCACAACAGTTACATTCTATGGAAGATTTCCTTAGATTAGAATCAATCAAGAGGGCCTACCTCTTGGTCACTTAGCCTACTTGATGATGTCCTTGCTTGCTCGCTCCAGCAATTTCTCGCTTCCTTCTCCAAGCTCCTGAAACAAGTAAACGACAACAACACACAAACATAATAATAGACAGATTGTAATTCAACCTACTTAATGAGTCAAGAAGCATTAAGAAATGAATATGTAATATTACAAAACATGTAGGAAATCAATCGATAATTGCATATATTAATATCAAAGAGAGATTACAACCATTCGTCTTGACGTCGCAGTCTTCCTCTGAAAAGGCCAGGTTCCCACACACTTCTGCTAGCACTTCATGATGGATTCAAACAATAATAGCTTGAAAGCTCTTCCCTTTAGGCTTCACTCCAAACCAAACACACTTCTCCCTCACACAACTAGATGGCTACAACTAGTAATAGCTTGCTTGTCAAATCAAAATAGTATACTGACACTCACCCAACACCCTAACTAGCTTGTGCTTGGGAAGAAGGGAGGTTTATATAGGAAATATGGATGGGAGATGGATCCTCTTCTCATGGGAGAAGGACTTATTCCTTGAGGTAGTTCCATCGTTATAGGCGAAAGGAGCCCAAACTGTCATCCTCGACCCCATCTAGCCAAACCATTTACCAGACTTCTATTACAGAGCTTCTAGAGATGGAAGCTTCAGCTCTAATTTAAAAAACTTTCCATAACAGGACCGGTGCGAATGGAACACAGACCAGTCTCACTGATCGGCATGAGGAATAGTGCTAATCTCTGCACATCGGCGTGGGGAAGACAAAGGCCATTAGCACTGGTCTTGTAAATTGGGCAAAACAGAAGTTTCAGGGGAAATGGTGCAAAAGGGAAATGATTTTCTCATGAAGAGGGACATAATGGGAGTTTCTCCATGAAGGCAAAGCATGCGGGGTTTGTTGTAGAGGTCCTCCAAGATCAAGGAACAGGGAGTACAGGGACACTGACAAAATGTTGTGTAACAGAGACCCCTATTCTTAGTTCTATTGTTAAGACATGTAGCTTTCATATTTTTGATATGTTTGAGTAAATTCCTGTCATGGCTAGGTGGGGTCTAGTCTAGTCCTTGTCAATGTTTTTTCAAATGTATCATTATTCTATTGTATAAATTCATTTTTGAAGGTGTCATTGAGTTTTGGGAAGTGACATGGGATCTGGGCCTGAAAAGGTTACACAAATCCCAAAGTCGTGGGCACAACACTAGGGAAACAAGTCCTCAGAAGCTCAATTTCCCTTGTTGTGGAGCATTTGGATACTCCCAGGCACACCCTTCTCCATATAAAGTTAATGTCCAAGGGTTTGATGCACTAAAACTTCAGTTGGTCTCAGGGGTTGGTTACCTAAGTGGTTGGGGTGGCTCCTGGGAGTTTTGTTGCTAATGTGGAAGGTCTGTGTGATGTGTTTCATCGGTTCCACTTCCTTAACTAAAACATAGGGAGTCGAATCATATCATAGTAACTTAGCATCACATGTTTACCCCAATTGTACAGTTACTTGGGTAGATTTGAGACGAGGGTGTTACATAGTGGTATAAGAGTGGGTTGTGCTCTCTTTAGGTCATATCAGATAGCACTGAGTGGTATCAAAGTGGGTTGTGCTCTCTTTGGGTCATATCGGATACCACGAGTGGTATCAGAGTGGGTTGCGCTCTCTTTGGGTCATATCTGATACCAGAGAGTGGTATCGGAGCAGGTTGCGCTCTCTTTGGGTCATATCTGATACCACATGTTGGTATCAGAGCATGGTTCCATTCTCTTTAGGTGTTTTCTGGTTTCTGTTCTTTTTGTGTGAAATCTACTACCACAGAGTGGTATCAGAGCATGGTTCACCCCTTGGACTGGATGGGTGTTGTGTTGGTCATGCATTCATGTCGGTTGCATATGTGTTCCTTATGCTTATATTCCATGTGCTTGTTGTGTTTCCATGGTGTTGATCATGGTTGTAGTGATGTTGCCCTGTGAAGGCTGATGGTGTTGTTGTAGGATGTGCCATCATGAGTGTATGGTTGTGTATGCATTTTTTATGCATTTTGAGGTCTATATGTTGTTATGCATGCATTTTCATGGTGAAGGTTGTTGTGCATAAGGTCATTGTATGAAATTAGGTCATCATGATGCTATTAGTATGTTATGATACTAATGTGTTGAATGAGGTAAAGCAGGAAATGAAGACTATTAGTGCGAGGTTGTAGCACTAGAATTTGGGGTAAGATCAGATCGTCATACAAGTTTGTATGTTTGGCATGCAGTTAGCTCGATGATTATGCTATATGTTGTTGACGAGCATGTTATATGTTAACTTATTGTTGTTATATTTTAGTTAAATTAATTATTAGGCTTATAGAATTAATATCTTGATGTTATATGTGTCCTGCTAAATTGGATTGGTCTATGTAGATGGTTAGGGTTATGACATTCAGGTATGAGTTGACTTATTTGTGACATTATGTTGTACTAATCTAGGTTTATTGTACTTATTAATCACAAATGTTTACGAGTTTATGATGTGAACATGTTGGCTAGTGACTACTATAGATATCATGACCTTATTGATGTTTGAGTTGATATGTTGTGAAGTTATATCATGCTAATCTAGCTTGATTGTGCAGACAAGATAGCCCCCCCTGAGATACATTAAGATATAAATTGGATTATGTCATCTATTTGGTGTTTGAGTGTTTGGTGTCTTTTATGTCATCTAGTTGATTTATTTAACATGGTATGTTTGCAAGTTGGTTGAATGTTTGATGAATTGCATAATATGAGTATGTGTTCAAATGATCTTGTTTTAAGATGATTGTATTAACACATATGTGTTGAGATAGTTGATATGTACTTGATTGTCAGTAGGTGATAGTTGTAGCATTATGTCTAATGAATATGAGTTAACTATGCATTATGACATGCTTTTTAGTCTTGGTAAAGGTTGATTTCAAATTAGTAGATATGTTGCCTTGATCCTTGGAACATGTGGTCGACATGTGTGAGAAGTTGCAGGGAAACATGCTTGGTGCAACAAGGTAAGGTAATTGGTATAATTTTATGTTCACTTATGCATTGACAGTTATTTGTTTATGGTAGTATGATGCATGGGATTGCATGTCAAAAGAGTTGCCATGAAATCTTAAAGAAGGCTCTAGTTGAGTTTTCACTTGGAAGTATTACAAACCCGTGGGGATGGAGTCATGGTGTCTATTGCCAGTCTTGTGCTTTTGGTCTTTTGTGATTTGTTGAGCTTGATTTGTAGTTTTTTTTATGTCTAGCACAAGGCCTTGCCACTTTGTTGTGGTGTTGTGTTTTTATTGATTTTCATGGTCTTCTTGTTTGTTTCTTATGATTTCCTTTTAAGTTTTGAGTCTTGGGAATCGGTTGGGAAATGGGAAATTTAATGGAGCTTGAGAAGAGCTTAATGAGACCCAACAGGTAATATGAGACTCAGATGAATCTTAGTGCATGAGTAAAGGGTTGTTGAAGGAGAGAATATGATAGCCAGTTGGATTGGTTTGGTCCATTGGGATAATGGACGGTGGCAGGACAGACATGAGAAAGGTAAAGTAAATGGGCTTAAGGTAAAAAATTCCTTGGTTGTCTTAGGAATTGTTGTTCTCAATGTTGTGCATGTTGTGCATGAATAAAGGAAGTTCTCTTAACCTTCACCTTGAAATTTAGTTGTGATCATGATTGCTTTATGCTAAAGTTTATATGCATATGTGTATGTATGTATGTTGTTATCTAACGAGGTGATCAGGGATCATGATTGTTTTATGTTGATGTTTATATGTATACATGTATGTGTGTATGTTGTTGACTAACAAGGTCATCAGGAATCGTTCTTGTGGAGGAATGATTTTTTATGCATGTGAATGACATGAAAAGGTTCTTGATTTATGAGGAATCAAGTGGGAGAGTAGTCCTGACAAACCTACGAGGTCAGTATCATGTGGTTATGAGTTGATATTATGTGATTATATTATGTATATGTTATGGACAAGCTATATCGAGGGATACATCAGCAAAATGAAAGCAGTGTTGTATGCGACATGTTGGGACAAGCATGGACAAGACACTGGAAGTAAGGTTTCTTGGTAGAGAGAGTGTGGTTATGTTGTATATGTTGTACATGTTGTACATGTTGCATCTGTGATGTTGTGCGCATGCAGTGTTGTGTATATATAGTGTGTGTACATGTTGTTTATGTAATGTTATATACAAGGTGGTGCAAATAGTGTTGTGTGAATATTGCATATCCAGTGTTGGGTATATATGGTGCTACGTACATGTTGGATATACGGTGTTGTGTACATATCATATTGTGCGCATGTTGGATATGCGGTGTTGTGTGCATGTTGGATATACGGTGTTGTGTACATATGATGTTATGTACATGTTGTATATGTTGTGTTATGTACATATGGTGTTGTGTGCATGTTGTACATATGGTGCTATGTACATATGGTGTTGTGTGAATGATTGTACATGTGGTGTTGTGTGTAGGTGGTGTTGTGTACATGTTGTACATGTGGTGTTGTGTGCATGTCGTGCATGTGGCATTGTGTACATGTCGTGCCATGTACATGTTGTGCATGTGGTGTTGTGTACATGTGGTATTGTGTATACATTGCATAGATGGTATAGTGTACATATTGCTATGTGTACACATTGTGCAGGTGGTTTCGTGTACATGTGATGTTGTGCACACGTTGTGCAGGTGGTGTTGTGTACAGGTTGAATTGTGTACATGTTGTACATATGGTACTGGTGTACATGTGGTATTGTGCGCATGTCATACATGTTGTGTTGCGGGCATACATTACTATGTATGTTAACTGTGTAGTCATGGTGTCATGACATGTGTATTTGTTGTGTTGTAGTCTGTGTATGTGTATGTATTGTGTTTTACATCGGGTGTAGGTGTATGTATTATGTGGTGGTGTACATGGATGTGGGCGTATGTATTTTGTTGTGTTGTACACTAGGTGTGGGTGTATGTGTTCTATGTCAGTTGTAGGTGCATGTATTGCATGGTGTTGTATGTCGTGTGTGGTTATATGTGTATGATTTACACTGTGTATGTGTACATGGTTGAAGAGAAGGAATTGGGTGTTTATCAGGTGTGGAAATTGATCTGGAGTGCATATGAAATAAGGACAAAGGTGGAAGCTAAGGGTTGATTAAAGGATAAGCATCAATATTTTATTTCAGTTTTATTATGCATGTGATTTATGATTATGGTCTATGATGATTACATGTGATCTATGATTATGGTTTATGTTGGTTACATGTGATTTATGGTTTTGATCTATGATGGTTGTTCTTTGAGCTAACCTAATGTGATATGTTTATACATGATGATTTGGTCAGAGATGCTAGTTTGACTTGTTGTGAGTGGAAACGAACAGAATTGCAAGTGTACCTTATTTACAGACCACCAATCAGGTATGATTTGAATTTATTTCAATTTATTTTGAATCTAATGGAAATTATGTGCTTGGTACAGAAAAGCATGAAATTCCCGGTTGGGTGGTCGAAAATGACGACAAGCATTAGCAACAACAACAAAAGGAATTGGAACAAGAAGCAGTTTGTTGGTAAAGCATTCAAAAGCAGGGCCATTGTGGGACATTGGTACCCAATAATGTCCATTGATTACCATGAGCATGCTATGACTGGTATGATTGTTTTCAGGCAGGTATATGACTTTTTTTCTTGATCTTCTAATGCGAGGAAATCTTGCCAAGGGATGGAATTCCCAAGATGGGGGTGCCACCAAAACTTGGAAGGTGTGTGACTGCACGGAAAGGGGTGACCAGATCACCCGAGGACTGTGTAGCAGAGAAGGGAAGGTCAAGGGATGGATTTGGTTTGGTCATTAGCATTACCATATGGAATTAGATGCATTCCGAGTGTATCTGGAACAATAAGCCAGTAATTGTTCATTGAGAGGACAAGTGGTGTTGGACTGTAGCATTGGAAATTAGATGCAGATTTGACCTTGCAGTGGATTCTGGTCTTCTTGGGAAGGAGTTGAATCCTAGTATTACTTTGAGGGTGGAGGTGTGAGCCTTTGGATTCCCTTGTTTTTGATGCAGGCATCATATCCTTTATTTGCTGGTTGAGAAAATGTACATATATGTATACGTGTATATTATTGTAAATATTGTATCGAGCTAGATTTATAAAGCTCCATAGATTGTATGATTATTTTTTGGGTGAAGAAAATGTGTATGTGTGTATATGTAGTTATTATTGTAAATGTCGTAATGAGTTGTGTTATAAAGCTCCAGTAAACGGTATGATTTTCATGTTTCAGCAGTGATTATTGTAAATACTACAATGAGTTGTGTTATAAAGCTCCATGGGCAGTATGTTTGGTTTTTTCAGCAGTCTTGTTAGTTATAGGTGTCATTGAACACCAAGAATGGTGTTCTCCCAAGGGGGAGGGTTCTATAATAGCCCTCATTACAAATCCATGTAAAAAATATAAGACCAAGGTCATGGGACACGTATTCCAAGCTAAATGGTGGGAAAATCATCCTAGTGGGCGTCACTTCAGTTTATTATGGCTAAGGAAATTGGCATAGGTAATGGCAAAGGCATTGGAAATTAAAAGCAACATTAATTGGCATTTATTTATGAAAATAATGGAAATTAAAAGAAAAGGAAGGTGAAAGGTCACAGGTTGCATGTGAGGAGGAAAATGAAGGAAAATAATGGAAAGTGAAGAAAACAGAGGCCTCATTGACAAAAGGGCTTTTAAAGATCAATGGGCAGGCTTGGTCAGTGTAATATTTTGTCAGTATATTTTTGGAGCTCTCATTTTATTCTCTCTGTCTCTCACACTCTTGGACACAGAGTTTTCTTAGAGCACTCTTGGGGAGTGTGGAAAACATGGATTCTTGGAGCAAGAAGGAAAAGGAAGAGTAGGAAAGCGCAAGAGGACATTGGGATCAGTAACTACAACAGGTTCTTCTTGCAGGTACCAAGTTGCATGTATGTTTCCTCACTAGTTTCGGCATGCATGGCATATGCATGTGGTTTCTTGGTTATGATTTATCATCAGCATGGAGGATTGCTTGGATTAACAGTGGATTTTCCTAGCCTTACCATTTCTGGGATAAGCATGGTGTTGTGGGTTCATTTCTTTTTGTTTCTAGCTGGTTCTCGTGTTTCCTTTAGCTTGGTTTGTGTTATTAGTTCCTGGAGCCTTGGTTGGACAAACGCTCTAGAATCCCTGTAACGGATTGGGTTGAGTTACTATCCCTAGATCCTTGGTTGGACAAATGCTCTAGAGCCCTGTAACAACTTGGGTTAAGTTATTAGTTCTAGAGCCTTGGTTTGAAAAATGCTCTGGAGCCCTTGGTGGGTTGAGTTACTAGTCTTGGAGCCTTGGTTGGACAAATGCTCTAGAGCCTGGAAATAGTTGTGGTTTGAGATACTATTCCTGGAGCCTTGGTTGGACAAACACTCTAGAGCTTGGTAGCAGTCGTGGGTTGAGTTACTAGTCTTGGAAGCCAAGTTGGAACAAATGTTATGGAGCCCTGGAAAGCTTGGGTAGAGACCAATCTGATGATGGGTTTTTGATGTCTGACCATGAGGTGGAATCATTGTTTTATGGGTTGAGGTGGTTTGGCCTCTAGAAGCCCTGGTTCAGTTTTGATGGATTGTTCCATGAGATCCTACATTCATGCTTGGAATATGGCATGAGGGTGATTGTCTGAAAGAAATATTTGGTTCAACCTAGTCTACGGTCGGGTGTTTTGTGGAAGTCCCACACCTAGTTGGCCTATGATATCATTAATAAGAGTTCTCTTTGTCCTTGGTATTCATGGGTATATAAGCTTATTGTTATTTGGCTTATATGGTTGTTCTATGCTTAACATCTCTGACGTTTATATGCTGGTTACGAATGAGTTTTATGACTACCATGATGTTTGTCTCATATCATGTTTTTACTTGTAAATGAATGAACAATGTATCTATGGCATAATAGATGAAATTACAGCTAATTTGTTGAGGCATCAATGCTTCTTAGCAATTTTCTGATAAATATAAGACCCCTATGCTTAATTATGTTGTTAAGGCTTGTAGCTTTCATATTTGTAAAATGTTTAATGAAATGCATGTCATGGCTAGTAGGGTTCCAGTCTAGTCCTTGTCAATGTTTTTGCAAATGTATCATTGTTTATGTTGTGTAAATTCATTTCTAAAGGTTTCATTGAGTTCTAGGCAATTACTTGGGCTCTGGACCTGAAAAAGTGGCACAAATCCTAGAGTCGTAGGAACAACATTGGGGAATAAAGTTCCCTAAATCTCGCTTGCCCTTGCTGTGGGAGCATTTGGAGCCTCCCAGACGCACCCTTGTCCATATCAAGGGAGCATCCAAGAATTTGATGCACTAAAAATTTAGCTGGTCTCAGGGGTTGGTTACCTGAGTGGTTAGGATGGCCCCTGGGATTTCTCTTGTTGATGTGGAAGGTTTGTGTGATGTGTTCCACCAGTTCCACTTCCTTAACTGACACATAGGGAGTCGAATCATATCATAATAACTTCTCGTCACATGTTTACCCCGGTTGGTCGGTTACTTGGCTAGATGTGGGAGGAGGGTGTTATAATATAATATAGTTTAGCATATAAAGACCAAGAGGTTAACTCATCTATTTGTCATCAATGAGTGTCAAATTTTTGTAACAGTCATTTAGATCAAATTTTCTATCACAACTTCATATTGAGTATCTTCTTTTTTGTACTTGCTTTTTATAGTTGAAAATAAAAAACATAACATATACTTCAGGTTCTAATTGGATTTTCTCTTCTATTGAATTTCCCCACATCACATTTTCTACTTATTTATATAAATGATGTGTTCATTTGATTCTCTCTTCCATTTAAGTTTCAAATATTTCCATTAAATAATAAACTACTCACCAATTTACAAATCATTTTAACTTTCCTGAAAAAACACTTATTCTTCATTCCCAGAAAGAAAAATACATTGTCTTATTAAAAATGTTGAAGTTTAATCAATACAAAATCCATGATATTTGTGGGAAGACACATTTCTCCTTTTGAAAGCTCATTTCATCATTAAAAATCTATAAAAAAAAATCTACTTTGAGAAAAGTAGGATCATTTCATCATTAAAAGTGATTCATAACATCATACTTGGTTCCACCTCCTAATTCTGCATATTTTTTGGTTGGTCTTTGAATCAAATCTGCAAGGTTGTAATAGAAACAAGGTAAAGAGTAACATATATAGGATACAAAATGATTTTGTAACAATATGTTCATCATTTGAATACATCGGTAAACAAAAAAATTGTTGATGCCATTATTGTTGTAACACAAAAAATAATCCTCCATTGAATTTGTTGGCAATGTATTTTTTTAGTTTTACTCATTTCACAGTTTAGAAGAACAATAATTAATTCATTAAATAAAAATGGAGCATTAATATCCAGTTATGTGTCTTCACAAACACAACTTTTTACAATATTGATTTAATATGTAAATTCTTATTTCATAAATTTTGTTTACACCTCCAAACAAAAAAGGAGAGACGCCATGGCATCTACAACTCCAACTGACTATAATTGTACTCCCCTTTGTCATTTCCTTCAACAATAATGACCAACACACACTTCAGCTTCAAACAGACACTTGGATTTCATTTTTGTAAAGTGAAAAGAAAATTACAAGGGATTCATAACATCATACTTGGTTCCACCTCCTAATTCTGCAAATTTTTTGGTTGGTCTTTGAATCAAATCTGCAAGGTTGTAATAAAAACAAGGTAAAGAGTAACATATATAGGATACAAAATCTAAATAAAATAATGGGATTTTTTTTTTCATTAATTGATATAAATAATTAAAAAACACAACATCAAAATCATGTTAAGGAAAAAGAACCAGAGGCTTACTCTGTAAAATTTAATATAAACAAAGGAGACCCTTGGGTTGCCATCACCTGATAACTGGAGCAACCAATTGTTTATGAGCATTGTCGATGTGTTTAATATAAAAGTGTCCAATCCATGCAGTAACTTAAACATTTGAAACAAGCATATAAACGATCATGTTAGGAATTCTAATGTCATTAGAAGTGCTTTCTCCTGCAACTTGAGGAAGTCTGATGAATTCCATCGATTATCTATCCAGTGCTAACTATTCAATCTATGAAGTCGGATACTAGAATAACATCCAATGTTAGTCGAACCTTTGACCGTCAGAGTAGAGCTAGGGATTATTTTCCCTTTCTATCATAGGGTTTAGAAATAAGATGGAATTTTAGGGTTGCTCTGGCAAATTAAACCTAATTCCAACGTAATACATTTTTCTGAAGCAATCAGAATGGATTGGTGGAATGTTTTTTTATCCCATTTTCTCTACCAATAGACTCACATCGCTTCTAGCAGAGTTCCCCTTGTCTTGGTCTAGGATGTTAAAAAAATAAATGTCATTAGTTCCCCACTTTAGAGGGATTGGGTGGTGATGGTGTCGATAGAGGACATATGTCATTGTCAGACCATGGGACAGATGTCAGTCTAATGACAAAAGGGTAGATGAAGGTTGGCCTGACCATTTTCAAGAAGAGACGCCTATCGATGTAACTAGAAAATCAAATATGACTCAACATATATACATTAGGATCTGATATGCATCTAAGGAAACCTTGGGAAAGAAGTCCTAATGATCCATTATTCATACCAAACTCAATGCACCTGCATAAGTCCATATAATTATTTCTTCCTCATCATGTTTTGACCTCATCATATTCCTCTGTTGGTGTTAATAATCAAATGTGTAAGATGTAAAATTATAGGATAAATCCTTCTTGTAATATTCCATCATTCAATCACAATAGATATTTATTTTTCATCGTTCCCCATAATCTAAGGCATTTGAAATAAACAAATATATTATTCATTTTATTGATTTTTTTTACAAGGATCAGAAAACCCATTAAACATGGTTGAAAAATGCACATTATGCATAAAATTTACTTGTTATCCCAATCCAGGGCAAGCAGCGATTACTTATGTGCTACGTAATATTGCGACAAACAAAGTCCTCCAAAGGAAAAGGAATGTACCTAGAACAACAAATAACAATGAAGCATATTATATTGCATTAATAGAAGGCTTAGGAATAACTAGGGAGTATGGATCCAATGGAATTGTAGTCTTCACAAATTCTGAACTTGTGTGCAACCAGATGAAAGGTGTGTACCAAGTCAAAAAGGAGAGGTTAAAACAACTACATGGAGAAGCAAAAAATATTATTAGTCATTTTCAATCATTTAGCATAAGAAATTGTGAAAATGTTAATAGGATGTCTAGTGATCTATTGTATGGGGCAATTCCAATTCAAGATTTGTGTGTGAAAGATGAATTGGTGTCAAGAAGCTCTCCATCAAAATTTATTGATGGACATTGTAAGATATCTTTGATATGTGTGTGTTTTTTAGTTATAAATGTGGTGTTTTTAATGACCATGTGTTTTTTTCAATACTATACTAAGTGTGCCCCCACTATGTAAGCACAACTTGGTGAACCTGACATGTTTTAGAAAAAATTTTATTTAATTCTCAAAATGTGCACTTCAACATTTGTGTTTTTAGTCTTGAGTATATTTTAAATGAAGAATTTACACCAAATAATTTTGAAGAAACCCTTGGATAGTTACATTAATTTTTTGAATTCTTGATCTTTTAAAATAGCAATTTTAAATATTTTAAATGCATGAGGTAACTTCAAGGGTTCATATATATATATATATATATATATATATATATATATATATATATATATATATATATATATATATATATATATATATATATATATATCGATGCACGAGACTCACTTGATGCTCTATCCCATTTATGCCTCGAAGAATCAAGTGGCATCTGCTCATGTCATGATCCAGGCCCTCGATATATATATATATATATATATATATATATATATATATATATATATATATATATATATAGATATATATATATATATATATATTTTAGAATTTTTGACCGGAGAATCCACAGTGATAGGTGTAAAAATTCTATCACTGTGGATTCTCCGGTCAAAAATTCTAAAAGCACAAACCACAGATCTCTGAAATCCAATATATATAGATATATATATCTATATATATATATATATATATATATATATATATCGATGCACGAGACTGAGTTGATGCTCTATCCCGTTTATGCCTCGAAGAATCAAGTGGCATCTGCTCATGTCATGATCCAGGCCCTCGATATATATATATATATATATATATATTTTAGAATTTTTGACCGGAGAATCCACAGTGATAGGTGTAAAAATTCTATCACTGTGGATTCTCCGGTCAAAAATTCTAAAAGCACAAACCACAGATCTCTGAAATCCAATATCAATATATATATATATATATATATATATATATATATATATATATATATATATATATATCGAGGGCCTGGATCATCACATGAGCAGATGCCACTTGATTCTTCGAGGCATAAACGGGATAGAGCATCAACTGAGTCTCGTGCATCGACTAGAGGTGAATTTCTATGCATGCTAATGAGATTGGTCATGGATCAAGGAGATTATCAGATGAATCGAGGGAGGGCCATCATTTGTTACATCATGATCGTGGTATATATATGTTTATGTGCAAGTTTTTAAATGATATTTGTATAATCATATGTACATACATATGAAATTGATTTTTTTTCAATTTAGCTTTATTAATTTATAATAAATTTCATCTTTTTAGGAGCATCTCTCACTAGGTTGAAGAGAGTATCAGATCAATCAATGGAGGGCCATCATTCACATCATCGTGGTATGGTATATATATGTTTATGTGCATTTAATTAAATGATAAATAGGTAGAATCATATGTACATACATATATTGAATAGATTTTTATCAATTTAACTTAATTAATTTATTATAATTTCTATGTTTTTTTAGAAGCATCTCTCACTATGTTGTTGTGTGAGGGTGGTCAACATTCTCCTGGTGGTAAACAAACTCAATCAACTCATGTACTTAGGCGTGATGGTGCTCAACCATCTCCGGGTGGTCATCAATCTCAATCAGATCATCATGATCCTCATCATTTTGGTAAATTATCTCTCTCTCTCTCTCTCTCTCTCTCTCTCTCTCTCTCTCTCTCTCTCTATATATATATATATATATATATATATAGAGAGAGAGAGAGAGAGAGAGAGAGAAATTATGTTAAAACAAATTTGTACATGTAAATGAATTGTATGTACATATACGTGTATATGTCTATCTTGCATGTGTATAAATACATTTGAACATGTTTTTATATTTATGTAATTATATTGAAGCATGGGGTGAAAATGTTGAACAAAATAAATGTAGGCGAAGCAGGGAAATTCAAGAAGAAGGTCGTACGCCAACTGCCACCTATCCATCTGATATTCCTAATGATCTTCCTTGGGAAACAAACGTCCAACAATGTACGTTACAAAGGTGCATAGGTCATTGTTGAAAATTGAATAAAGACCTTGCGAGTTTGGAGCTCACTATAGAGAGTAGACAAAGCTTAGAAATAGTTATGCACTCTCTAAGATCATTTCTTGATACAAGAAAATTGGGCCAACAACTGATTACTTTATAGATATGATGAGGCGTAAAAAGGAAGCAGTGTTGGGTCTCGACAAATGGGTCAAGGTAAGTAGAATGGTTACAAAAGCACATGTTAAATTTATGTTTAATTTCAAAGAAGGGCCGAAAAGAAAGATGCTCAAGGTGCAATATTTCAAGCACCCTGAAATAGCCCACCATTTGTATGATGGGTTCCTTCCATTGTATGGAAAGCTGCTATGGAATGATGAGGTTACACATTATTTTGCAAAATTATTTTATGTAGAATTATTTTTTGGGTATGAGACGTTATTATATTGATCTTCCATCTGAATTTTATGGTATTGGGAGAGGTCGAGCATATGAACATAAGGGTGCATTAAGGGAAACTGAATTGCCTCGCCCTCCACCACCTTTGTACCTAAACCTCCACGTCTAGTAACTTTGTGGTTAGAGATGGATGCCACTTCTCAGATTGGCTGAGAAGAAAGGGATGCCATTATAGACAACATAAGACTACATTGACTTGAAATGATGCCAGTCTAAATCGACAAAGAGTACAAGATGGTGCACACGCTAATTTTGTATATAAATCAGATGAGGAGATAAATAATATGAATATTGAAGAGGTTAAAGCATATGCAAAGCGTTTTTGAGATGGTTGGAAAGACCTAATTAGTCATGAGGAAGAGGGCATGGGATCGGTATGTGTTAATGTTTAGAGTGGATATTTTAATGTAATGTAATGTATGTGTTAATGTTGATTCACATACATTTTGTAAAATTTTTCAGATATAATCTAACATGAATGTATCATATCTTCACCATTTGCAGTTAAGTCATTTGTTGAACGAAAATTTAGATAATATCACGATCTTGGGTTCAAGTTCCAATCAAGATATGTTGAGATATGTTAGTTTTTTTGAAGAGTTCATGTTGATACTATTATTTTACGTTTATTATATTGATATTGTGAATACATATTTGTAAAAGAAATAATTACATATATAATTAAATGTTAATAGATTATGATTCCATCTCGCGTTCTCGTCACAGTTCCAATCTCTTCTTCCCTATTAGGAGATGTGTCAAATATTCGCTTGTCATAAGTATTGAATACTTCACTTTCTTTTGTTATAAATTGAAGCAAGTTTCATTCAAAAATGAGATCTCTATCTTACAGTTTTAAAACTTTTGAATTTTAGGTTTATGGAGACAGTTTCCCTTATCTAGGGACATTAGTGATGGAGTCAGCTTTGGGGATAGGATCGTCTACACAATTTGAAAAAGTTATAACAATTTTTTTAATATTGCGAATTTATGCATTTTCATGTGCAATTTAAAATTTTAATATATACATGTACATGTATTCTACAGGGCATCCTTGAGGATGCAATGCAAGGGGAACATGTTACAGATCCATTTGGGCACATCGATCCCGACTTACATATCAGTACTATTAGGGCCCATCAAACCCTAATTCAGTTGTTACATGCCCTAATGAAGTCAACCATCAGAATGCCTCCTTCCCAAGATATTCCATGATTGAAATCATCCAAAAACTACCTCTAAGAAGATCAGCGCAGGTAGGCCTTTATCAGGGTGCACTGCAGTGCAGCCCAGTACACTGCCAGGGTGCATTGCAGTGCACTTGAGCCCTCTTTGGCCTGCGTTGGGTGAATTTGAGCGAAATATGCATTGGGGTTTGGAATATTCTTATCCATAGGATGCTTCTAGAAGTTTCCCAAGGTTATCCACTCCTTTAGGCTTGAAATTGGATGAGAGAGGAAGTTAAGGAACATCAATCCCTTTATCCCTTCCTCCATGCAACTAAATCCTAAGTTTGGGAGGGCATTCATTGTCACCATTTATGGCATAACTTCCTTCATTCACCTATAAAAAGACCACTCGTTTAAGTGATCAGGGGCTAAAAATCATTGAATTATAGGGAGATGCTGTTAGTATGAGACTTGAGTTGGTTTCAAGTATTGTAATGATGTCAAAATGTCTTGCTTGTTATGAGGAGAGGATGGGATTGAACTGGAGGAGTGGCACTAAATCAAGCAAATTAGGTTGTAACTCTTCCTTTTACTAATAAAGTGTTCAAAGATTTTTCCATATGTTTGTATTGTTTATTGATGCTTTCATATGTGTATTATGCACTTGATTCCATTTTATGTTTAATCAATAGATCATTATCATATGCTTTGATCGGTTTTTGTCTTCTATCTGTGTGCAGGTAATTTTCAAGCGGATTAAGTATGGAAAGGAGTGACAGAATTGGTCAAGGGAGATAAGGAGTAAGCGAAAGCTTCAGGTAGGCTTCTTTACTATCTTATTTAATCTGTTGGTTATAGAAAAAGTAGAGAATGCTTTGCACTATTGTTCTAGACTTAGCTACTAGTCTAGGGGTTTAGGCGTTTATCCATAGACACTAAAACTTTCCAAAACAAATTGGTGACAACGCTAGGGATCGAACCCATAATCTCTGGATTCGCACCTTAGGTAACCGAGTCATCCACCTTGTACAATGTGATACATCGAACACAACATTCGGGGAGATTGCCTGCCCATACTTCTCAGTTCGCTGGGAGGTATTCTGTAGTTCACTGTTGCTTGGTAAACCTTTTGCGTAGATATCCCTCTTTTGTTTTGTTATGTTACTTTGATTAAAATTAAATTAATTGACCGCGGATAACATCCTCCACACTCGCTTCTTAGTTGATCTTAGGTTGAAACATATGGCGACAAATCTGGAGTCGACCGATCAAGGAATTCATTTTGATGGGAATCCTAGTCCTTTTCCTCCTTTTGGAAATATTGGTGCTCCATATATGGCTACATTGTCCCTTTTGGGAATTACCATTGGCTTGCCAATATGGTTGTTTTCAACCTCCTTGGTTCAAAATGTCGTGATTTCTACGCAATCGAGTTCACCTCCAACTGGACAAAATCAACCTCCAGTTGACCCTTTTCCTTCTTCCTCGATTGTTTTTTCCTCCCATTCTTCCTCTTCACCTGGTGAAAGTATTGGTACTAGGAACCAGGTGGCTAAGAAGAAGAAGAAAGGGAAGAAGAAGAAGAAGAAGAAAATTCAGCAGAAGGGTAAACAAGCAACCATTGCTTTGAATGCAACATCTGATGAGAAACCGTCCATCAAGCCTCACAAAGTTTGATATCCATGCAAACTTTGTGCGGGAGACCATCTTCTTCGAAATTGTCTTGTTATTCCTCGGATCTTAGAAGAATGGTCTTCTCGTTCACATCATCCTATGTCATCAACTTCTAGAGATCATGCCGGTGACACACCATCGACTAGTGATAGTAAAGTTCATGGAAAGAAGGGTAGAGTTAAGTCTCCCTGTAGGTTATGTGAAGGGAATCACCCCATTCATCTTTTTCCCTATCTGGACGAAGCCAAAAAAGTGTTAGATAACCGTCCTGCTTCACCGCAGCGAATTCCATCTAGTTACAGGAGACTTTCCCAAAATCCTTCACTAGTTGATGAATTGACTGACCTAAATCAACCGTCGGTCAAATCCACACTCTCTGAAAGTGAATCCTATGAGTCTACACCTGACCCAAATCAACAGGTCAAGGAAACAGTTGACCCGATTTCACCTTCAGTAAATCGTACTTTTCCCGAAGAGAGGGAAAATGATACCACTCAGGTTCTTTTTATTTCTTCAGATTCTAATGAGCTTGGGGGCAATCCTCCTGATCCATCAAGACAGGAGGAAAGTCCTCCTACTCTCATAACTCAAGGGGTTAATTCTCCTGTTATTACAGTACCCCCTCCAAGTAGTCTGGTCACTTCCTTTGATTGGAATCGACTAGCAGGATTTTGTCTTCCCTCTTATGTGCCTTTCCAAATCATAGTACAGGTTTGTAATATGATTGTATCTGGCACTATTATAGATGAAGGTGCATCTGTGAGTATCCTTTCCTCAACTACTTGGAAAGCTCTCGGTTTGCCGCCACTTGTGCCAGTTACCCAGAATCTATTGGCTTTTAACAGAAGAACCAGTCAACCATTAGGGATCCTTCCTCGGTTGCCTATTACTTTGGGAGGGAAAACCGTTTATCTGAACGTGATGGTAGTCCCAGGCCCTTTAGATTACAACTTACTTCTTGGGCGTGACTATGTTTATGACATGGGAGCTATTGTTTCAACACTCTTTCAAGTGATTTGTTTCCTGTATGAAGGCTCACCGTTGACTAGCTTTCATTTCTCGGTCTAAATATGGCTTCCAGTCAACCATCTTCCCTAAGTGGTCCTTTCGTACCAATGGTATCATCCCCGCCACGGGTTAATTATGTGGCAGCCCATCCCATGCCTACATCAACTAACGATTAATGCAGTGATGTTGTACATTATGTACTGGGGGCATTGGAACCAGATCTCTCCTTCCAGAGCATTGTTCTCCCATAAAATGAGAACATCATGGAAGTCATGACCTTGTGAAAAATGAGGAATTTAAGGATAGTTCTTTTACTGTGTCAACCTCATTAGAGAATGAAACAGCTCTTTCGAGAATAGTTCCTTGTCTTGTGTCAACCTAATTAAAAAATGAAACAGTCACATGAGGATAGTTATTTTACTGTGTCAACCTCATTAAAAAATGAAACAGCTCTTTTAAGGATAGTTCCTTGTCTTGTGTCAACCTCGTTAAAAAATGAAACAAGGAATATGAGGATAGTTCTTTTACTGTGTCAACCTTGTTAAAAAATGAAACAGTCCAATGAGGAGAGTTCCTTGTCTCGTGTCAACCTCGTTAAAAAATGAAATGAAGGATTCAAGGATAGTTCTTTTACTGTGTCAACCTTGTTAAAAAATGAATCAGGTCCATGAGGATAGTTCCTTGTCTTGTGTCAACCTCGTTAAAAAATGAAACAAGGAACATGAGGATAGTTATTTTATTGTATCAACCTCATTAAAAAATGAAACAACTCCCATGAGGATAGTTCCTTGTCTTGTGTCAACCTCGTTAAAAAATGAAATAAGGAGTATGAGCATAGTTCCTTGTCTTGTGTCAAGCTCATTAAAAAATGAAATAAGGTCCCCTGGAGCAAAGTTCCAAGTCAAGTTTTTGATTAGATCTCATAAAATCCCAGTTGAATCTTTCACTTGATCTCGTAAAAGAACCTTCATTATGTCCACTTCATAGCCATGAGTAGTCTACTTAGGTGAATGTAATGAAGCTTGGGGGGCATGCACCTAGTGGTAAAGTTAAGTTTCCCTATAGGTTATGTGAAGGGAATCACCCCATTCACCTTTGTCCCTATCTGGACGAAGCCAAAAAGGTGTTGGATAACCGTCCTGCTTCACCGCAGCAACTTCCATTTGGTTACAGAAGACTCTCCCTTTCATCATGCTGGGGGCATGTAAACTAGTTCCAAGCATAGTTTTTCATTTCAAGCTTGTGTAAACATGAAACTGAATCCAAGCATAGTTTTTCATTTCAATCTTGTGTAAACATGAAACTGAATCCAAGCATAGTTCCCTATGGTTTAAGCTTGTCTAAAAATGAACCCATCTCCATTTTAACCCTCTTGATTTCCATTATATTAGCCTCTTCCGCCAAATGAGCCTTGGTTTTTCTCCTTCCATTGTCACTATCTACTTGGCTGATCATACGCTTTCACTTGGTTGTTTTATGTTTTTTGAGGAACGGCTACAATGAGTGGTCTTATTAGCCAGCCTCTTCACATCAATCAACATGTTTTGAAAAGTTCCAACATCACCGGAACCAATCGCTACCCTAGACACCACTCATTCCTCAAAATGGAGTCCTCTTTAAGCTCTTTTCGGACTCTCTAAACATGAAAAGATTGCCAAGCAATTTTCCTTTCCAGCTCGTTAATGGATTGGAAATGATATCTCTCTTGTATTATTTTACGCTTTTTCGGACTTGAGAAACAAATCTATGAAAAAGAACTTTTGGAGTTTCCTTTTCATCCCTTTCAAACTCTGTAAACATGAAAAGGATCGAGTTATCTTTGTCGTTAAACTTGTTAAAAACATCAAATAGCGACAAACTTGTCCATCTAGACAAAATCAAGTTTGACCTTCGCTAGACTCGTTAAAGCATCAAATAGCGATGGATTAACCCAAAGGGTGGAATTATACAAGAAGCATATGTTATCCTCCTCAAGCTTGATAAAATAAAGAGGTATTGGTCAGCAATGACTGAGGAAAATTGGAAAAAGGGAAGAACAATTTATGGTAGCAAGTCGCTCTTGAACATGACACTTTCACCTCGTCGCCGTGACTATGTGGGTTGGGTCATTCAACTTGATGGTTATCACACCGTTGGTCTATCATACCATCCATTACTTTGTTTTGGGTCAATGCTACCAATTCATTTTAGTGTCACCGACATGTTCAAGAGAAGTCATTCAGTTCAAACTTCAACCTTTACAATACCGTAAGCCTTCATTTTCATGACTTCCATTCCTGAATCTTCTGTCATCAGTCGATTTTCATCTCCAAAATCATTTACCTCATTTCGTGTCATTGATGTGGGATACATCAAGGCCCTCCTGTGATGAGTCGCTTCTTTTCGACATCAGCACATTATCCAAGAAGTTGACTTAGAAACACCTCTTCAATACCTTGAGGCTTGCATGCATTAATGGTAGGTTTCTCACTTCCGACGATAGGTTGACATCACTGGCCTTCGACTGAAATACTTTGTATGGTGTTCGACATCAAATCATTTATCCACACCATGCGAAATGTACTATTGTACCTTGAGGGTCATTATCATTATCGGTGATTCTTCTCGCGTCTATTAATGGCTTACATCATTGGTTGGTAATCAAATGATGTCTTCCCATGTTTGACTTCAGATCATCTATTCACATGGTTAGACTTGTACTTGAGTGAAAGTTTGAACGAGATTGAAGACCCCAGATCTAGTTTTATCCATCCGGGCTGCGATATTTTCAGGAGTACTAAATTAAATTTACAATCGCCTTACATTCATGATCATCCATTCATGGGTCTATATCTGTAGACGACTATATTTGTACATGTAATGAAAGTTTATAAGTTGAGCATGGGTATGCCTTCCCTCAGCAATTTCATGAGAAAAAAATCAAATTATCATTGATGCAGGTCACCTTCCACTTCGAAACCTCCTCTCCACATAATAAAGTATTTCACTCGACATACATATTTACGACTTCATGCTTTAGGGGGCAACTGTTACAGAACCATTTGGGCACATCAATCCCGATTTACAGATCAGTACTATTAGGGCCCATCAAAACCTAATTCAGTTGTTACATGCCCTAATGAAGACAACCATCAGAATGCCTCCTTTCCAGGAGATTCCACGATTGAAATCATCCAAAAACTGCCTCTAAGAAGATCAGTGCAGGCAGGCCTTTTTTAGGGTGCATTGCAGTGCAACCCATTACACTGCTAGGGTGCATTGCAACGCACTTGAGCCCTCTTTGGCCTACGCTGGGCGAATTTGAGTGAAATATGCATTGGGGTTTGGAATATTCTTATCCATATGATGCTTCTAGAAGTTTCCCAAGGTTATCCACTCCTTTGGGCTCGAAATTGGATGAGAGAGGAAGTTAAGGAACATCAATTCCTTTATCCTTTCCTCCATGGAACTAAATCCTAAGTTTGGGAGGGCATTCATTGTCACCATTTATGACATAACTTCCTTCATTCACCTATAAAAAGACCACTCATTTAAGTGATTAGGGGTTGGAAATCATTGAATTATATGGAGATGCTATTAGTATGAGACTTGAGTTGGTTTCAAGTATTGTAATGATGTCAAAATGTCTTGCTTGTTATGAGGAGAGGATGGGATTGAACTGGAGGAGTGGCAGTGAATCAAGCAAATTGGATTGTAACTCTTCCTTTTACTAATAAAGTGTTCAAAGCTTTTTCCATATGTTTGTACTATTTATTGATGCTTTCATATGTGTATTATGCACTTGATTCCATTTTATGTTTGATAAGTTTTTGTCTTGTGTCCGTGTGCAGGTACTTTTGAAGCAGATTAAGTATGGAAAGGAGCAACAGAATTGGTCAAGGGAGATAAGGAGTAAGCGAAAGCGTTAGGTAGGCTTCTTTACTGTCTTATTTAATCTGTTGGTTATAGAAAAAGTAGAGAATGCTTTGCACTATTGTTATAGACTTAGCTACTAGTCTAGGGGTTTAGGCGTTTATCCATCGACACTAAAACTTCCCAAAACATAACACAACAAGGTATTGCATGCAATTTGAAACCTTTTATAATTTTGTTTTGATGATTAAATTCTCATTTAATTTTAAAACATTAAAATTTAATTTTAAAGTACACAATCTTATGTATATATTCATATTACACATCTTGTGCAGGGCACCCATGATATTGAAGAGAACACGAGGATGTTGATAGATCGAATATTTCAGCGAGATTCTCTTTGATGCAAATTTTTATTTGACAGGATTTTTATTATATTTATTTTTATCATGATATAAATTTTGGACATATTTAAAGTAAAACTCTTTATTATGAATTGATCTCTTTGATGCATATTTTTATTTGACAACTTTTTATTATATTTTCTTTTATAACATTTGATATAAATTTTGGACATATTTTAAATAGAACTCTTTATTATGAATTGATCATTAATATATTCTAGTTTTGGAGTTTATGTACATTTTGCATGATGACTCTTATAATGTTAGTAGAAGATAATTATTTGACAACTTTTTATTATATTTACTTTTATAATGATATAAACTTTGGACATATTTTAAATAGAACTCTTTATTGTGCATGATGCATGGTTTGATGCATAATTCATAACGCATGGTTTGATGGTTTGATACATGGTGCATGATTTGATGCATTTTAAATAGAACTCTTTATTTTGCATGATGCATGATTTGGTGCTTAAAGGTTTTACATTTAAGTTCATGAATATGAAGCAATGAAAGTAAATATGTATTTAGTTGGTTCATTTTTCAAGATGATTCTTATAATTTTAGTAGACATGATTCTTAGGTTTTGCTCAAAGTAGTTTTGTCAAGTTTTTTAATGAATAGTAAAATTGCAAATTACAAAACATGGTACATTTTGCATTCATGAACCTTATCATGGTGTAGATGTCTAAAATGTTTAATCGTAACTTAAAATTGCATTATAAAATATGGTATACATTCTGCATTCATGAATGGATCATAATCTTGCATAGAAGAGCTACTATGGATGTGGGTTGATACATTTTAATATAAAGTTGTTCAAGGAAAACATACTATAAAATTGCATATAAAACATGGTACATTTTGCATGATGCATGAATATGAAGAAATGCAAGTAAATTTGCATTCAGTTGGTACATTTTGCATTATGATTCTTATAATGTTAGTAGACACGATTCTCAAGTTTTGTTCAAAGTTGTTTTGTCAAGATGTTTAATGAATAGTAAAATTGCAAATTACAAAACATGGTGCATTTTGCATTCATGAATCTTATCATGGTGTAGATGTCTAAAATGTTTAATCATAACTTAAAATTGCATTATAAAATATGAGATACATTTTTCATTCGTGAATAGATCATCATCTTGTATAAAAGAGCTATGATGGATGTGGGTTGATACTTAATTTTTAATATAAAGTTGTTCAAGGAAAACATACTATAAAATTGCATTATAAAACATGGTACATTTTGCATGATGATTCTTATAACGTTAGTATATGATTCTTAGGTTTTGTTTAAAGTTGTTTTGTCAAACTTTGTTTAATGAATAGTAAAATTGCAAATTACAAAACATGGTACATTTTGCATTTGAATGAATCTTATAATGGTGTAGATGTCTAAAACAATCATATAACTATAGATCATTTTGCATTCATGAATATATCATCATCTTGTATAGAAGGGCTACTATGGATGTGGGTTGATACTTTTAACTTTTAATATAAAGTTTCTACCCAACTTTTGATACTTTGTGTAATAGTTACAATTTCCCCATACCATCTTTTCAAGTGATGCATGTTTCAAATTAAATGATAAGTAGAATGCATGCCATTTTGGATTTCATTATTACCCACCAAAGTTCTCATGGATCAACCTTTGCTTGGTTGTTCTAGTTAACTTCCAACTCTTTGTTTGATGTAAGGTTTCAAGTTATAGTTTATGATTTTAATCAACAATAAACATTATTTAAAACATGTAACATTTTGCATGATGCATGGTTTGATGCTTAAAGGTTTTACATATAACTTCATGAATATGAAGCAATGTTTGTAAATTTGCATTTAGTTGGTACATTTTGCATGATGATTCTTATAATGTTAGTAGAAGATAATAAGGATTTGGGTTGATTCTTAGGTTTTGTGAAGTTGTTCAATGCAAACATACTATAAAATTGCATTATAAAACATACATTATAAATTGTACCTTCTTTGTCTTAAAGTCTACTTTCAGATACTAAATTGCATTTTTCATGAAATTTGAGAAAGCTTAGAGATTGAGAATTAAAAATTGCAATGTTGAATCAACTAAAGTTGCATTAATCTCAAAAGTTGCATTAAAGTATTTATGAAATTTTCAAATATTAAATACTATGTGTGGAGCATGCATTGTTAGTTTTAATAGGTTTTGTATGCACTACATGTATAGGACAAACACAATAAAATGAATTTCTTTTTAACTTAACAACAAAGCCACCATATTAATGAAAACAATTTTGTAATACTTAGTAAGTTAGCTAGAATGGACAACTTAAGAGTGCACAAAAGGAAAGGCTAACAATCTACTTGAACTCTTTCTCAAAGATGAATAAGGAGAAGATATTGTTGGACAGCTCAATTAAAAAATTATAATGGTATGTCATCCTCAATGATCTATTCACGGTCAACTTTTGACATAATCCATTTTTTAATTTTCGATATTTTTCTTGATTGAACTTCTATCAACTTTATGCACCTTGCACACACCAAGTGACTATATTCACAACTTATGGCATCGGGTTGATAGTCTTGATAGTAAACATGACTCTTGGTTTGATGAGTTTCTTGGAAAAATATATGTTCAGTATAATAGACCTTCTTTCATAAATAAAATTGTTATCATCATAATATTCCAATAACTTCATCTTTCGTTCAGTGCTCCATATCAAATAATACTTGATTTCTATGTTATTAATGGGTGCAACTACAACAAAAACATCTCCTACATAATAAAAAAAAGTGTAATTTTAGATCATAATCAACAAGAAATTAGTTATCAACATGTACTTGATTTTATTATCTATTTAGATCTATATTTTAACTATTATTTAAATACTTATACACAATGATTTTCAAAACATAAAACTTATATATATATATATATATATATATATCCTTTGAAAGCAATTAAAATGTTACCTTCTCTAAAAAGATCAAAAACACCTTTAGATGACATTATAGTCTCCTTTGATTCCATCTCTTCGAAGCTTGAAAGAAAAAGTTTCCCCTTTGTATTAAGTTGTGTATGTTGCCAAGCTTTTACATACATATTGTTTTCACAATCATCATTGAATTGTGTGTCCTCTATGCAAACATGACAAAAACAAGATTCTTTTCATCTATCAAATGCAAACGCATTCGATACTCTTTTGTTTTAATTGAATGCAATTTTTGAGCCCATTTCACTGTTTCAACTTCATATGTAATCGATCTATCTACATCTTGGGCTCCAGTATTCCAAAAAACCCTGTAGTAAATCCAAACAAGAATTTAAATATGTCATTTAAAACACAATTTATATATCAAAGATAATCATTGATCAATTATATAATTTATAAATGTTTAAAATTAGGAAATTAATAAAAAATAGCATATATTAAAAATATATAATTGAGTTAATGTATATGTACATACCTACGTACCTCCCTTGATGGGTTAGTATCATGGCTTAGTGCAGAAATGCACCATTGAACAACTTGTTAAACTGAGACAAGTCGGTTTGCAGAGTGGTCCGTTTGATATCTTCGAAGCGATAATTTTTTACATGCCCCTGCGCCATCATGTTCTCGTTTTCCATGACGAGTCTCAAAGAAATTCCAACAATTTTTAATGTTGGTTTTCATATGAAAACGACACAACCAAAAGATTGATTATGAAGATTTGAATTGACTTGCGCATCCATCTGACCATATCCAATTTTCTTTGAATTTTATTCCACAACCTTTGAATGAGTCATAAATCTTATCAAATAAATGTTATACAAAATGTGTATCATGTGTACGATCATTGTTGATATAAAAATGATATTCTTTAATAACATGTTGATTCTCACTGGTGCTTTCTATATGATTAACATTTTGTTTAACATGTCTATATATAACATGGACAAGCATAAAGACTTGGTCATAATGATAATATTCACTCTATATTTCATTGTGTGCAACAAATGTGTAATTTTCTACAAAATCAACTTAATTAACAAAAGGGTCCCTAGTTGAAAAAATTTACAGGTTTTTTCTTAATTTCGGGTCTTGCCGTCGAGATTTATGAGAATTCTTGGTGTATTTATAAATTTCTGTCACAAACGTCTTCAAAAACTCTATCACAAAAATTTATTCTTCTTGTAATTGAATCATTTTAGCACTTGTACTACTACTTGACCCAATCGATGTATAGATATATTCATATCTCTTCCATTTCAATTTTATGTTGGACAGTGATTGACAATTCATATCAATAGGATATTTGTCATGAAACGAAGTCAAATTTCCAAAATGATCACATTTTCTACCACCAACACATTTATTTTGGTAAAATATTTCATGATTTTCTCTTCCACATAGAATTTCAAATATGAAATCATGGATAGTGGAAGGAGGAGGTGAATTTTCAAATAAAAAGTTACCAAAATTAAATAAGGTGTCATAATATAATTGAAATTCCACATGACAACGACAACAAGAAGTGTCGTGTACAGTGATAGGTTTAATATAGCATCGTTTTTGTTGCACTAAAGTACTGATTGAGACGTTAATTCCATGGTTTTCTTCTATGAACTTATTGAACAACTCTATTTGAGTGGTGTCCAAGATATTTTTTGCATGTTCTTCATACTTATGTCATGTTATTCTTTACCGCATCACATCCCTTGCTTTTAGTGAAACACGTGAATTTTTCATCCAATATTAATATATTATTTTTTTAACATCTTCTCCAATTCTATCATTGTATGGTCGCCTACAAATAACTATTCAACAATAAGGCTCATCATTTGCATCTATTTGGCATTGAAATTCCCTATGTTTGTGCAACTTTTTTTCGTGAGGTACCTAATGCTTTTGCCATAGATTTTACTAAACAGGTTTCTTTAGTACTTGATGAAACCACTTCCATTTGTATTTCTCTATGTGCATCTAGATCATTTTTCTTTCTAGATATTCTAATTGATTTTAGAGCAGTATTCATATTCGGAAGCACATTTTACTTCACCTTTTTATCTTTCCTTGATTTTTGAATACCCAATAGCTTTGTAGCTTCTTTTAATTTCTTTGATGTTAAGAGACCTATCAAAATTTGAGCTTGAATTGTCACATTTTCATTTTTGAAGAACTTATCAATAATGACCTTAACATGACATCGTATAACATGATCAAATTTTTTATCTCCATATATGTCAGTGTCAACATTTTCTAACATGTCATAATCGATATTGATTTCATTTGTACATATGAGAATTTAATGTAAATGAGTATAAATATACATTAAATAATTAAATTAAAAAATAGAGTTCATGAAATTGAAACTAATAAATATGTATAATTTCAATAATACATGACATATATATACATACCTAAGGGTGATTCAACTTCTTCACTTGAATCTCTTTCAACATCTTCAACAACATCATCAATCATTGGTTCATTTTCTTTTTCACTTTGTCTTTCAACATTTTCAATCTCATCATCAATGTTATGAGAAAAATCTCTCTCTGTTTACATTGAAAAATATTTTTCAAATTAGTTCATCAAATAAAAATTAAATTCCATAATACACTATTAAATTTTAAATATCATTTATAATATTTACATTTACATACTTGGTTCAACTTCTTGTTGAGATTGATTTTCCCTTTCAATATTTAAGCATTCTTCCTTCTTTCTTTTGTAATAGTTTCTCGAGTACTCTCTACGAGCCTCAATGTCTCTAATTCGATCATATTTTCTCTTGCAATTTCTTTGATTTCTCATGATAATTCAATCTATGTAGATTTTTAAAGTCAAGACCAAAAAAAGTCACTTTCAAAATCTAGCCAAAAAAACTCATTTTCAAAATCCACAAAATAAAAATATTCACTTTCAAAATTCAGCCCAAGAAACTCACTTTCAAAATTCAGCCCAAAAGACTTACTTTCAAAATTCGGCCCAAAATACTTACTTTCAAAATTTAGCCCAAAAAGCTCACTTTAAAAATCCAACCCAAAAACGTTTTTAGTCCAAAACTTAGATTAAAAAAAGTTTATAATTCAAAAGTTGCACAAGAAGAATGTGAGTACGAAAATAACGTTTCGGTCGAGTTTATTCATAGTGTTTGGCCGAAACACTTATATTGGAGGGTTGCACCCTTTCAATTTTACAGCTGACGGAAATTATGGATGTTTTTTTAGCCGAAATTTTAAAAATGTTCGGTGGATTTTTTTTTTCCATTTACTTTAATGACCATTCAGGGAAAAAAGAAATTAGGCCAATTTTTTTTGTTTTTTTCAGTCGAAAATCTGCAATGCTGCAAGAACTCGACTTTGATCACCTTTATCCAAGTTCAAAATGATTAAACTCCATCAAATATGGTGAATTTAATTTCGGAACCAATACGAGCATTTGCATAATTGAATCTACGTATAGTAGATATAAATTTTATGGAATTTCATAGATATTTGCTAATTTTAACTAATTTTCTAGTAAAATGTGTACAAAAAATTTCTAAAGGTCATTATGATTCAGTGAAATCAAAATTTTGTATCTTCCAAAATACACTGTGAAAAGATTTGAAAAATTTATGATGCATTACGTTGATTCTTCTTCTTTAATGGATAGTTTTTACATTTTTAGTTTTTAACTAATATGTTGAGAAACATGGTTTTATGTTAAACATATTCAAAATCTGCAGTTTCTTCATATTCATTCAATTCAAAAAGTTCTAGTAATTATGATGTGCATCTATTGGTTTAATAAATATATCCATATCGAAGTAGAGTCTATCTAGCTTGTTGCAACACATTTTTTTTTCAAAAACACAATGTTAACAAATAATACATTTGTGCTAAAAAACATAACTTCTTATGAATCCCTTGACTTTTAAATAATACACAATCAAGAAATTGCTAAGTTGAAATACAAATGTGAATAAAAAAATTCTAAAAAATAAGAAATAGAAATTTAATAAAAATTTTAATAAGTTTTCATTTTATTGTAAAATGAAATTCTAAACAGAAAAATTACTTTGGCTTGTCGAAAGTTGAAAAACTTCTAAAAAAGATATTTTTTTTCTCAAAAAAGGGCAAAAAGTGTAACCGAATTTCACATTTTCGCCCCGTATATATATAAGATGGCATTGTTTGGTTGAGTCGCATCATCTCTGGAAGAAGCTAGTTTGAAGATTGAAGCGATGTTATACACATATATGTATGTTGCAATGTGGCTCAGTCATATCATAGGCATTCAAGAGGTCACTGTCATGTATCATCGTGAGCAGTGAGACACCAAGACTTATTTGTGCCAACACATATCCACTATGAGCATGTCATGGAACAAAAGGACGATGCTTCCCTATGAAGTTGATATGGATTTATGGAGGAACGAAATGAAATACAAATTAAATAGAACACAGAGATACAACAAAAGAACGAAACTTCAATTAGTTAATAACAAGTATTGAAAATTGTTTACATGCAAAATGGAACAAACTAGCTCGGGCAATAGTAGCTTATCTATTGGAAGAGATGTGATGGCTACATGCCTTCTGAATTGTGTTACAATGAGGCTAAAGGGAACTTTTATCATAAAGAAGTGTGAAACCCTAACCTTAGGAGATGTAGCGCCAACAGTCTTGGGCCCCATTGGGGTAAGTTGGACCACCAATTTCCAAGGGTCGTAACTTTTGCATATGATCTCCATTTGGCTATCATAATATCTTATTTTGAAGATCTCCACAAGGAGGCAAAAAATAATGTGTCACTCCTATTTTGGAACTTTTCCTATCTCACCGTTTTCCCAGAAAACATCTTTTAGGACCTCAAAATGACTCCCGAATTTTAGGACCCAAAAAAACTACCAAAAATAAAAAGTTGTGCTAGAATTAAGGAAATTGAAAGAAAATAGTGTTTGGGGTCCACGTGGAATAGGCCGGTGGCCACCAATATCCACTTGGATCAGAAGTTGAAACTCAATGCTACATAATCACTTGGTTAATTATTTGTTCAATTTGTTGCATTGTTATCATTTTTAGTGACTTGCCAGAATTTGGTGGTTGTTCTATAGAACTGGTGTTGATTTCCTGTAAAATTATCGAATTTGGCCTTGAACTACGATTTTATCTATTTGTTAGTGGTTTTGTGAGTCTTTTAAAGTCATTATTGTTTCATATTAAAGACCAAACGATATCGGGTAATCAATGTTGAATGTCAGAAGCAACTATACATGTTTGAAGTTGCCTTCACGCATAGTTGCTGGTCAAAACATGTGTTGGAAGTAAAAGAGTGTGTTGTAAGTTATATAGTACATCATTGAGGAGTGTGATCTCATTGAGGATAGAACAAAGGACAGAGGCATCTAAAAATGAAAATTAAAGATAACATGCCATGCAACACTAAACTCGTATGATCAACTAGGGTTTAGGAGTCTAATGAGTATAATTGTTCATTGATTAGAGAGTTATTGTTCTGAGAATTTTATTGACAATTGTGCATACTTAGTGGAAACAACAGATATTGTATTGCGAGTTCTTTTGTATTGATATCAAGCACAGGGGGATATAATCTGAAAATTGTGAAACATGGTCCGTCGACTGACACTAGAGAAGTTTTTATGTCTAAAATGAGCCTCAAAACAAAAATGTACAACCAAAATCAAATTTATAAGAACCAATAGGATTCAAGTTGGTGATTTCAACCCTGGGGAATGATTCACCATTTTTTTTGTCACCTAGAGGAACCCAGCAACCCGCCTGACACGTAACTATTAGTAAACCTTTGGGGGTCTATGGCATGTCCTTATCTTCGTAAATCGGGTTACAAATAGGGGGGTTTGAACCTAGGTCTCTTGGGTTTCAACGATTTCACATATGTCGGATTACCAATTGAGCTTCCTCCTCGGGACATGATTCACCATTTTTGGAGTAAAAAGGTAAAATGATTATAAAAAAAAAAATCAAAAAACTACTCTTTTAACTTGTATTTTCAACTTATCTCCATATAGTTTTACTCAAAGTTTGAGTAGGAACACTCGTTGGATTCAAAACTTAATTCCTCAGCTAAGGATTGCCCATGTTTCATACTTTATATGGACCCTACTACAGGAAAAATGAGAAATACATGTAAAAATGTGACTTTTCATGTATTTCTCACTTTTTGTGTAGCAGGGTCCATCGAAAGTATGCAACATGGTTATTACTTGGATGAGGAATTAAATTTTTCATCCTATGAGTACGTCTACTCGAAATTTGAGTAAGACAATAGGGAGATAAATTGAAAATATGAGTTGAAAAAGTAGTTTTTTTCTCTTTTCTCCCTCTAATTTGATGATGTAATCTAATATTATTTTATTATTTCCACTATTATTTTATAATATTACTTAGGAGGTCCATTTTAGACCTCAAAATTTCTCTAATTGCAGGGTGGTTGGGAGGTGAAAGGTAGGAGAGTGGAGTCTCCTTTAGGTTGGAGCCTAAAAACACTTCAAGGCGATAGGGTGGTGCTAGGGTAGGTTGGAACCTGCACAGGGTGTTGGAGCGTCCATCCAATTGCAGCTAGTAAATAGGGTGTTGTAGCATCCATCAGGTTGGATCTTGTAAACCAAGGCGTTAGAGCATCCTCACAATTACAATTGGTAAATAGGGCATTGGAGTGTCCTACAGGTTGGAGCATGTAAAGTAGGGGGTTGGAGCCTCCCTCAGTTGGAGCTGAAAATATTGATGTACATTTTATTGAAAGACAAATATTAAGAAGCGTTCAATGGTTTTTGTCTCGAAGGGGTTTCCACCTAAAAATATTTGTGTTTATTGTCTTTATCATTGTGCATTGTTGAATGATAATGATGAAAGTTTATATTTATCTGACATTGACAACCATTAATGCTCTGTGATGTTACAAAATATACTAATTAATAATAAATATTGATTCACCCCTCTCAGTATTTCCAACACATTCTACAACCTAGAATGAGGGCGATAAGTAATTCCATCCTTGCTAAAGATGGAGTTGACACGTGTCCCTATTAAAATAAAAATAAAATATTCTCTAATTAGAAAAACATTGTTGGCTATAATAAAAAACAAAATTGAATATGCTATGCATGTTTAGTTAGTTGTCCATATGACATAATATAATTTCATGTAAAGTAATTAGAAGTAAAAAATGTGTGAGTAACTTTTCAAAAATATTTCAACACGAGATTTAAATAAACTATTTAAATATTTATGTTAACTAATTTATGTCAATATCAACTTGATATAGATCTTTATATAGAAAAAATTGTTAAAAGAAAATATTTTAATATTGTATATACTAAAATATTCAGTGTGGGTTATCAATAAAATATTTTAATACTTAAAAATATATTAATAACAAAAAAACCCTAATAAAATATTTAGTGTGAGTTATCAATAAAATATCTTAATACTTAAAAATATATTAATAGAAAAAAAACATATTTTAGTCTGTTATAAAATGACTCAATGCACATGTCAAGTAAAATATTTTAATGTCAACTATGTATATGGTATATATTGTTTTAATTTTTTTATGTATATGTCATATAAAGCTATTGAAAAGAATAAGTTTTTATGGTTAAAATATTTTTTGGAATTACAAGTATAATTTATGTACTCTATATAGCATTCAAAAATAGAATTTCAACAATGAAAAATTACACATTGTATTTTGCACTCTAAAAGAAGTTTGCACTTGAAGATATTTGATCCCTCTCAACTCAAGTTAGATTCGTGCTTAAGATGGATCTATACTAGTAATTTTTTTATATAAACAAATTTTAATGGCAATTTAAGATATTTTAAAATAGTTGATAATTTTATTCATTGGTGACACTTTAGGTTGGATTATTTTGATGGTTTAGATGTCCTTAAATCTCAATTTCTTAAGCAACGACTAATCTCACAATTCATAAAACAAATTCTCAAACAAAAAATATTAATCAATTAATATATTTATATTTTTAAGCCCTTGAAATATAAATGACTCTCTCTCTCTCTCTCTCTCTCTCACGCACAAACATATTTTATGTGGTTCAAAAACCCCAAGATCAATGACTACTAAGTCTATAATAATTTTGATTTATTTCTCGACATTTTTAATTTTTTTTAATAGAAACGGTTGAATTTTATTGAGTAGTGTGGTTGCGCCTGAGCCAAACAACCCCTATTACATTGAGCATCAGCTGAATATTTTCTGGCGGTTCAAAATTCTCAAAAGCCTGCTTTATCTATTGGACACTCACTGATGCATTTTATTTTTATGGGAGTACTTAGAGTTCCTTGATTAGCACTTAGTCTAAAAGCAAGGGAGATATCTAGGGATCCTTTCTGCTTTTCTCTGTTAGGATAAGGCGAACCTGGCAATTCCCAAAAACTATTCCAACAACTCAACATACTGAAGCCTCTGATTATGTTTCTATGGTGTTTCCTTAACTTACTAATTGCGATTTGAATGCTTTGGTGAAGATCACGATATCAGGATCGTTTTATTTGGCTGGAGCAGCGAAGATCAATCTAGAGCAGCGGAAAATCAATCCTTTAATTGATTGCGATCATTATCTTTTGGATAGGATTATCAGTATGCGTCGAGGCCATGGATTAGCATTGGTCTTCAGCCCAAGGTCATTTCCAGCAGCTCGGTTGACTGAAACCTCTGATAGTGTAAACGTTGTTGAGGTGTATCTTTATCCAACTGATTGAGAGTTACTTGCTTTGGTGATATTCACGTTTGCAGGTTTGGTTTATGCTGCTGAAGCAGCGAAGAGTCAATGCCTTTCATCGCCTGCAGTCATTATCTTTTAAACAAGATATGTCAACAAGTGTCAAGGCCATTGATCAGCATCATTCTTCAGCGAGCGGATGATTTATGCTGCCTACTCCATTCTTTGGACATTCATGGAGCTAGAGACATTGCCTGAGCAAAACATTGGTTGCCCTGACCTTGCTCTGCTGGTCTTCTCTGTTAAGGAATTGGATGCCTTTCTATTGCTTCATCATTCTTTGACAAAAAGCCTTGAGCTAGTACACATCCCTTATTTTCCATTATGTTAGCTTCCTTATTCAGGGTTCAGAGAATGTGATTAAATGAACATGTAGTGAAGTTCTGTAGTAGATTTCTTAGTTGAGCATTGAGTTGTTGAGTTGATCCCGAGTGTTAGGGATTTTTATCAGAATTTCTAAGTCCCCAAAGAATTGAAGGTTTTCCCCTCTATTCCCCTGAGCAATCTGACATGATTTAAGCAATCCAAGGATCTCGGCCTGTTTATTAGTGCTCTGTCCTAGGCCCCAACTGAAGTTGTCCTTTTTGCGCCTGTCTGAGGAGTAGATTGTTCCTCCTGCCCTTGATATGCTCGGGTTTCCTTTGGAGGAGCAGTCACATTTTTCCACCACTTGCGAAAGTCCGACTCAAAGATTCGAAGCCGCCATTCTATATTGAGGCTAGGCCTGGAGGGGTTCTTTTTATTGTTGGTCTGCCTCATGGACTCACCTAGCCAGCTGCACTCTTCAGGAAGGAGAGAAATGTCTGATTTATGAGGTCTATTTCGTAAGTTTCCAGTAGTAGAGCTTTGGCTTTGACAGTAACTACATTGGTAGATTGTAGTTTGTTTTTGAAGATGGCTTCATTCCTAGCTAGCCAAATTCCCCAACAGTTGTATTTTTTGAATGCATTCCAAACTTTAGCCCATGTTGATTTTCTCTTCATGGTGTGAGGGTAGCACTCTTTCCATGAGCCGAAGAGAACAATGTAAACTTTGAAACGGGAACTCATGCTGTTACTCGTTTTGTAGAGATAGCAAAAAAGTGACCCGATTTTGAAAAGGGGTGATGTAGAACACACGTGTTTTTTAGAGCTTAGTTTTTGGCACTATAAATTTTTTTATGTAAATTGCGTTTTATAATGGTAGTGTTTTTTGTGCTGATTTAAAAACATGGTAATTCTACACCAGGCCCTTTTTTTAAAAGGCTTTTTATTTTTATTTTTTTTTATTTTTTAATGTATGAAATGTAAATAATTATTTTGTAAATTTAATAATTTTTGAAGTGGTCTTTTTCTTCATATTTTCTTGTTTTTATTTTAATTTTATTTTTTTTGCAGTGAGGTTTTTATTGTTTTGCATATTTAAAGAAGAAGGACGATATTTTGAATTTTCGATATTCTACATATTTGTACGTCGTTAATTAATTTTTCAATCCACAAGAAATAATTGTTTCTAAAAAACAATATTTTTTGACAATGGACATAAAAATAGTCATTTTTAACATAAATATAACTAAAAAACTACATGTTTTGATAATTTTTTGCTACAATTGACATGCGAAAATCACAATTTTTATACGAAAATTTTAACTAAAAATAGTTAAATAATAGTTTTTTTTATGAATTTCATGTCAAAAAAATAATAATAATCACTTTTTTTTCAAAAAATAATGATTAACTTAAAAATTAATGCAAAAATCACATATTACAAATATTGAACGCATAACAACCTTAATTGAGTGTATATTCTTCTCATAAAATGTCAAAGTCAAAACATTGCAAGTATAACTACTTAATAGTTACAAAAAATGAGCTTGATTTCCAAGCATAACTTAAATTTAATCAACAATGTCACATAATCCAAACTCTTCATCCTCTAGAGTTTCATCATTGTCTTCTTCCACAATATTTTCTGCTTCCTTTTGCTCATTTTCGTCTTCTAATGGATCTTTGATGTCTGCGAATCTCCCAATGTATGTCTTTCCAAACATCCCATGTAATGGTGGTTGAGGTTCCTTTGCCTTTTTTGCCACATGTGATTCACTAAAGTCCCATTTCTTCAACCCAATTTCTTGCATTGCATCTGGAAGAAATTGAAGAGCATTAATTCTTTACTGAATGAAATTGCACTGTAATGGATCTTTTTCAATTGCAATGCAATTTCTTCCTTTTTGAAGGCAGCATGCTAGTGTTGTACCTAATTATCAAGCACAAAAGAAATAATGAAGTAAATTAGTACAATGACATATTAATTAAAAAATAACATATTGAAATTCAATTCTATATAATAAAACTTACCTGAGGCAGAAAATAAATCCAAAACCCAATCTCCTTCATTTGAACATATGTCTATAAGATAGTTAATCAATAATTGTGGTTTTTGATAAATGTTAACTATCTCTCATTTTGCTTATTTGTCTTCATATGTTAGTTTTCTCACAACAGCATCATAAGTCAGTATTTGGCTATGACTCTTTCCGTCTACCTAATTAAAAATCATAGACATATAGCTATTATCTTTTACCCAACTATCAATATGAATGAACTCACAATCATTTATAAATACTTGATCTTCACGATTAAGAAGATTTGACTTTTGCCTGTAACATGAAATAGTAAAAGTTCAATCAACTTGTACATAAATTAATTTTTCAACATTAATCAAATATACACTTTAAATGTCTTACCATGTAAGCTGCATCCTTGAATTTGTTTTCCCCTTGAAGCTTAACAATATCATTGCCAATTGTGTGTCTGAATGAAATGTCACAAATCTCCATAATGGTGATGACGTGACTTCTACAAATCCCGCAACCACTTTACTAAGAGCTTGATAAGTATAAGGGTCACTATCATAGTCAATGTTTGGAATATTGAAACCATGGGGAATATCTACAATAACTAGGTCATCCTCCCTTTTAGGTATGAGTTTAGCAATGTCTTCACAATCGCCTTGTATTACTTGATATTGAATAGTGTCTAGCCCATTCCAAATGAAATGAGTAAGAGTTGGATCAAGTTCAACATTCTTAATATGTTGCTTCCTCAGTCTTTCGATCTTTATTTTTTCAATAAAGGTTCTGAAGCTAGTTGGCGCTCCATTATCATCCTTCTTCATCTTTTATAAAATAAACAAATATATGTGTAAGTTATAAATTAAAAATAGTACACAGATGAATAAAAATGAATGTGTAAATCAAGATACCTTTTTAAATGCAAGATAAAAAGCTTTTAATGTTGATGTAGAACTTGAATCTGGATAGTTGCGTACAACATCATCCCAACTATCTTCATTCAACAATTTAACCATTTGTTCTTGAATTTTCATGTAAACTTTGTGACTGCATAGATAAAGTAACAAAAAGTTAATATAATGATATGTATAACAAATACTACCAAGAGAAACATGTTTTATTTAAAAGAAAATTATAATCTAGAAATAAATAAAAATAATTCAACAAACTTACTTTTGGAATTCCTCATACATTTCCTCCAATGATAATTCCCCTGACTTCACACGAGATAATATTGTTTTGATAATTTTTTCATCTTTCACTCATTGCATTGCTCTCCAAGGTGTGATAGTCATATCTTCTGGAAGCTGCTTCAGTTCAGGAGCTTATTTACTGCCGCCACATATCAATGGCTTAGACTTTTTGACCTTCTGGTTTTTAATGCCAATGTTTTCCCACATGCTAAAAATCTCATCAATAAACTTCCAAACATCTCCAGTTCTAAATGCCAATTGGAAAATGTTATCAACACCTCTGAATATATCACTAGGAAGGTTGCGTTTTCCACCTTTTGAATTGGGTTTCTCTTCAATTTGATAGCCTATTTCCATACAACATTCCCTTCGGAAATCTGCAGCAACATTTATCCTATCCCCACCACATTTCTCTTGAAATTCACTATGAATAAATCTAACCCTTTGGATGAAAGTCATAGACATCCTATATTCATTATCTGAATTATGATCCCATGCCACTAACTTTGCTTCTGAATCTGATAAACCAGCATAAACGATACATTTCATTGTTTCAAAATGTGGGTTATTAGGATATTCCTCCATCAATTGTCTTTGAGCTTCTACATAATGGTTCCCCCCAAGCACATAATAATTGTATTCGAAACATTTTGACTTATCAAATGCTTCTTTGTTGGGAATTTGAACTGGATCAACAAGAAGCACATAATTAACCACATGAGCATATGGATTGTACCTCATCAATGTCTTCAAGTTGTGAACATGCAGATGGTGTGGCTTTCTGACTTGATATTGACATTGTCCTTCACTTTCCTTATACGTTTGTCTGACATTAAGCTGAAATGTACGACCACCATCAATTAAGTTTCTCTTTGTCAAATTCTATTGAATGGCATTTTGTTTTGTTTTGATAATGCCATCCTCTAAATCAGCTCCTGGTGTAACGATTTTTCTGCTTTCTTTTGAAGTTTCACAAGGTTCTTGACTGTTGGTAATGACTACTTCAAAATATGCAACTTTACTTTTCTTCGTCATAACATTCTCAACAGATTTATTCTTAGGCATTGTTACTTTTGGTCTTTTACGGCTCTTCTTAGTTCCAATGTCATCTTCAGTAACGGCAACCTATGCTTCACTGTTAGTTTCAACTTCATCGTCCTCAAAAGTAACTTGTCTACTCTTGCTAGATTTATCCACTAGAGACCTTTTTTTCTGATCCTTAGGATGTAGTTTTGTAGCATCATCAATTACTACATTTTGCTTGTTTTCCATATCTTCTTCTGACATTGAGTAAAAACTGCTGACAACTTTCATGATATCATGCTCTATGAAATGAATGCCTCCCAACCTAATTGAACAAATTTCAACAAAATGCTACCAAACAAAATATCATATGTCAATAAAAACAAAGTTAAAAAAATATAGCAAGACACTTTCAAGAAAGCAAAATACAAATATAAATAACAATACTTACGATGTTTTGTTTCATCTCATTTACGATTTGTTTACACAACTTTGTAGATACCTCTCTCATGTCATACAATAAATATGATAGTTGATATTTAATCCTTTCATGTGACTTGGGAGCTTTTGTAAGTATGTAAACAACTTCAGTGTCCAGTACCAAACACATATCTATGACTCTTCCCATCAGCTCAAAAATTCCATTATCATTCAGTATATCAATATATAGATATATATTCACATTTTGGCTTTCTCTTTCTTTCACATACCAGATTCTTGATGGGAATTTCACCTCTTTTGAATTCTTCCAGTCTGAAATCATCTTCTTATCATTTGAGGCACTTGAAATATTTGTAGCCATGAGCTTAGGTGGAGTTCGTTCACCAATGTTTTTTGAAGATACACATTTAAGAGTCTTTGGTCTAGAAAGATTCACAGAAATCTTCTTTGATGCCATTTTCTTGAAAAATAGAAACACATAAATCAGTAAATAACGAAAACATATTAACTTAAATCCACAACGAAAATATATCATAAATTTTTAATTTGTATAATCAGATAATTGAAATTAAAAAAATATTAACACTAAGAAATGGTAGAAGCCCACCGACACCACCCCGTCCATCCGCGGAGTGGCGGGCGATTCCCCCACCACCTACCCCCCTTCCCCCCACACCCCCCCACCCCGCTTCCCCGCCAACTGCCTCACCCCACCCCACCTCACCCCGCAATCAGACGGCCACCTCACCCCACCCTTACCCCCCTTCCACCCCTTCCCCCTGCCCCCCAGCCCCCATCTCACTGCACCCCTACCCCCTCACCCTTCCCCCCACAACCCCCCTAACCCCCCACCCCCCAACCGACTACCCCCCTTCCCCCCCCATCCGAACCACCCCACCCCGCAATTGGACGGCCACCCCACCCGACCCTTACCCCCCTTCCACCCCTTCCCCCTACCCCCCACACCCCCCCACTTCCCCCCCCAGCCCACAATCGGGCGACCACCCCACGCCACCCTTACCCCCCCTTCCACCCCTTCCCCCTATCCACCACCCCTACCCACGCCACCACCCAACCCCAACTCACCCCACCTGCCACACCCCTCCCCCCAACTCACTGCACCCCTACGCCGCCCTCCCCCCAACCGATCCACCCCACCCTTACCCCCCTTCCACCCCTTCCCCCTACCCCCCGTCCCCCATCCCAATCCACCCCTACCCCCTAACCCCCCCTACACTCCGCCCCCAACCCCCATCGCACCCCACCCATACCCCCCTTCCCCCTACCCCTCACGCCCCTCCCCCCATCCCCCGCCGCCTAACCCGCCTACCACGGCACCCGTACCCCCACCGTCGCCCAACCCCCCACTCCACCCTACCCCACCGCCCCCCCCCCTTCCCTTGGCCACCCCTACTCTCGCCCTCCCCCTCCTGCCTTGCCCACCTCCCCACCACACCCCACCTGCCTCTCCCCCCTCCCTTGGCCACCGCTACCCCCGCCCTCTCCCCCGTCCCATGCCACCGCATCGCACCCCACCCCACCCTCCGCCCCCCCTTCCGCCACCCCACCCAACCAACTTCTCCCACCCCTCCCTCGCCCACCCCTACCCCCGCCGTCTACCCCCCGCCCTCCGCCCCCTCCCTCGCCACCCCGGTGGCTCGCCTGCCCGGGTGGCTAGCCGATTGCCGAGGTGGCACAAGAAGGGGGCGAAGGGCGGGGGCTGGAGGGTGCGCTCTGCCCCCTCCCCGTGCCACCTCGGCAGGCCGCCGGGGTGGCGCGGGGAGGGGGCGGAGGGCGAGGGGCAGAGGTAGGGGTGGGCGAGGGAGGGGTAGGGGGGGCGGGGGTGGCAGCGGTTGGTTGGGTGGGGTGGGGGAAGCGAGGGTGGAGGGTGGGGTGGGGTGCGGTGGGGTGAGGTGGGGCGGGGGGGAAGGCGAGGAGGGCAGGGGTAGGGGTGGCCGAGGGAGGGCAGGGTAAGGGTGCGATGGGATGGGGGTTGCGGGGTGGGGGGTAGAGGGTTGAGGGGGAAGGGGGTGGGATGGGATGGAATGGGGGTTGGGGGGAAAGGAGGGCAGGGGGTAAGGGGGCGTGGGGGGTAAGTGGGGAAGGGGGTGGCGTGGCATGGGGGTTGTGGGACAAGGGGTGGGGTTTGTGGGGAAGGGGTGGCATGGCATGGGGGTTGTGGGACAAGGGGTGGGGTTTGTGGGGAAGGGGTGGCATGGCATGGGGTAGGGTGGTAGGGGGATAGGAGGAAGGGGGGTAAAGGTGGGGTGGGGTGGCCAGCCGATTGCGGGGTGGGGTGTGGTGGGTCAGAGGGGCGTGAGGACGGTGGCTTTGGGGGGAGGGGGGTAGCGGTGGGAGAGGTGGGGGTGCGATGGGTGAGGGGATAGGGTGGTGGAGTTTTGGGAGGGGGCCGGTAGGGTGCGGAGGGGGCGGCTGGCCGGCCGATTGCAGGATGGGAGTGCCCAGCTTTACTAGGCCCACCATGCTCACGACGGAAATATTGGTTAATTTGGCTAACAAAAAGTATTAATCTTAAAAAAAAAAAAAAAAAAAAAAAAAAAAAAAAAAACTACTTCATTAAACTAATTTAATATGAGAATTTTCAAGGAAAAAATTTAACTGACCTTTCAACTGCGAGAATTCTTCGTTGAATATGTTGTTGATAGCAATGTAGCTGCTCCACAAATTCGCTCCATGTCTTTCAACAAATCTCAGAAAACCTTGATGTAATGTGAGTAATAGTGATAATGGAATTTAGTATATAGGTGAAATTATGAAGATGTTTTACCATATGGTGAATGCGAGATTAATTAGTTTTAAAAAAATTTAACATGTTAATTTTTTTTATGGTGATGAAGGAAAATATGATAAAGTGAATATTATGGAATTTTTTTACAGCGGAGTGAATGTGGGATTAATTTGTTTCAGAATGTATTATAAAAATTATAAAAAAAAAAACATTCAATTGTTTAGTAAATATTATATACTTTGACTATTAAAATAATTTAGGTAGAAGTTGTAGTTTACAATTTTAACTTTAATGATTTATTTCATAAAAAAAATTAGTTTACATTTTTCATTAAATTGTAGAAATAAATAATGAAGAGAAATAAATCTCACAAACTTTTAGGAGGGAAATATTTTCACGAATTTTTTTTTTGTGGGGGGGGGGGGGGGGGGGGGGGTGGGATTTTTGGAGGGAAGATTTCATTCTCTAAGCTATTTAATATCTTTATGAGACTCTCCATTTGTATCATTCAACATCTTCCATTTGAAAGGGATGAATTGCCCTAATAGTGAAGTTTTGACTTATACAACATCAACATCTTCATCACGTAACAACTCTATTCATATCGATGGATATAGCGGGAATTCTTCCACTATGAATAGAAAGTCAATTATTCCACTTAGTCCTGATCCTAAGGACTATGAGAGCAGCACTGATGAAAGAGGGGATGGAGAATTTCAAATAAATAAAGAGTCACAGATTCCATTTAGTCCGAATTCGAAGGACTATGAAAGCAGCAGTGATGATGAGCTTGATGATAAATTTCAAAAGAATGGAGTGTCATGGTGTCCACTTAGTCCTAATTCTAAGGAATATGAGAGCAACAGTGATGAAGAGCATGATGGTGAAGTTCAAAAGAATGGAGTGTCACGGTGTCCACTTAGTCCTAATTCTAAGGACTATGAGAGCAATAGTGTTGAAGAGCATGATGACGAATTTCAAAAGAATGGATTGTCACGGTGTCCACTTAGTCCTAATTCTAAGGACTGTGAGAGCAACAGTGATGAAGAGCGTGATAACGAATTTGAAAAGAATGGAGTGTCAAAGTGTCCACTTAGTCCTAATTCTAAGGACTATGAGAGCAGCAGTGATGAAGAGCATGATGATGAATTTCAAAAGTATGGAGTGTCACGGTGTCCAGTTAGTCCTAATTCTAAGGACTATGAGAGCAGCTTTGATGAAGAGCAGGATGATGAATTTCAAAAGTATGGAGTGTCATGGTGTCCAGTTAGTCCTAATTCTAGGGACTATGATAGTAGCAGTGATGAAAAGCAGGATGATGAATTTCAAAAGAATGGAGTGTCACAGTGTCCACTTAGTCCTAATTCTAAGGACTATGAGAGCAACAGTGATGAAGAGCGTGATGATGAATTTCAAAAGAATGGAGTGTCACAATTTCCTCTTAGTCCTAATTCTAAGGACTATGAGAGCAGTAGTGATGAAGGACAGGATGACGCACTTAGTCCTAATTCTAATGAGTATAAAGGTGGCAGTGATGAAGGACAGGATGATGCACTTAGTCCTAATTCCATGGAGTATGAGAGCGGCACTAAAAATGCACATGAGGAGAATATCCAATAAACATCGAGTCAAATTTTCCATTGAGTCTGAATTCTAAGGACTATGACAGTAGCACTGAAGAAGGGGAAGATGAAGAATATCCTCCAAGTCTGTATTTGAAAAGCATAGCTGATCATAGTGTGGATAACATTCCTCTTAATGATGATGAAATTCCTAATACAAATGATGATCCAATGATGGAGATTTTGCCAGGAAATATTGTATCGAGGAGTAGGAGCAGACCTTTTCGTATCAATGTAAGATGTTCTAGTTATACAAGGGGTAGAAGCGGTAGAGAAGAATATCTAATGAGAAGAAGTTCTATCAGCGCACTCATTTCAAGTGAATGTTGCCAAAAATATTGCTTGAAACATATGGATTTCAAATTTGCATTAGAGAGCAGGAAGAGATATTTGTCAATGAATAAAAGCATGCAAAATTCATATTTAGTTGGGTGCATGCAATCTACATTGTCAGGTTATGATTATCATATTAGGACTTTATTTATCAGTAGAAAAGCTTTCAAAATGTTTCATTCAATTGGGAATTTTCGTCTCTCGAGAATTCAAGAAAATTTGGAAAAGGATCCCACATTTTATTCTGAAGTACGTCATAAAAGACAGTTTGGGCCATTATCAAATACTGCAATGTCATGGATGAAAGATTTCTTTTCAAAGCATGGAGAGTGTATGCCATATAGAGAGACAATACATATTCCAGATAATTTTTCAAGACAAGAAATCTACAACTTATACAAAGAATATGTAGAAGGTGCTAAGGGACTTGGCCGATTTATTACATATCAATATTTTGTGAAGGTATGGAAGAAAGAATTCAACAATGTCCGTATTCCTAAGAAGACAATGATGGGGATTTGCAGTACATGTGCTTCTCTTAAATCAAAAAGGGACAAATGTGAAGGGTCAGAAAAAGGTAAACATTCATAACTTTAACTTTTAAAATTGTATATTCATCAAGTATGAAAACATAGTTTTTAATGGCTTTCTTTTATGTTGTGTAGATTCAATTGTCAAAGAACTTCAGGAGCATCACGAACAACAAACAAATAAAAGGAAAAAGTTGTACAAGCATCGAAAGAAGTGTTATGATAATTGGAAAAAATATTTGGGTTTGATAATTGATGGTATGGACCGGAAGAAAACATTTTTACCACATTTTGTTCGCACACCCAAAAATTTACGGGAGAAAAATTTTATTCAGTATCACTTGGTCGGTTTTATGGTCTTCAATGGGAAAATGTTGCCAAAGGTGTACTTCACAGCTCCAAATATTCATAATGATGCAAATCTGACCATAACCATAATTCATGATGTGCTTTCTCATTGGTCTGGTAATATTCCTGAAGTTTTGTATCTACAATTAGACAACACTTGCCGTGAAAACAAAAATCAGGTTGTTTTCGGATATCTAAACATGCTTGTTGAATTGAGAATTTTTTAGAAGGTAAAGGTTGGTTTCCTTCTTGTTGGGCACACTCATGACCATATTGATCAGATTTTCAGTCGTTTTTCAGTCACATTGAGGAGGAAGGAAGTTGGGAGCTTGTCATCATTAATTGAATGTATTAAGAAATCATACATGCCAGAGCCTACTTTTGATGTGTTGGAAGAAACTGTTGACATGCGGAGGTTTATTATGGGATCATATGATGAGGGGAAATGCATTGAACAACTTAATGACATTAGCTTCCAACATCAATTTCGTATCAAAAAAATTGATGGGAAAACACTAATATGGGGCAAGAAGTATTCAACTACTGTAGAATGGGCACCATCGTCAAGTTTGCAATTTTTGAAGTTCATTCCAGATCATCCAATATTTCCATCAAAAATATTTTTATTACAATCAGTTGGTGAAGTTCATAATGCACGCAGACAAAATAGAGATATAAATTATTCCGATTGCCTAGAAGAAATTAAAAAATGTATTAGATATACATATGAGTACTTTGACATTGCTGATTCAGTTTGGTGGGAGTCATTTTTCAATAATCAAGGTCATATCATTTCAACAGCAACAAATGAAGATATACCTTTGAAAAATCCATTTATTTTGCCACAAAATGTGTCAAATGCACATGAGGAAATAAACATTGTTGAACAACGACAATCTCAAGGTATTATGAATTCTTCACAGGCAAAGGAAAGAGAGATGTATATTGGTTCCAGAAGATCTCGTGCACAACGTGAAGCCATGGAAGACCTTTATAGGGGTTCAGTATAGGATATTAAGGAGGGTTGCATGATCGCAGTGCTAGCAAATGGAGATCCCAATGGCTATCCATTCTGGGTTGCTAAAGTTATAAAGGTCTTTACAGAAAATGAGGATGTTACAATTGTTGAAGTACATTGGTATGCCACAAATATGCACCCATTCAATGGTGTGTATAAGCCAGAGATGGTAGTTGACAAAAAAAATGGCGGAAAGAGACAAAGAAAGGGTATGAATATAAATTGTCACCGCACAGACATATTGAAATTGGAGGATGTTGACATACTTGTTTATGACTTCAATTTAACAAAGAGAGGAACTCTTCGCTTCAAGACGATAGAGATTCTGAAAAGGTTGTTACCAGAAGGAACAGTGTTGAGATGGGAGTCTATTGAAACCAGTCGTAGATCTAGAAGAATTTTGAAACCCGAAATGATGGGCATGCATGTGGACTCAGATGGGGCACTAGTTGATGAAAGAGAAGAATATGGAACATCTTTGTCAGCATCCAGTCACTCATCTGAAGATGTGAATTCTGATGGTGTGCAAGAAAATGTGAGTGATTTTGAATAATTGTTTAAGATAGTTTATCTAACTGATGTATGCATCGTATCTTGAAATAAAATTTTTGATTTCCATATGGTGTTAACTGAGAAGTTATGAGTCATTTTTATGTTGTTGGATCATTTTACTAGCATTTTTTTTTAAAGATTGACCCTAAAAAAGAAATCATCGTTCCAGTATAATCACTTTTTTGTTTTCAAGTTGTATTTTGCACAAAAATTTCGTTTTCACTGCAATTTTTAAAACATGTTCAAAATTGTCCCTAAAAAAAAACCATCGTTCCAGTATACACACTTTTCGTTTTTAGCACTGTTTTTGATGTTTTTTTGGCGTTTTTTGGCCAAAGTTCCCGTTTTGAGTTTATAGTTCCTGTTTCAAAGTTTACATTGTTAGAGACTGACTACTAATCATTGTGCTGGAATTTGGGCATTGAGCCCCAACATTGCTTGCATCCATATTTATTATGTGAAGGGGCATTCGATGAATAGATGATCAATCGTTTCCTGAGCCATGCAGCAGAAAGGGCATCTATGGGGACATATAATTCCATGTTTCATTAAATTTTCCCCAGTGAGGACCATTCTGTGCATGAGAGTCTAGCAGAAGAAATTAATTTTTGGGAGACCAAAGGGGTCCCAAACATGCTGTCAAAGCTTTGTAGAGTGGATCTAAGGTTGATGTACTTGAAGAGCAGCAAAACCCTGCCATGTTGTGTAAGCTCCGGTCTTCCCCCAGCCCCACTTGTCCCTCAAGTGGAGATGTACCGGAGCCAGAACAGAGAGCTTAGCTAGAAGGAAATGAAGTTGAGGGAGCATCCAATCAGGGGGACGAAGGAGGGCCCAATTGCTCCAGTTCCCTCCGGGATCCCAAGAGCATATATCAGCAAGCTTTTGAATACCTTTCTGAATGAGCCAATCACGCAAATCTGCAATTTCAGGGGCAAGATTTAGGGGTTGGAGGCCCATGATCTTGTCTTCCCATAGGCCGATTCTTTTTCCGTTACCTGGGATTCTGTAAAGATGGTCTTTAAAAAAATCCCAGCTTTGGCTGCAAATCTTCCATAGCGTGGTTCCTTTGTCGGAAGCTCCTTCATCCATATTATTTATTGTGAGTCCATGCAGATAATTTTTTATTAAAACTTGACTTGCAGGGTGTCTTTGATTTGAGAAGATTTTCGAAAGGATCTTGCCTCCCAAAGCCAGGTTGGCCAACCCAGGAACTCTTACCTGTAGTGCGCCTTTGGATGTTGGCCTTTTCACTATGTCCCAACTTACAAGGTGATTTTTTTGTTTCCCCTTACCTCATTTCCATAGGAAGTTTCGAATCAACTTTGGTAGTTGTTCTGTGATCATTTTTGGAGCTAAAAGAAATGAGGCCTAGTAGATAGGAAGGGAGGAGAGGATTGATTTAACAAGAATGAGCTTCCCGGCTATGGTAAGCCACTGTCTGCCCCATGCAGTCATTTTTGCCTTGATTTTGTTGTTAATTCTCATCCAATGAGGGGCCTTACTTGTTCCCAATGTTAAAGGCAGGCCTAGGTACTTGAATTTTTCCCAAGAGATGTAGCCTGTGAAGCCCAAGACTTGGGCAATCCTGAGAACAGTTTGTTGGTCTACTGTCCAGCCATACACAACGCTTTTCCTCTTGTTGACCATAGCTTCGGAGACTCTGCAGAAGCTTTGGATTACTTCATTGAAGGCCCTTGCAAGTTTAATGGAGGCTCCTTCCATAAGGATAGAGTCGTCAATGAAGAAGGCATGATTGATTGGATTTGTTCCATTTATCACCCTTATGCTTGGAGGTGTCCCAATGAGCTTCTCTGATATAAGCTTTCGGCTGAAGGAGTCTGCCATTAGAATGTACATGAAGGGGGACAGAGGGAAACCTTTCCTAATACCCCTCGAAACTTTGAAGTAGTTTTCCAACCTGCCATTTACAAGAGGGGCAATCCAAGGTTATCCGCTTTGATAAATTTTATAAAATCAGAACTAAAACCAAATGCAGAAAGAACTTGGAGGAAATAGTGCCTTACTCGATCAAAGGCGTTCACCATGTCCAGCTTAATGATCATACCTTGCACTTTGCATTGATGGCTGGCATGGATGATTTCCTGCACCAGAATCACATTGTCCAGGATGTGTCGGCCTTTGACAAACCCACCTTGGTTGGGGGAGATGAGTTTTTCTAGTAGCGGATTTATTCTATTTGCAAGTAACATGGTGAGGATTTTGTAGGACACATTACATAGTGAGATTGGCCTGTAGCGGTCGAACGCCACCGAGTTCGCTTCTTTTGGTATTAGAGCTAGGAAAGTGGAGTTTGTGCTTCCTCCCACTTTGGCTTTACGGAGGAAACCTTTGATCATTCGGTACAAATCGGCCTTGATGATGTCCCAGCAGATTCTGTAAAAGTGGATGGAAAAAACATCGGGTCCTGGGGCTTTTTCTGGTTCCATCTTCCAAATGACATTGTTGATTTCATCTTCAGTGAAGCGCTTCAGAAGAATTGAGTTATTCTCCTCGTTAACCAGTCTTGGAATGTGCTTGAGGAAGGCTTGTGATTCCTCATCATCTTCAGCACTTTCTTCTTTGTACAACTGTTGAAAGTGAGAGGTTGTAGCCTATTTTATCAGAGTTGTGCCTTTTAGAACGGCCCCATCTGGTGAGGTGATTTTAGAAATGTGGTTTCTAGATAGTCGAGCTCAAATTTTCTTCTGAAAGAAGGTTGAATTTTTGTCTCCAGACACAAGCCATAGATTGCGTGATTTAAGCCTCAAGGATTCTTCCTCCTCTCTGAATGATCGGAGAGTGTTGATTTGGAGATCTTGCTCATTCTGAATTTTTGAGGAGGTAATGTTTTGTAGCTCCAGGCCCCTTTGCAGATCCAACAACTGCTTTATATTATGTTCTCTATGACTAGTGGGGGAGTTTGTAGGATTTTTTATCCATTCTTTCAAAGTTGTTTTGGTGGCCTTTAGCTTTTTCTCCCACACATAGCTAGGCGAACCAGGGACATGGGTGAACCAGGCCTTCTTGACTGTATCCATGAACCCTTCTCTGTCTGCCCAGAGAGGGCTGAACCGAAAGGGGATTGGCCCCAAATTTTCCTCTTCTTCCAGCAGAAGAAGAATGGGTTTATGATCTGAAGTCAGCTTTGGTAGAATTTTTGTGGAGATGATCTTCTTTTCTAAGAGGAGAGTGCTCTGAAGTAGGAATCTGTCCAACCTGGCTGAGATGTGCTCCGTCCCAATTCTGTTATTTGTCCATGTGTAAAGCCCTATTTTTGGCTTAAAGTCTAGTAAATCCCATTGTTGAATCAGGTCTTCTACGAAGGGAAGGAAGTGGTCCCTGCTACTGGTTCCTCCTCTTTTTTCCTTTGGGTCAAGGATTAGATTGAAGTCCCCTGCTAGAATTATATTCTTGAGGGAGTAGGCTTCAAGGAAATCAGACAGGGTTTGCCATCAATCTTTCTTTTCTGCATAGAGGGCAGGTACGTAAATATTAAAGAGAGCAAAGGTAATCTTACTTGGAAGGTGTCGAAGTTCGGTATATATCCAGTGCTGCATCTGAAAGGAGCTCTCAAGTAGGAACTTGTCATCCTCCCAGAGAGTGGCAAGCCCACCGCATGTACCCCTTGTGCTTACTGCTTTTCCAAATTTTGTTTTCCATTTTGCTTTGTTGAGTTCCAGAAGGGCTTCCCCTTCTATTTTAGTCTCTTGGAGCATGAGCATCTCAAGAGTTTCTGATTTCAATAGGTTCTTGACTACTTCAACTTTTGTGGGATTCCCCAGTCCTCTGCAATTCCAAGAGACTAATCACATTATTTACTACCAGAGGGTGGGGTAGTACCTCCCTTGGGAGGCCTGGTTCTAGTATTTCTGCTAATGGACATCTCAATCGTGGGTTGGATGCCTTGCATTTTTTGTCTCTCCGCCTCTTCTTCTCTGGCCTCTCTGTGGGATTTCCTCCCCACTCTTTTCATGGGCCTCTCAGTTGTCTCATCTTCCGAGGATCCCGATATCTCTGGAGTCTTCTTCCTTGTCATATCTGCATAGGTAGGGGAACTAGAGACATATTTTGGAGTTCCTGTTTGGAGAGGGCCTGTTTCCCCCTGCCTTTTGTCTTCTTCCATGGTGGTGGTCTGTTGTTCAGCCTCTTTTTCTACCAGATCTGGGAGATCTTCTGGTGTGCTGAGTATTTCAAAGGGATTGGTGGGTATGTCTGCTCTTGAGGGGGATGAGATCCCCTCCGCTTGGGCTATGGGTGGAGCACCACTCCCTGTGGACACTCCCTTTCCTTTGGTTCGAAGTCCGGAGTCCATTTATTCAAATACAAACCCAAAGGCCCCATGAAATATGGTCCATTTCTAAATATGATGTTTATGTCTTCTATCGCTTCAAATACAAATACAAAGAAGCCTTTGCCAACGAAGTGGCTTTTGATTCCTTCCTTGACTAGAGGTCGCCAGTTCCTTTGCACCCAGGCATCTACAGCTTTAGGCGATGGCCATAACCCAGTGAACTGCCCAATAAGCCCTCTTTCTACTAGATTCAACGCCGCTTTGCATGGTTCTTCAGTAGGCAGAGCAACTGTGGGGATGGAATCCATTCTTTTGACAAACTTCTGCTGGTTTTTGGTTGTTGGCCGTTTGTTGCATGCCACCACCAGTTCTCAGAATGTTGATAGCTTAGGTGGGAGAGAAGGATCTAGTTCGCGGCCCCCTCCTAGGGGGATGACGCTGGAGCTGCGCACAGTTTCCGGCTATCTGCTCCTTCGTGCGCATAGAGCTCTTCACCCTTGCATATCTCCGCTTCTCCTCTTTCCGATGCCTATAAAAGATTTCCCTTCCCTTCCTTTGGCTCCCTCGTGTCTCACGTGCTCTGCAGCCGCTGCACCTCTCTCGTATCGTTTTGTTTTTATGGACCACCATTTATTTCTCAACATTTTCAACATGCTAAAGTTTTGTATTATTTCATAAAATTCTCAATATAATTTATACATTTACTAACTTTTAACATAAATCATTTATAATTTTATATTGACAAAATTTAATGACAATTTAACATATTGTGAATATTTGTTAATTTTATTCATTTGGTGATAAGTTTTAAATTGGACAATTTTGATGGCTCATATGTCCTTAAATCTCAATTTCTTAAGCAAAGACTAATCCCACAATTCATGAACAAACTCTCAAACAATAAAAAATTAATTAATTAATATATTTATATTTATAGGCTCCCGAAATGTGCCTCACACACACACATACATTTTAAGTGGTTCATAGGCCTCGTAGATCAACAATCGTTACGTCCACAAAATATTTGTACTAGGCAGATCCACCCAAAGGGATCACTTCTTGTCGGCTCAACCATGGAGCCTGACCCCAAGGGTGTTGAGTGAATTGAGCCCGTGAAGCTCAATACAAAATGTGATTTAATGACATAGAATCTACCAATTAAACTAACCCTCAAGACTACACACATAAAATACTAACTTTTATATATATATTAAAATTTTATAACCATATTTAATTATTTTAATTGTAAACTCTTTTTTATCAATTAGGATTATCTTGTTTACATCTAGATAAAATTATAAACAACTCAAGAAAATTAGGAATTACTTTATTTACCTTCACAACTTTATCTAGCATTTGGACTCTATCCTGTATTTAAATTGTAATAGGGCTTAACCTCATAAGATTATGTATAATAGTAAGTTCAGTTGAATTGGAACTTAAAATTGATCAAAACCTAGGAAGCCTCAAATTAAGGTTTCAAGAGAAAGATTGAGTTGAATGCAACTTCGGAAATGGAGTAAGTCCATAAATTTCTTCTAGTTGGCTGACTAAAGTTGGAGTTGTTAAGATACAAAAATGTTTACAAAGTAGTAGTCATCCAATAGGAGTGGTAGCATATCTAAGGGTGTTAAAAAATCTTGTAATAAGCATTGATTAGTTTTTCTTGAAATTCCAATGACGACTCAAACCATTGTTTTAAATGCAATATTTGTTAGGTAAGATGGGATGCAAAAGGTTGTCTCTTGCTTATGTGTGTGTATGTGTAATTTAAGACTTTTTCATTTAACCAAGCACTCTAATTCTTGATGCTGATTTTCACATATATTAGTTTTGCTTCTTACCTCAACCCAATGTTATCATTGTTGGAGGTTTTAATATGGTGTCTTGTGAGCCGTTTTTAGTTTGTGGATGTTATTTGAAAATGATATCAAAACTTTTAAACTACTCGTTCAACAACAAAAAATTCCTTGTTCTACGGAAATTTTTAAGGATTGAAATCCATTATAAAGTGTAGAAATCTTATGGGGCGTAGAGCATATGGTGAGAGGGTGTTCTGTTAAGGCACTATGTGGCCTAAATTTCATTGGTTCGAAACTCCGTGGGTAGAAATCCATCCATGCTAAGGGTTGGTTTGGCCCAGAATAGGTGCGATCCCCTAGTGATTTTGACAATTTAGATGACCCTAGGTTGTGACTACTCAAGCTACCAGTTAGACATGTCAGTTGTCTCAAGAGCTACATTACCTAGCAAACAAAAAAATAAAGTGTAGAAATCTTAGAAAACCTTGTTGGTCCTTAATATGCAAATTATAAAATTTTTAGTGACATTTATAAATAAATATATTCAAATTTCTGAGTATTTTATATAGTTTCTATAAAAATTTTGTAATTTTTAAGGTAAACTAATTTTGTCTTATAGAATTTGCAAGAATTATTTTTATGAAAAATGAAAATTTAGTGAATCTTGTTTGGGGAAAACATGGAAATTAGCTTATTGGTGAAATTTAACGCCTAAAAATTCCTCTACCCATTCCACTCTAATGTACTCCCTCTTACATTCTAGAAATTCCAGGTACTTAAGGAGGTTTAGTATGCAAAATCAACCAACATAATAATATGAAAAATACCCTTACAGTAAAGGAACACCTACAAACACTCCTCAACAAATGAACCACTACAAAAAAAAAAATACTTGTTACAACACAAATTCAACATATTTAGTATAATAATATGAATGTACCATATATACTCTCCCATAAATATCCATAAAAGCCCATACAAACTTCCCCTTATTATTATATTCCAATAAAGTATTACACACCAATCACCTTGTAAAACTAGTTGAATGAATTATATTAATTAAGGAGTTCACACACCCTAATTCCATATGTAAGACCAAATTACATTAATTAACCTTCCTAACTAACTTATATTTTCATTTTTCCCTTTATTTGAAACTAATATTATTAAATTAGAACAACTAAATCCTTATCCAATGCATAAACCCATTAATTATTTATCCACATAAAAAATTATTACAATGATTAAAAAATCACTTTGCAAATATGTTTACAAAATTATCTATTAGTATATTGTGATCCACTCTATATTTTAACCTTAATTCTCTCTTATTACTATGTTAATGAATAGTGCTCTTTAATTGAAACTAATATTATTAAAATTAAATTAAATTAAATTAAAATTACAGGATAAATTTGTAGAACAACTAAATCCTTATCCAATGCATAAACTCATTAACTTTTTATGCGCATAAAAAAATTATTATAATGACTAAAAAATCACTTTGCAAATATGTTTACAAAATTAACTATTAGTTTATTAGTTTATTATTATCCCCTTTATATTTTAACTTTAGTTCTCCCTTATGAATATGTTAATGAATATTACTGTTTTGGAAGTAGAGCACAGATAATATTGAAGACAAAAGTAAAATTTGCATGATCTAATTATAAAATTCTTCATTGAGTCGAGTGGCTCATTTTATAGTCTAGTATGACATGTAAAGATGTTTGTCCGTCATCAAAGTTGAAATTTTGGTTGAAGTTTTGTTCATATTTGTCAGAATAATTTTTTTTTAAATTTAAAAAATTTAAAAATTAAATAACTATATAAAACATTGAAATAATGTAAAAACAAAACAAAAAAAATTATACTCGAAATAATTAGATCTTTCTCAACTCATACTCATATTAAATCCATATTTAAAATAAATCTGGATTAATTACCATAGAAATTCTTTCCATTTTTAATAGTATTATTTTAAAATATTTTTTTAGTATGGTAAATCACTATTAACTAAGTTATACAAAGATTTTTTCCAAGTAAAAAGCAAGAAAAAAATCTAAATTTATTATCTAGTAATAAATAAATATAACAAAGACAAGTTCAATATCTCCTTTTTGTTATTTATATATAAGTTTTTAATATAAAAATTGTGCATCTCAAAAAATATAAACAAAGAAAATTCTTGTAATCAATTATTTCAACTCAATCTAATTTTTGATAATAATTATAAATTTCATTACTAGGGAAAGTGCAAAAGTTATGTCATTATAAGATTTTTGTACACTTTAATTTCATGTATATTATACTTAAGAAAATATTTGGTTTGAAGTGTGTTGCTCATCTTTTCTCTTTGAGTGTAATAGACACTATGTCACAATTTTTTAATTTTTTTTTATCAAAATGCAATGTATCTCCTGGTAAAGATCTTTGTAACTTGAAATGAAGAATTTTTCATGGAGAGAAGAGGTTGGGAGAATGCCAAATATTGCAGGGAGAATATATTTTACAAAATAGATTATATCATAAGGAAAAAAAAAATCACAATGCATTGTATCACATGAAAAACTTGTATGTGTGTGACATATTAAAAAAGAGAAAATTTAGTGCCATGCAAAAAAATTTCTTAGTTCATGCAAAATGACATGAAGGAAAAAAAATAGTGAACTATAATGTATCACAACAAAAATATCTTTGCTATGATCCAATGTGCCATAAGGAAAAAACATTGAATATAAAATGGTCTAAGGAAGAAAATTTTAGAAAGATGCAAAGAAGTAAAAATTGTCTTGGAGAAAAAAATAAACAATTTCTCTTTGTCGTGGAAAAGGAAATGTTTCATCACATAGAAAGAAAAATTAAAAATTATAGCAGCATGATGTATTACATGAAGATAAACATTCTAGCTGTTAGTGTCAGTCTTTCCAGCCTTCCTCCAGTGATCAAATGTGCTCTTACAAAGTGATTTTGAAATGTCAAGGTCAAATTTTGTCATTTCAGTGAGTCTCAAGCAAAATTTGGTCACTAGGCATTAGGTCTAGGGTTTGCTTTCACTCCTTCTAAAGTTGCTCAAATGTCAGTCTATGTCATCATTCAGCTGAGTCTATCATCATTCATAGGGTTGTCATTATCATGTCAGTGTCTAATGAGTCATTTTACATCTTATTCATGCTTCAATTGTGCCTAGGCAAGGTCATTTCCCTCTCCTAGGGTTTTGAAGCCAATTTCTCTTGGACGGTCAAATCATCGGCAAAACTTGTTTCCTGATGTTCATAAACCTTCCCCTATCCTTAAAGTACCTTATCAAACACTTCCCATCCCTTAGATCCGCCAAATTCCTCATTTTTGCGCAAACCCTAGTTTCTAGCTACAACTTGGCAATTTTTTAGGTTGGGCCTGTGTTTTGCCCTTTTGGACCCCTTCCCCTCACTCAATCTCTGAGATTCCACTTTCCTCTGCTTCCCAACATCCCTCCCTAAACCCCAAAATTTCCCCAAGAATTTAGAAGTCCCCTATCCCCTTCATTTCGCTCCATTTCGACAAAATTCCTTGTTTCACACATCGGGACAAGTTTCACTCAAATGATGTTTCTGAGAAATAAAAGATAAATTTTGAAAAAATGAGAGAGGTTATTATCCAAAACATGCCAAGGAAGAAAAACCTCCTTCACGTTTTACACAGGTGTCATGGCTTGAGAGAAATGTCAAGAATTCCGTTGCCTCAGGAGAATCAAAGACACCTCTGAAGTGACCTTGGCAAAATCAAGTTTTCTCCTAGCTAGGTTGTCCAAATGATTTTTTTGATGGGTAAAATGATAACTAGACGCAAATATATTTCCAATGAGCTATCATGAGCTCAATTTGGGGTTGAGGAAGGCATTCAAAAGTGGACTGCAACAACACTCTTCTTTCAGGCAGCCTCATTTGGCACTTTTTGACCAGTCTTTGGAGATTTGATTTTTGATAGGACAATAGACTCCAAATTGAAAAATTATACTTGGGTTGGGAAGTAGACTCAAATACCTTTCCAACAAGCCATCCGGCACCCGATTCCGACACCGGGAAGGCCTCCAAAAGCCTCCTGCAAAAGCGCGACACGTTGAGAGCTCTCCCACAGTGCAAAAAATCAACGTTCGCGACCCGGTGGGAGGGGCGCGACCCGTTGGGGATTTCTCCACAAAAAATTGCCAGTGAGCTTCCAAGTGACCACAAACTTGCTCAATCTTCCTCTAAATCATCAAATTTGTTTGAGGTAGGCCTTCTACACTTCAGTTGGTGGTTTGTCATGATTGATGGCTCTCATGCTTGTGTGCAAAAGTTGAATTGTGCAAGTGGATGAAATTTTAAATGAGGTTCAGGTACAGAGGAGGCCACATAGAGGTGGAAAAGGTTGCCATCATAGGAGAGAGGAGCCTACTTCTTTGGCAGGTCTACAAGCTTGTCCTTTGGCAGTTTCTTGCTTTCAGTACATGTCCTGTTATGAGTCTTGTGAGAGGATCTCTCGGATTCAACACCACCGAGAGTTGGCCCGCCTCTTTGTCTTGCACTTGCATGAAGGACATGTCAACCTTGCCAGGGTGGATTTCACTTTGACACCCGAGGTGATTGCACAGGCTACAGGGATTCCAAATGTTGGGGAGATATGAGAAAGTCCTTGATGAGCTATGGAGGATTCGAGGAGATCGAATCTTGAAAAGAAGGAGGCCCGGTGACCTATTGCTTGCGGAACGAGAGTCCATGCTCATCCAGGTGAATGCACACTTAGAGAGGCTATTGGCTAAGGCCAACCAAGAGAAGAACCTGCTGAGAAACATGAAAAATCACTATTGGGCAAGGATGCATGTCTGCAAGGCTAAAATGAAAGTTTTTCAAAGGAGGTTGACCGAGGCACTAAAACGGAGAAGAAGGCCAAATCCCCTCCGTATCTTGGCTGAGGCTTCACTCAAGGATCATGGCACCCACTAGCCTAGCCACAGCTCAAATCCCAAAAAATTCTGAAAATTTTGGGTAATTTGGATGATTTTTGGAAATTTACAGGTTTTGCCTCCTTAACGGGTCTCACCCCGCGCGCGACCCTTCATCAAGGCAAATTCATTTTACAAAAACTCAGAATTTTTGGATTTTTCATGCAAAGTTACATATGCCTGTGGATGGAATTGAGTTTTTATGGAGTTTTGGACCTCTAGAAAGTCAAAATACATGCAAAATTTGACTTTCTGCCCCCTTTTTGAGTTGCAGAAACCAGTCTTGGGAGAATTAAGTTTTGACTGAGTAAATGACCTCCAAATTCAAAAATTCTAGTTGTGTTGGAAAGTAAACTCGCATACCTTTCCAACGAGCTATCCTGCACCTAATTCTGACACCGGGAAGGCCTCCAAACAGAGCTTCCAATGTGCGCGACCCGTTGAGAAAATGTGCGCGACCCGTTGAGGAAATTTTGCCAGATTTGACCAGTTCAGCCCAGAAAACGTAGTTTGGCTCCAGTTTGACTTTTTGAGGTGGATGGTGGTTCTCTTGGATGTAATTGTAACACTTTTTGGATACTTTTACTCTTTTTTAACTCTTCTAGAAGATTCTCTCATGTAAAGGGTAAAAATTGAATGTATGAACTGGTTTCCAAGTTTATAGAGGCAAGTTGTTTTGACTGCCTATTTTGTAGTGCTTAGTTTATAAGTGGTTGAAACAGCTCCTAGGATAGTGAGATCGACCCATAGAGGTAGGGAAAGAGGTTAGATCATCTATATTATGTACTTTCTTGCTCATTTTCATGGTTGGACTCTTGAGGGAGAAGCTATCATTGTATTATTTCACTTGTATCTCTGCAATTTTTGGCTAAGGAAGACTAGGGTTTTGCAGTCATCTTTGGGATTCTTGTGGACTCATGTGTTGATGGTGTATTTCCTAATGTATTTGTAAGTGTGTTTATGTGATCCATTTCCTTTCTTTACTTCTGTATATTAAAAAAATGAAGTGTTAAAGTATGAACTCATGCCTGCCATGCTCTGCTTTTAAATTTGTTTAATTTCTATGTTTTCTGCTGTCTAAAGAGAATTCAAAGTCATTGTTTTCTCTCTTTAGCTCCTTCTCTTTCATTCCTAACCATCCACTGCAGCTAAAGGCATCAATACAGGCTCCTACCTCGCCCCAAAGAACCCCCTGCAAAAACTGTGTCAAATCCCCGCACCCTAAATTGCAGTTCCTCAGTTTGCCACCAAAAACTTCAAAAAACCCCAAATCAACCTTCCTAATCAGTTTACTAGCCTAATATTAGTGTTAACTTGTTGGTCATCTCATTCCATTTGAATATCTACCGAGATTGACCGAAGAGAGCCTTCTCCTGCCCCGTAGGGCTAGCTACGAGGCTGAATGGTTTGATGTTGTCTTGAGGTTTGCCTTCTTCAGCTTAGGGTGAAATTTCAAGCGCTAACATACTGGCGACCATACTGGGGAAGAACAAATTGTTTGCTCATTGATGTGTTTAATTCATAAGCTTAGACGGAGTCTGAAGATACGCCAGGTAGCCTTCGAAAACGTTGTTGTTTTACATCAGCGTTAGCAGATAAACGCTGCTTCAGTCGACCTTCGTGAGCTAGTGAATGTAACACTTCATTTGCAATTTGCCCCGGTAAATGTATCAAGTTCAGATCTAATTGTTGATGGTGGACAACGATCAGACACTTGAAAGGCTGAAATCATTCACTTGGCGACTCTAAATCAATTTTGAGATCAGATCCAAAGACTCCACTGGAAGATGATCCCGACCAGTAGAAACATGAAAGGAGAATATGGCAAAATCAGGTATTCAAGTTGGAATTTCATCCAAGACATTTTGTTCTTTGTCATAAATTATTTCTTCTCTTTTCCCAAGAATGTCAAGAAGGCTTTGCAAAGAATATTCTATTTGAGAAGAGATCCTCGGCGTGCAGTTGATTCTTTCCCTTTGAAAAGTGTGAATACCAAAGATTTGCATGCCTTTGAGCTTGATCAAGATCCTTTTTCCGAATTTTGTGATGACCATCTTCAAATTGATGAGCCCCAAGCAACCAAGACTGATTCTATACCTGTTGTACATATCCCTACACCTTGTAAAATTTCAGGTCGGTATAAACCTCTTGTTTTACCTTCCGTTCTTCATGCTTTCCCCAAAAATTACGATCTATACTTGCCGAGGTTTGATGGTGAAAGTAAGAATGTCAACGCTGAGCAACATGTGCAGAATTTTGAGTCCTTTCTAAACCTTTTTGAAGTTGATGAAGAAGATGTTAGTATAAGGCTTTTTGCTCTTTCTTTGCAAGATAAAGTTAAGAGTTGGTTCAAAACCCTGCCTGATGCGAGCATCTCAGATTTCCAGCAGTTTGTCAAAGTTTTTCTCGACAGGTGGATGATCGGACAGAACTTTCTCTTGATTGTAGAAGAGTATAACCAGCTAAAAAGACTACCAGGGGAGACAGTACAACAGTTTTTGGCCAGATTTAATCAAGTTTACTATTCAATGCCAGTTGAGATAAGGCCTACTCCTAGATCTGCTCTCTTGCATTATCCGGGTGCCTTTGATTCGGAGATGGAGTTTCAGCTGAGAGAAAAGGATATTGCAACACTTCACGAGATGCAAAACAGTGCAGTAAATGTAGAGGCTCATCTGCTGATCCGAAGGGCAAGAATGAAGGAAGAAGAGATGAAAAACATAGATTCGGAAAAATCGAAATCTCTGGAGGTAAAGCTTGACATTTTGGTAAGTGCAGTGGAAAAGATGATGGAAAAGGTCACCGCAAGAAATGCTTATGATGTTCAAGATCATGGCGCGCTGATTGAAGAAGAACAAGTTGCTGATCCAAAACATTTTGTTTCTTATCCTAGTTGTCATAGATCTGATAATGATTGTTTTGTAGATCATCTTGGAGAAGAAAGAACTGTTGATATGACCTGCATGCTTGATGATATGTTTTATACCGATGATTTGCCTCAGTATGATCAGTATGATGATGATTATGTTCTCCAAAAAGAAGCTAATCTTACAGACAAATCAGCAGCTAGTTTTTGGGAGGAAGAGGTTCATTTTCAGCAGCTTGAATACAATGTTCAGCCATCACATATCAGCTATGATAGTGACGAGGAAAGTGCATCAAATTTTGAAGTAAGTGAAAGATCTTTGCCTTTTTGCTTTGACTCGTTTCAGTTCATCAGAGATAACTACCATGCAATCAGAAATCAAATGTCAACAAGTCTTGATTTGGACCATCTTGAGAGCAAAGAACATTTTGTTCAAGACTGCTCATATTCAGATTTGCAACCCCCGAAAGCCATTGATTGTCAAGTTGCAGCTGAAGACTTGGAAGTGGACACACATGATTTAATGATTCAAGGTGACTCTGTACCATTTTGTTTTGAATCAATTCAGTTTTTGAAAGGTAGATTGCATAGTAAATCATTTAATGTTGAGGATGAGACAGATAACAAAATTCTTGAGCAGCCTATAGCATCAGATTTGCAGCCACCAAATGAAATTGAAGGGCAGATTATAGATGAAGGTGTGGCAGTCGAAATACCTGATTTGATGATGCAGGAAGATTCTATACCCTTTTTTTTCAAAGCATTTCAGTTTATAAGGCAGAATTCTCAAGAACAAGATGAGCAGCATGTAGGCAATCATGTAATCACAATGGAACCAATAGAAATGGGATTGCAGCAGTCTTTTCAAGTTTTTCATGATCCAATAGCTGATGTTTTGGATGAGGTTTGCAGTCAAAGTCTTTCTCCATTGACTACATGTGAGCTTGAATCATGTGCTGATATGAATTTGATCCGGCAGCCGGTTTCTTTGTCATTTTCAGCAGCGGTCTTGTCACTAGGCTCAGATCAAAATTTGCATTCATGGTATGAGGAAAAGAGAAGTAATCCATTGGATGAGCTAGGTTCCAGTGTGCTTGAATTTCAAGATCCTTATGCAGTGTTTTTGGAGGTGAATAGAGAATTCATATCATTCAACGGATCTGTTCCCAAGTTGTCACGGGAGTTGCCTTTCAGTTGTTCTCTCTTGTTGGTCATAAGTGGGCACTTGTGGAGAATTCGAACAGCAGATGGGATGCTTACTTGGTTACATTGGTTGTTTCATTTCACTTGACTAGGTGATGAATGAAACTGTTAGAGTAGGTTGTGATGAATAAGCTCCACTTTGAGCATCATTTTCAGTTGGTCGAGTGTGTTTAAGTATCGAGTCAGTTTTTAGTTGAGTCATGAGTCCTTTATGAGTCAATTTTTAGTCTTTTTGTCAAGTCATCAGTTTTCATTCATGCATTTCAGCTTGAGTTTATGACTCCATTGCCCAATGATTGAAAAGCACTAGTCGTCTCTCCCAGAGGTCTGAGGTTCTTGGTACCTCCAAGGAGCTACCATCCCCATTGGAGCCAATGTTAGTGTCAGTCTTTCCAGCCTTCCTCCAGTGATCAAATGTGCTCTTACAAAGTAATTTTGAAATGTCAAGGTCAAATTTTGTCATTTCAGTGAGTCTTCAAGCAAAATTTGGTCACTAGGCATTAGGTCTAGGGTTTGCTTTCACTCCTTCTAAATTTGCCCAAATGTCAGTCTATGTCATCATTCAGCTAAGTCGATCATCATTCATAGGGTTTTCATTATCATGTTAGTGTCTAATGAGTCATTTTACATCTTATTCATGCTTCAGTTGTGCCTAAGCAAGGTCATTTCCCTCTCCTAGGGTTTTGAAGAAAATTTCTCTTGGATGGTCAAATCATCGACAAAACTTGTTTCCTGATGTTCATACACCTTTTCCTATCCTTAAAGTACCTTATCAAACACTTCCCATCCCTTAGATGCCCCAAATTCCTCATTTTTGCGCAAACCCTAGTTTCTAGCTACAACCTGGCAATTTTTTAGGTTGGGCCCGTGTTTTGCCCTTTTGGACCCCTTCCCCTCACTCAATCTCTGAGATTCCACTTTCCCCGGCTTCCTAACATCCCTCCCTACTCCCCAAAATTTCCCCAAGAATTTAGAAGTCCCCTATCCCCTTCATTTCGCTCCATTTCGACAAAATTCCTTGTTTCACACATCGGGACAAGTTTCACTCAAATGATGTTTCTGAGAAATAAAAGATGAATTTTGGAAAAATGAGAGAGTTTATTGTCCACAACATGCCAAGGAAGAAAAAATTCCTTCACTTTTTACACAGGTGTCATGGTTTGAGAGAAATGTCAATAATTCCGTTGCCTCGGGAGAATCAAAGACACCTCTGAAGTGACCTTGGGAAAATCAAGCTTTCTCCTAGTTGGGTTGGCCAAATGATTTTCATGATGGATAAAATGATAACTAGACACAAATATCTTTCCAATGAGCTATCATGAGCTCAATTTGGGGTTGAGGAAGGCATTCAAAAGTGGACTGCAACAGCACTCTTCTTTCAGGCAGTCTCATTTGGCACTTTTTGACCAGTCTTGGGAGATTTGATTTTTGATAGGTCAAATCAACTCCAAATTGAAACGTTCCACTTGGGTTGGGAAGTAGACTCAAATACCTTTCCAACAAGCCATCCTGCGCACGATTCCGGCACCAAAAAGGCCTCCAAAAGCCTCCTGAAAAAGCGCGACCCGTTGGGTGGTGCGCGACCCGTTGAGAGCTCTCCCACAGTGCAAAAAATCCACGTGCGCGACCCGGTGGGAGGGGCGCGACCCGTTGGGGATTTCTCCACAAAAAATTGCCAGTGAGCTGCCAAGTGACCACAAACTTGCTCAATCTTCCTCCAAATCATCAAATTTGTTTGAGGTAGGCCTTCTACACTTCAGTTGGTGGTTTGTCATGATTGATGGCTCTCATGCTTGTGTGCAAAAGTTGAATTGTGCAAGTGGATGAAATTTTAAATGAGGTTCAGGTACAGAGGAGGCCACATAGAGGTGGAAAAGGTGGCCATCACAGGAGAGAGGAGCCTACTTCTTTGGCAGGTCTACAAGCTTGTCCTTTGGCAGTTTCTTGCTTTCAGTACATGTCCTGTTATGAGTCTTGTGAGAGGATCTCTCGGATTCAACACCACCGAGAGTTGGCCCGCCTCTTTGTCTTGCACTTGCATGAAGGACATGTCAACCTTGCCGGGGTGGATTTCACTTTGACACCCGAGGTGATTGCACAGGCTACAGGGATTCCAAATGTTGGGGAGATATGAGAAAGTCCTTGATGAGCTATGGAGGATTCGAGGAGATCGAATCTTGAAAAGAAGGAGGCCCGGTGACCTATTGCTTGTGGAACAAGAGTCCATGCTCATCCAGGTGAATGCACACTTATAGAGGTTGTTGGCTAAGGCCAACCAAGAGAAGAAGCTGCTGAGAAACATGAAAAATCACTATTGGGCAAGGATGCATGTCTGCAAGGCTAAAATGAAAGTTTTTCAAAGGAGGTTGACCGAGGCACTAAAACGGAGAAGAAGGCCAAATCCCCTCCGTATCTTGGCTGAGGCTTCACTCAAGGATCATGGCACCCACTAGCCTAGCCACAGCTCAAATCCCAAAAAATTCTGAAAATTTTGGGTAATTTTGATGATTTTTGGAAATTTACAGGTTTTGCCTCCTCAACGGGTCTCACCCCGCGCGCGACCCTTCATCAGGGCAACTTCATTTTGCAAAAACTCAGCATTTTTGGATTTTTCATGCAAAGTTACATATGCCTGTGGATGGACTTGAGTTTTTATGGAGTTTTGGACCTCCAGAAAGTCAAAATACATGCAAAATTTGACTTTATGCCCCCTTTTTGAGTATCAGAAATTAGTCTTGGGAGAATTAAGTTTTGGCTGGGAAAATGACCTCCAAATTCAAAAATTCTAGTTAGGTTGGAAAGTAGACTCGCATACCTTTCCAACGAGCTATCCTGCACCTAATTCTGACACCGGGAAGGCCTCCAAACAGAGCTGCCAATGTGCGCGACCCGTTGAGAAAATTTTGCCAGATTTGACCAGTTCAGCCCAGAAAACGCAGTTTGGCTCCAGTTTGACTTTTTGAGGTGGATGGTGGTTCTCTTGGATGTAATTGTGACACTTTTTGGATACGTTTACTCTTGTTTAACTCTTCTAGAAGATTCTCTCATGTAAAGGGTAAAAATTGAATGTATGAACTGGTTTCCAAGTTTATAGAGGCAAGTTGTTTTGACTGCCTATTTTGTAGTGCTTAGTTTAGAAGTGGTTGAAACAACTCCTAGGATAGTGAGCTCGACCCATAGAGGTAGGGAAAGAGGTTATATGATCTATATTATGTACTTTCTTGCTCATTTTCATGGTTGGACTCTTGAGGGAGAAGCTATCATTGTATTATTTCACTTGTATCTCTGCAATTTTTGGCTAAGGAAGACCAGGGTTTTGCAGTCATCTTTGGGATTCTTGTGGACTCATGTGTTGATGGTGTGTTTCCTAATGTATTTGTAAGTGTGTTTATGTGATCCATTTCCTTTCTTTACTTCTGCATATTAAACAAATGAAGTGTTAAAGTATGAACTCATGCCTGCCATGCTCTGCTTTTAAATTTGTTTAATTTCTATGTTTTCTGCTGTCTAAAGAGAATTCAAAGTCATTGTTTGCTCTCTTTAGTTCCTCCTCTTTCATTCCTAACCATCCACCACAGCTAAAGGCATCAATACAAGCTCCTACCTTGCCCCAAAGATCCCCCTGCAGAAACTGTGTCAAATCCCCGCACCCTAAATTGCAGTTCCTCAATTTGCCACCAAAAACTCCAAAAAACCCCAAATCAACCTTCCTAAATCAGTTTACTAGCCTAATATCAGTGTTAACTTGTTGGTCATCTCATTCCCTTTGAAGATCTACCGAGATTGACCGGAGAGAGCCTTCTCCTGCCCCGTAGGGCTAGCTACGAGGCTGAATGGTTTGATGTTGCCTTGAGGTTTTCCTTCTTCAGCCTAGGGTGAAATTTCAAGCGCTAACACTAGCAACATGATATATCACAAATATGGACATTTCTTGGAAATGTGAAATGTTGCAAAGAAGGACAAATTGATATGATGTAGTGTTTCACACGTAAAAACACTTTGGACATGAATTGTTGCAAAGGAACAAACATTTGGAAGACATGAAAATGAAATTTTGGCCAAGTTTTCTAGAAAAAATTGAAGTCTTTGAAGTTCTCTCTTGTCGCAATGATAAGAGCTTTGAGGAAATTTTAGATATCACATGAAGAAGAACTTTTGATCCATGTGACACATTGCAAGGAAGAAAACTTTTGCAAGATGCTATATTTCATATGAGAAACAAGGTGAGGTGTGATATGTCACAATATTGAAAACTTCTTGAGGATGCAAAACATCACAAAGATAAAAACTTCTAAAATATACACAATGATACTAGGTAAAAAAAACGATGTGTGAAATGTCCATTTCATCAATATGTTCCAATCAATTGTCACAACCCTTGGAATCCACGATTAGCTTATGGACATCAAGTATGTGATCAACCAAGCCTTAGGTGGTAAATAAATCATTGACATTCTTTCCAACCTTTAAGAACTACTTTCCATATTGATACCTCTTGTACAACTTAAAACTACTCTTTCTTTCTAATTTTTTGACAAGGTGAAGGTCATCCTACAATTTGGTTTGAAATTCCTTGAATGATTCATCTTTATGGGTTGAAGGGTCCATGTTAGAAGAAATCTTAACAATGTCATCAATGGTAGGCTTGAGGCATAATAATTTTTTCTTGATATCTTTGTTGGATGATTTGTAGAAAATGATCATATTTATGATGATTCTAGTAGCTATGAACAACTCACCTACTATGGTTCTCATAATTGACTGAGAAACAAGGTCCATGTTAATATCTTACAACATAATGGAGGTATGCTCCATGAAATTGATGGCCATTTAATCCCATCACTAAAATAAAGTTGTACAAAAACTTATCTAGAAAGTGAAGGCTATGGGAAATGGGATAAAGTTTTCAAAAATTGTAATAATTATTTATGCATTTGAAATTGCATTCTAGTGATAGATCCACCCCAGAATTTCCATTTGCTCATAGTATTTGGTTTGGATGTCTTTGAATCAACACAATTTGCTCATAACATTTTTTTTTTTGTTGTTTTTAAGTCTTTGAATCCATCAGTCCTTAAAATCATCATTTTTTAGTACGACTAGTTTTGACATGGAAACATATGAAATTTTATTTAGGAAACATAGAAAATTTAAAACTTCAATCATAAAAAATTACAATGAATATAATATGATATCTTAATTGACTAGATAATTTAAGTCATATAATGAACCTAATTTCATGATTTTAAAAATCTTGAATCCATCAAAAGTCACCAAACCCATAAAAAAATATAATCAATAGAATCAGATGTTTGAGTACATTTGACAATTCAAGTTATATTATGAAAAACCAATTTTATGATTTCAATGATCTCAAATTTATAAAGAATTGTCAAAATGTTAAGTCCATATACTACTAGTGTAGCCCCTTATTGTTATTAGTAAAACCCCCTTATTGTATTGTTGTGCCCATGTAGTCCCGATGTTGTTATTATTGTGCCCCATAGAAGCCCATTGTTGTTGTTGTTGTGCCCTTGTAATATTATTGTTATGTAGGCTCCAATTATATTGGAACCCCTTAGACTCCTCTATATAGAAAGGAGGCCTTGTCATTTGTCTCATCCAAGAATTATTCATTTGTGTAATGTAAAGGAGGTTTCCCCCTCGAAGAGGTTTATTTTGAAGTCATTGATCTATCTTTTCTTCTATTTTGTGAGTTGGTTGCATAACATTTGGTATCAGAGCTTTGGATTCTAGGGTTTCGCTACTTCAAACAGAGCATCATGGAATTTTCGCTATAAATTTGTTTCTACGAAGTTTTAGAAGCTTAAATTAAAACCCATTTGAGCTGAAATCGTGATAAACCTCGAATCTTAATTTCATATCTTTCCTCGTTATATTTTCAGAGATATCATCTAAGGAATTTATGGTTTTTTCATACTCCCAAATTCCATCTCAAACAAGTGACCTTGGAAAAATCGTCATAACTTTCTCTTTGAGCATCGGATTCAAATTTTGTAAAAAGTGATAGAAAGATGATAGACTTTGGTTTGTTGGGTATCGTTTTCCGGGCCAAAGTTTGAAACAGTGACACGTGGCACTTCGTACAAATTCGCTCTACTGAACTAGTCTATAATCAGGTCATCGTGGGAGATTAGGCATAACTATTTATTGGTTAATCCAATCTTGATCAGACTTGTGGGGTTGGAATGAGGACTCAGAGGGCTACAAAAGGACGAAATTTGAGACCTAGGAGGTCTGAAATTACAGAGATAGAACAAATTCAATATCAAGCTCCTACAAGGCATGAAAAATGTGTGTTTTTTTTAAAATTTGCTTAAATTTTGTTTGAAAAATTAGTTTGAAGTGATTCAAAGGGAATAGGGAAGCATAAATATCATTAATTTATGACCCGAAGAAAGAAAATGGAAAAACCTAGTAAGAAATCTGAAATCTCTACTATGACGCATGAAGAAGAGGAAGAAATGCAACATGATATATCAAAATTACCCAACCAAGTGCAACAAATTTCACTATCACAAAACGTAACATAAGCTAAGATGGATGGTTTTAAGAATGAAATGGAAGCTAATATAGAGGGAATAAAAAGGGACATGTCAGTTTTGAATGATGGTTTAAAAGCAGACATGGAAGCAATGATGAATGTCAAGATAGGGGAGTTGAAGGAAGGTTTGGCAAAGTTGCTAGAAGAAAGGTGTCCCAGTGGTGACAAGGAAATCCATGAAAATCATGATGAAGACAAAAAAAATATCAATTTTGATTTTAAAGACTCCAATGTGGGGTTTAAGAACCACCACATTCCAAAGATAGAGATGAGGAAGTTTGATGGAAAGGATTTGGTAACTTGGATACTACAGATGGAGCAATATTTTGATCTACATGATGTGCAACCCTCACAAAAGGTACGCATTGCATCTTTATATTTAGAACCCAATCAGTTTGTATGGTATAAATGGATTTGTTCTCATAAACCACTTGTCACCTAGTCAATTTTTACAAAGGGGATGATAGCACACTATGAAGATACAAAGATAAACACCTTCTTTAGCTAATTTATAAATCTCAAACAAAAGGGTTCAATGGCGGATCACATTGAAGACTTCCAAAAATTGAATATTAGGGTAACCGATATTCTAGAGGGGCATAGGATTGATGTCTTCATAGGTACTTTAAAAGATAACATCGAACATGAGATTCATCTTTGGGAACCTGATTCATTGGAGAAGACCTTCAGGGTGGCAAGAAAAGTTGAAAGCAAAATTATGGCAACAAGGAAGTCTACCACTCACAACTATAAAGATGGAAGTGTTGTTGCTCCTAGTCTTCCACAACCTATAAGGTTGACACCACAACAATTGGAGGAAAAAAAGGCAAAATGGCTTTGTTATAGTTGTGATAGAAAATACACTAAAGGTCATAAGCATGTTGAGAAGAAATTATTCTACAGTGATTATGAAGAGGAGGAAGAAAATGAATAAGAAACATCAAAAGAGGAGGATATACACCAGGAACCAACCCCAGAGAAAGAAGAAATGAATCCAGCCATATCTTCTAATGCATTGGTAGGAATTACCACTCCTCAAACTCTGAAGATAGAAGGATATATCAAGAAGAAAAAGGTAATAGTGTTGATTGATTCAGGTAGTACCCATAATTTTATTCATTGTAAGATAGCCAAGGAATTGAATTGCTTCCTATATCCGGCACCAGAGTATCAAGTGACGTTGCAAATGGAGGAACTGTAAATTACTCTGGAAAATGCCATAATATCAAGCTAACCATGGGGGAATATGTCTTCAATAGTCCAATGCTTTCCATTCCCATGGGTGGTGTTGATGTTGTACTAGGAGTCCAATGGTTACAACCTTTGGGGACGATAGCTTTCAATTTTCAATAACTTTTCTTGAATTATTTTTGGGAAGAAAAGGAATTTGAATTAAGGGGTATAGCAGGGAAACCAGGAAAGATAATTAGCTCTAATGACATGACAAAGCTTCTGAAGAAAGAATAACGAGGCGTAATTGCAAAATTATGCTCACTAGGGGTTCAAACATCAAAATTATCTATTTCTCTAGATCTCCAAAAAGCCTTGGACAATCATTCCAAGGTGTTTGAGACTCCCAAAGGCCTCCCACCTATTTGGTATTTGTGATGAAATTTTTTGTTCATCACTAAGTCAAACATTCCTGATCATGGTTCACATAGTTAAACATGCTTGCCCATGGTTGATAATGGTTTTTTTTCAATGCATTATGATATCAATATTTGTTTATTGCATTGAGACATCATTTTTTCCAATAAGATGTTTGTGGTTCATCATATTGTAGCGCTATTTATATTTTGTCACATGGTGATTTTTTTGTTGTTAGTCACTTTACAATGTTGTTTGTTGTTCATCACATTATCACAACACTTGTTGTTTATCACATTGTGATGAAATTTGTTGTTCATCACATTTTGATGTCATAACATTGCAATGTTGTTTGTTATTCATCACATTGTGATGAAATCTGTTATTCATCACATTTGTGATGGAATTTGTTGTTTGTCACATTACAACATTTTTTTTTTCCAATTTCCATATCATCTATTGTTTGTCACATTGTGACATTATTTGTTGTTCATCTGGTTGGGACAATAAAATTATTATAAATTCTATATTCAAAATTAAACAAGGTGTAGGATTTAGAGTTTTTTTAATTACAAATTTTGTGTGCATGTAAAGTCTTAGTAAAAATTGCCCCCGATCGGGGTGGTTAATGCGATGAGATGGGAAGGCAGTAAAAGGACGAGGGGTGGCAATTATGAGCCACCTTGCATCAAGAGATCGCGGCAGGTGGATTGTACGTTAGGTAGACTGGGCATCATTTTAAATTGCAGCAGGAAGGATAATCTTAAGCTCAGAGGTGGTGGAGGTGACGGCGGAACGGTGATGGGACAAGGACCAGGTCGCACAAGGGAAAGCCGAGAAGGAGTGGGCTATTATGGCGAGTGCAGGCGGCAGAGAAAGACGGTGCAGCAGCACAAAAGAGGTCGGCAGGTGAGAGGGAGTGGATACGGGTGGAGGCATAAGGGCAAGCAAGAAAGGAGCGTCCTCGAGGTGAACGGAGGCAGGAAGGAAAAGGTGATAACCGGAGCAGGAGGAATCGCACAGGGTCGACCTCCTGGGTTAAGGAAAATCCAGAGTAAGAGAATAGAGGACGGAATGAAGAGGACTGTAATGTCTGAGAACAGGGGAGGAAGACCTTCGCGTGTTGAAGGCATTAAGCCGGATCACTGGGAGGGAGAGGAACAGACCTGGGCAAACATGGAGGAGATATACGACCTGGAACGGGACAGTCAACCGCAGATAAGAAAAAGCGAAAGAGGTAAAGGGAGAATTATGGAAAAAACAAGACAAGCAACGGTGGATATAAGAGATAAGAAAGTCAGGGGCCGAGAAGAGGAAGTAGACACGGGATCACCCGCCAGCGAAATAGGACAGGGAAGTAGGGCAAGGGAATACAATGTAGGTGGAGCAGGACGAGGAAGGGGCCGCAGAGGGAGAAGAGGACGTTGGCAAGCCGGTCATCAGGAACAGGGACGCACCAAAACAACAGGAAACAAACGTGGAAGGAAAACGATGAAACGCCAGGTGCAGTATGCAGAGAGGGCATATAGTAAAGACACGCATGCAGACATTAGGAGGATAATTCAGCATTTGGAAGAGGAGGCGACCCAGGAGTAGTCAGAATCTGAGATGGAGGACTGGGAATATCTGTTGCCAGACCCTGGAAACACCAGAGGATGTATGTCCCTGTACAAACAGGCCTTACATGTGTATTGGGTCATGAAGCGGTTGTTAGCAAAGGCCATGGAACAGGTGGCCATGGAGATGGCTGAATTGGCCCAAGGCATTCCTAATCTAAAGAAAGAGATAAACAACCTTCAGATAACCATTATGATGCAGGATGGCAAGCTTGATGAGATACAGCAGCAACTAAAGAAGCTTACTCAGGAAGCAAAAGAGGAGGAGCACCAGCCGAGCGCAATGGAAGAATGATTTTTCAAGATATGTCTATTATCTCCTTAGTTAGGAAGATGAACAGCATGCTACCCTCTGTTATCTTTTATAATGCAGTTAGAAAACAATGTTAGTTTCTTTGAATGGTTAGTATATATATCATGGATAAACGGACTCGTTAAATTTTGTTTTTGGATGGCTATTAAGAACTTCAGAAGGCCAACAGACCCTGTTTCCCTTCAGGGCGGGTTGAGGCCATCGTATGTATGTATTGGTTTTAACTTGTTCTAATATAAATGGTTCCATCTTAGCTCACAAAAAAAAAAAGTCTTAGTAAAAAGTGAATATATGTTTTTTATCATTATGTTGAATATAATTAAATTTATTTAGTTATTTGTATTTTATAAATAAAAATTTATGATTATTTATGTTATTGAAAGTTTCTTTTTTAAAATTATGTAGTTGATTTCGAATTCTAAAATTTAATTATGAGATTATTTTTTGCTCTATTATTTAGAAGTTGATCTTCAACAATGTAAACTTTGAAACGGGAACTATAAACTCAAAATGGGAACTCTGGCAAAAAAAACCCCCAAAAAACATGAAAAACAGTTCTAAAAACGAAAAGTGTATACTGGAACGATGGTTTTTTTTTATGGACAATTTTGAACATGTTTTAAAAATGACAGTGAAAACGAATTTTCTGTGCAAAATTTGTGCAAAAAACAACTTGAAAATGAAAAGTGTTGCTACTGGAACGATAGTTTTTTTTTTTTTTTAGAGTCAATTTTCAACATTTTTAAAAAATGCCAGTAAAACCAATTGTTTACAAAAAACACCCTTAAAACGATAAGTGTTAATGTTTGAATAACACTTTTTTTTCTACGGTAAATTTTCAACATTTTGAAATAATGGTGTAAAAGATTTTATCATGACTCTAGAAAACATTAAAATTTCAAAAGAATAATGAAAACATAAAATTAAAAATTAAAACAATGAAAAAAAAAAAAAAATACCAAAACGTAAATAAAAATATATATTAAAAACAAAACATAAAATAAAATAAAATCAATCAATCATAAAAATGTAAAAAAAAAAAAAAACAAACAAACAAACAAAATTAACCTATAAAATATAAGAATTAAAAAATAAAAAAATATAAAGAAATAAATAATAAGAAAAACATATATATATTTTTTTTAATCTTGTAAACAAAAAAAAAACTATAAAATTAAGTAAAAATAGGAAATTTTTAAAAGCATTAACAAAAACTAAAAAAAAAATAGAAAAAAAAACAAGCTAAATTAAAAAAAAAAACAAAAAAAACAAAAAAAAAAACATAGAAAATTAACCCAAAAAAAAATTAAAAATTACTAAAATTAAGATTAAAAACATTTTAAAAAATCCCTAAAAAACAAAAATATGTTGAAATTAAAAAATAAAAAACCCAAAAAACAATTAAAATTTTAAAAAATATACATATTTTCAAATTAAAAATAAAAAATAAAAAAACATTTAAATAATAATAATAATGTATTTTTTATTTAAAAAATAAAATAAAATAAAAAAAAACAACAACACATTTCAAATTTTATATTAAAAATTTTAAAATTTAAAATTTGGATTTGACATTGATTTAAAATTTCAATTTAAAAAAAAATTATAATATATATATATATATATATATATATATATATAACACATTCAAAATATTTAAAAATATATATATTTTACAAATATATCTAAGATTAAAAAAAAAAAACATTTTTTGTAAATACAATTAACATATTTAACAAAATTTCTTTTTATTAAAAAAACAATTTTATTGGCCACCGCGTGGTCGCCCTTGCACCCACGGGTGGCCGGGTGGTGACTATCTGATTCGGAGAATCGGATAGCCACCCCCACACGCGGAGGGTGATGGCTATCTGATTCCGAGAATTGGATAGCCACCCCCACGGGTGGCTGGGCAGTGGCTATCCGATTCCGAGAATCGGACAGCCACCCCAATGGGTGGCCGGGCGATGGCTATCCGATTCCGAGAATCGGACAGCCATCGCTCGGCTGCTTGTGGGGACGTGGCCCTGAGCGGCAGAGTTGCAGGGCAGTGGCTATCTAATTCCAAGAATCGGATAGCCACCCCCACGGGCGGTCAGGCGGTGGCTATCTGATTCCGAGAATTGGACAGTCACCACCCGGGCGCCCATGGGGCGTGGTCCTGGGCGGCGGAGCTGCATGCATATATATATATATATTTTAAGTTTTAAATGTTTTTTATTTTTTTAAAATCGAAAATATATGTTTTTTTTAATCTGATATATATATATATATATATATATATATATAATTTAAAATATTTTTAAGCTTTTTTTTATTTTAAAATATATATATATATATATATATATTAAATTGTTTGTTTGTTTGTTTTGTTTTGCTTTTTTTTGTTTTTTGTTTTTGTTTTTTTTTTTTGTTTTGTTAATAAGTATATTTTGGTTTTTTTCTATGCTCTTAATCTTGATTTTAATAAATTTTTAGATTTTTATTGGGTTTCTTTTTTAATTTTCTATTTTATTTAATCTAGTCTGTTTTTAATTTATTTATTTTTGTAGTTTTTTTATTAATGCTTCTTTAAATTTTTCTATTTTTAGTTACTTAATTTTATAGTTTTTTAAATTTTTCTATTTTTAGTTACTTAATTTTATAGTTTTTTAAATTTTTTCTTGTTTTTTTTTTCCAAATTTTTTTGTGGTTTACGAGATTTTTTTTTTTTTTTTACATTTTTTATGTTTTTTTTGTCATATATATATATATTTTATGTCAAAAAAAATTGACATAAAAAATTTTAAAGTGTAAAAAAATGTAATATTTAAAAAAATATCCACACTTAATACATTAAGAAATTTAAAGTATCAAAAATTATAGAAAATAATTATTTACATTTCATACATTAGAAAGTTTAAAGTCAAAAAATAGGCCTTTTAAAAAAAGGGTCTGATGCAAAATCACCACTTTTATAAATCAGCATGCAAATCACTAACATTCTAAAACGTAATGTACATAAAAAAATTTGAAATGCCAAAAACTATACCCTAAAAAAAATATGTGTGTTCTGCATCGCCCCTTTTCAAAATCGGGTCACTTTTTTGCTATCTCTATGAAACAGGTAACAATATTAGTTCTTGTTTCAAAGTTTACATTTTTCTTCCCAAATATTATATTCCTTCGGTGTATCTTTGCACCTTTTGGGGCAATTGCTAGTTTATAATAGTGATGATTTATGAATTCAGGCTTATTTGATCCATATTTTGTAAGTTGATTTTTTTTTAATAACAATCACATTAGAATTTTTGTGTCGACCAATTTCAAACCATCTAGTGTGGTTCATAGTGATGATTTCATCTACATATAAACCGAGCAATCATATAAATTAAATAGTTGATAAATGTGGATAGAAATCAATTTACAAGAAGCATCAAAACACTTACTTCATTATACATCTCTAGTTGCCAAAAAAAATTAAAAATAAAAATTAACTAAATTATAATTTAATTTAAAATAATTATTATTATTAATAATGATAAAAATAATTAACATATAGGCTAAACATATATACATTTAAAAAAAAACATGTAACACGATTCTTAACAATGGATATTCAACCCCATTTTATCATGGAGATTCTTAATGTGTAAATAGCTTTGTTATTATACCATGGGCCAATACCATGGCTTTTCAATACCACATATCCGAAAAACCATAACTCATTTCATATGACACTTGTTCATATAAAAAAAAAATCAATTAATGAATTTAATTAAAAGGGAAAAAAAATCTAGCCCGTGGGATTAGTTCATTTGGTCAAGTCCCATCGTTAAATCACCTTGCCAATGGGAGGTCATGGGGTCAATTCTCCTTGACGCTCTTGGGGTTAGGCTCTGCTAATAAGCCAGCTGGAAGTGATCCCTCACGGTGGATCTGCCCAGATAGTTTTCGTTGATATAGTCGCCATCGATCTTTGGTGTCTATGAACCACACTGAAAGGCATAATTATTTGGGAAATAAATTTCAACCCATAGTTTTTGTATACTACTGCGAATATTCTATGGAGGTTAAATCCTTACCATCCACTTCTCTTTTTTTTTCTTTGTAAGTTAATTGCATTTCCTTAAAAAATCTAGTTACATCATTGATAATCATTGTTCCAAAGATATCAACCTCAATCTGCCATACTAAAAACTAGATTTCTTGATCGATATATGATAGTGCCAAATTCTTACAACATACCACAAAAGTTTACTAGACATAAGAAGCCAAAAAAATCAAAAAATGAACTGCTAAAAGAAATACACAACATGAAAACCATATCAGGAATCTGATGATGACACTGGAGTCGGGTCTTTTGCACTTGTATCGGGTTTCACTGGGGACTTGGACTCACACTAAACGTGTTTTTCCATGTGAGTTATTTGGGCTTCCATCCTATCCAAAGAATCCTGCATTTTCCACTATACTAGTTTCACTGAATGGAGAAAGGAAATGATGTCATGCATGTCCTTGTGCTTTTCCTTTAACACTCACCCCAGTAGAGTTTTTAACTGCCAGTGAAGAGTAATAGCATGTATGTATTGATTACTCCTTCTCTTGGTGTGAATAGGGTCAAGGAGCCAATGAGAAACCTCATCTAAAAGTTCAGAGTCTAAAACAGCTTATCTGTCTTACCAAACATGTCATTCTAATCGCTATATTACCTTCCACATACAAGGAGAGGTTACAGAATAATATGCAGTTATCACCTCCTAAGCTTGCAAATCAGCATGTAACTAATTATGCTACCCACGATCCCTTGCCCCATTATGACCACACATGCATTGTCGCGGAATTCTAACCTCTGAAAGCAAATAAATATAACAATACCCACTATTATAAAGCAATCAATACCATGAGAACCCAAAAGGACACATTTCCACACGAGTGTGAAATTGAGTCACAGGCCCAGTGAATTTGATACTCCAAACACCTTATGCAAGAAAACTACCACCTTTCCCCCATAAGCGATACATAATTATGTCAGACAGGGATGACTAAGGAAATAACTCCGCCCAACTAAAGAGATTAGGGCCAGTAAGCCAAACTTGTTGTTGAGGAGCTCAATAAACCAAAGAACATAGCTAAATCTAGAAATAATAAGGCATCCTAGCTCAAGAAAATCAAGGAATTTACATTCCCTAGTGAATACACAACCATAGCGTCTAGATTAGGCTAGTAATAAGCACAAATCAAGTGTCTTAGCAAAAGGATGGACATTACTTGATAATTCTTGCATGGATGGGATGAAACCTTCCAAATTAGAAAGTTGCAACTTGGGTTCTTAGTTATTAGCCTCCATAATTCGTACATAGAAACAACACCATTTCCAGCTACAATCTTCAAACCAACATGAGTGCCAACCTTCTCAGTGTCAGAATGATCTCCACCATCATCTTTCTTTGATAGAAATAGGGGATGAAGGTTGCCAGAGAACACTAACTTGGCATGAATTTTTTCATTCAAGTTCCATTATGAAAGTTTCCAATCCCGCTCCCCCCCACCTTGTTCTTCAACTGCATTGCATCACATTTTAGTATCACCACATTCAGAAAGGGATGTGATGTTCCCTTTTGCTTCAAGGATATTCCATTCATAGAGCCAAAAAGACCTCTCTGCTGTAGGAAAACTACAATAGAATACTCCAAAAGGTGATAAGCCATAGGAGAAAAACGATTTAACTTGTACACTGCGTGCATGGGGGTGGTAGGCCACGCCATGTTCCTCTTAATTGCCTACTAAGTCGATGACCTCAAATTCATGTGCCAATTGTCCATCCACCCCCATCGGGGTAAATCCTTACCATCCACTTAATAATAACTAACAATTAAATTAAAATTATGGAAGCCCTATTCCAAAATAAACTTACATATTGACATAAATATTTATTTTTCAAAAAGCTATTTTATAATTTTAAATGAAGCATATTATCATTCCAAACAATCATATATTATCTTAATTGAGTATAATGTAATAAAACTAATTAAATAAAACAATTTTAACAAAAGAATTATAAACTAGCCTAGATCCATCTTAACTCCGGATTTACCAAGAGTTGAGAGGGATCAAATCTTTTAGATGCAAAGAGATTTGATCTCTCGAGGCTTGGTAGATCCAAAGTTAAGGTAATTCTAGGTTGGTTTAATTCGCCCCTTTAAATAGGCTTTATTCCACATGAATACCATGGGTCCTCATAAACCAAGAGCTCAAAAACCACTCTAACTTGATCAAGTCAAGTTTGCCTAATAAAAATTAAAAAAAAATAATAATAACATATATTTTTTATTTTTACATAAGGCTATTTTTATTTTTATTTTATTTTATTTTGACGGAGTTAAATATTTAGGCCGATAGGCCTTCCTATGCATCAACAATTGTCAACACTTTTAACCTGAACCGTTTGATCAAGTTTGACAGTTTCAACCGTTGATTTGAAGTTGACTGCTTTTTTCAAATATATGAGTTGCCTTCTTTTCACCTCCAGTTCTGTTGTGCATTGAACCTGGCCCTTTGAGTTGCATTACTACTTTTTCCAATTCTTTTTTCACTCTTGAAGATATTTTCACTGTCGAAGATATTTTCACTGCTTTTTCCTTGACAGTTGTTGTTGCTGTTCTTCTTCCCTGGCTTTTGGCAGCTTTTTGGCCAGCACTGAGCTTCATCTACCATCACCTCACAAATTGTCATGGGAAACTTCACACGGGAGATACTCTATCCCCTGCAATCCTCAGAGCCATTCAAAGTGCGTCAGCTCATATTGCCCTTTTTGTTGAGCGTTATGCTGAATCCCCTTGGTGTTTGGAAGAGAACATTGACCTCAACAGTGGATCTAGATACTATGTCCCCTGCAATCCTCGGAGCGTCAGTTCATATTGCCCTTTTTATTGAGAATTACGTTGAATCCCCTTGGTGTTTGGAAGAGAACATTGACCTAAGCAATGGATCCGTTGTTGAAATTGCAGGCATAAACGTAGCGCAGGTACTTACTACACCAATAAATTTCTTTTAATACAGTACATTTAAACTAACAATTGTTTGCTCAGAACATCTCAATGGTTTGTTTTAATGTTTAGGCTAATTAATTGTCCCAATATTGATTTTAGGTATCGAGTTAGTAGTTCTTTCGCTGGTTTTTAAGATTCTTATAGGAGGGAAATCGGGATTTTCTTTTTAATGCAACTGACCATTGTTCTTGTTCTAAATCTGGTTATTGCTGAAAGTGGTTTTGCTATCTTTTATTTAACAGTTTGTTTTGTAATGGACATTAACGTGTTAAATCCAATTTGTTAATTCAATAGATCTATCAATTAGAAATGATGTAAATTAATGTGGAGTTTTCATATCGGAAATCGATGTAGTTAGTCTTTAGCTTTAAGTTGCAGGTCTAACATATACACATCAACTCACAATCAATGGTTTCTAATAGTAATATGTCTACCCAATGGATCTAATGATTGTCACCTCATTGTTTGAAACCTTAAACGGTTACTTTGCCCCCTTGCTTTTTATCATTCACCATTGTTACAGAGACGCTATAACTTATGAATATAATCCACAAAAGATTTAAGTACTCGTTGTCTGTTATGTTGCATCCAACAGAGAATAAATGTATAGAAAGCTGATGGAAAACAATGCATCAATTTTTATTTTTATTTTAATTTGTGTGTGGTTTATGGAGAGATCTAGATAATTCCCAAAAAAACATGGACTGACAATAAGTAGTTCAGTAGTTTTCATTTATTTCATGCAATTGGCCTTTAATTCAGAATTATTTAAGTCTTCAATGTTTTCATCATTCAATATGCTATTGTTGCCCAGTCACATGAATGAGATTGTTCCTTCTTTCAGTGATCACCCAAATCTGTAACTGCAGTAGTGCCATATTTTGGGAGAGGGTTCAGACACTTTAATATCAAACATGATAAATAAGCCAGTGGGATTGTTTATTCAAAGAGTAATAGAGTACAAGGGTTGTTGGGCTTCCCCAACTTGATAGTTTTCATTTTCATGCAATGTCTCCTAAGGTTGCTTGACCTTTTTATATCACATTTAAAAATATAGATTCTTTCCTGGAAGTACAGGTACTTTGCCTATCTTTTTGTTTCTGAGGAAAGGAATCAGCATCCCTCTTAGTCCAAGGCCTAGAGTGAGCTTGTTGGTACCTATGGTACCAGGCGAGGCCATAGGTATACTTACTTCTTTGCCCCCTTGCTTTTTATCATTCACCATTGTTACAGAGACGCTATAAGTTATGAATATAATCCATAAAAAATTTAAGTACTCGCTGTCTGTTATGTTGCATCCAACAGAGAATAAATGTACTAGAAAGCTGATGGAAAATAATGCATCAATTTTTATTTTTATTTTAATTTGTGTGTGGTTTATGGAGAGATCCAGATATTGGTGAAATGACTGCTATGTTTGTGTGCGATATTGGTGACCGATGACTACTATGTTTGTGTGGAAATAGTATTTTAGGCATTTTTCCTCTCTTTGCCTTAATTATGGGGTTTAATTCCCAGGGCATATAGTTGAATTCCTAGTATTTAAAGTATTTTTTCTCGAGGATAGTTGAATACATGAAGGCCCAATGCTTTTAGGTGCCGAGATAGCTTCCTTTTTTCTTTAGAGACCACCAGGTATTCTATTTGAGAGGCCCCTGTGTTGGTTGTGGCCCTTTTAGCAACCATTTCAATCAACTGTTATTTTTCACTAAAAATTTAAATATGTAAAACTGAAAATGTTGCTGGAAACTGCTAAATATTATTGCTTTCTAAAGCCATACCTCCAAGATAACACTACATATGAAACCTGAAATGTAAAATTCTTAATGTTGTATTATTGTCCCCAAGCATGGGTTTGAGAGTGCAGGGTGATATTGAAAAGTGGTTAAACAAAGAATCCATGAATGTTCATGATTGAGACAGGGCATTGGTAATCCCAGCATTGTCCAATTTTACCATCTCAGCTATGAATTTCTTCAATCCCTTACTTTGCACAATTACAACACATTATCTATTTTGATAGATTTTTTCTCGAGGATAGTTGAATACATGAAGGCCCAATGCTTTTAGGTGCCGAGATAGCTTCCTTTTTTCTTCATAAACCACCAAGTATTCTATTTGAGATGCCCCTGTGTTGGTTCTGGCCCTTTTAGCAACCATTTCAATCAACTGTTATTTTTCACTAAAAATTTAAATATGTAAAACTGAAAATGTGCACAATTACAACACATTATCTACTTTGATAGATTTTTTCTCGAGGATAGTTGAATACATGAAGGCCCAATGCTTTTAGGTGCCGAGATAGCTTCCTTTTTTCTTCAGAGACCACGAGGTATTCTATTTGAGAGGCCCCTGTGTTGGTTGTGACCCTTTTAGCAACCATTTCAATCAACTATTATTTTTCACTAAAAATTTAAATATGTAAAATTGAAAATGTGCACAATTACAACACATTATCTATTTTGATAGATTTTTTCTCGAGGATAGTTGAATACATGAAGGCCCAATGCTTTTAGGTGCCGAGATAGCTTCCTTCTTTCTTCAGAAACCACCAGGTATTCTATTTGAGAGGCCCCTGTGTTGGTTGTGGCCCTTTTAGCAACCATTTCAATCAAATGTTATTTTTCACAAAAAATTTAAATATGTAAAACTGAAAATTTTGCTGGAAACTGCTAAATATTATTACTTTCTAAAGCCATACGTCCAAGATAACACTGCATATGAAACCTGAAATGTAAAATTCTTAATGTTGTATTATTGTACCCAAGCATGGGTTTGAGAGTGCAGGGAGATATTGAAAAGCGGCTAAACAAAGAATCCATGAATGTTCATGATTGAGACAGGGCATTGGCAATCCCAGCATTGTCCAATTTTACCATCTCAGCTATGAATTTCTTCAATCCCTTACTTTGCACAATTACAACACATTATCTATTTTGATAGATTTCCCAGCAAAACATGGTCTGACAATAAGTAGTTCAGTTGCTTTCATTTGCTTCATGCTATTGGCCTTGAATTCAAAATTATTTAATTCTTCAATGTTTTCATCATTCAATATGCTATTGTTGCCGAGTCACATGAATGAGATTGTTCCTTCTTTCAGTTATCACCCAAATCTGTAACTGCAGTAGTGCCATATTTTGGGAGAGGGTTCAGACACTTTAATATCAGACATGATAAATAAGCCAGTGGGATTGCTTATTCAAAGAGTAACAGAGTAGAAGTGTTGCTGGGCTTCCCCAACTTGATGGTCTACATTCTCATGCAACGTCTCCTAAGGTTGCTTGACCTTTTTATGTCATGTATAAAAATATAGATTCTTTCCTGGAAGTACAGGTACTTTGACTATCTTTTTTTTTCTGAGGAAAGGAATCAGCGTCCCTCTTAGTCCAAGGGCTAGAGTGAGCTTGCTGGTACCTATGGTACCAGGTGAGGCCATAGGTATACTTACTTCTTTGCCCCCTTGCTTTTTATCATTCACCATTGTTACAAAGACACTATCAGTTATGAATATAATCCACAAAAAAATTAAGTACTCGCTGTCTGTTATGTTGCATCCAACAGAGAATAAATGTACAGAGAGCTTATGGAAAACAATGCATCAATTTTTATTTTTATTTTAATTTGTGTGTGGTTTATGGAGAGATCCAGATATTGGTGAAATGACTGCTATGTTTGTGTGCGATATTGGTGACCGGTGACTACTATGTTTGTGTGGAAATAGTATTTTAGGCATTTTGCCTCTCTTTGCCTTCATTATGGGGTTTAATTCCCAGGGCATATAGTTGAATTCCTAGTATTTAAAGTATTTTTTCTCGAGGATAGTTGAATACATGAAAGCCCAATGCTTTTAGGTGCCGAGATAGCTTCCTTTTTTCTTCAGAGACCACCAGGTATTCTATTTGAGAGGCCCCTGTGTTGGTTGTGGCCCTTTTAGCAACCATTTCAATCAACTGTTATTTTTCACTAAAAATTTAAATATGTAAAACTGAAAATGTTGCTGGAAACTGCTAAATATTATTGCTTTCTAAAGCCATACCTCCAAGATAACACTACATATGAAACCTGAAATGTAAAATTCTTAATGTTGTATTATTGTACCCAAGCATGGGTTTGAGAGTGCAGGGTGATATTGAAAAGTGGCTAAACAAAGAATCCATGAATGTTCATGATTGAGACAGGGCATTGGTAGTCCCAGCATTGTCCAATTTTACCATCTCAGCTATGAATTTCTTCAATCCCTTACTTTGCACAATTACAACACATTATCTATTTTGATAGATTTTTTCTCGAGGATAGTTGAATACATGAAGGCCCAATGCTTTTAGGTGCTGAGATAGCTTCCTTTTTTCTTCAGAAACCACCAGGTATTCTATTTGAGAGGCCCCTGTGTTGGTTGTGGCCCTTTTAGCAACCATTTCAATCAACTGTTATTTTTCACTAAAAATTTAAATATGTAAAACTGAAAATGTTGTTGGAAACTGCTAAATATTATTGCTTTCTAAAGCCATACCTCCAAGATAACACTGCATATGAAACCTGAAATGTAAAATTCTTAATGTTGTATTATTGTACCCAAGCATGGGTTTGAGAGTGCAGGGAGATATTGAAAAGTGGCTAAACAAAGAATCCATGAATGTTCATGATTGAGACAGGGCATTGGCAATCCCAGCATTGTCCAATTTTACCATCTCAGCTATGAATTTCTTCAATCCCTTACTTTGCACAATTACAACACATTATCTATTTTGATAGATTTCCCAGAAAAACATGGTCTGACAATAAGTAGTTCAGTTGTTTTCATTTATTTCATGCAATTGGCCTTGAATTCAGAATTATTTAAGTCTTCAATGTTTTCATCATTCAATATGCTATTGTTGCCCAGTCACATGAATGAGATTGTTCCTTCTTTCAGTGATCACCCAAATCTGTAACTGCAGTAGTGCCATATTTTGGGAGAGGGTTCAGACACTTTAATATCAGACATGATAAATAAGCTAGTGGGATTGTTTATTCAAAGAGTAATAGAGTACAAGGGTTGTTGGGCTTCCCCAACTTGATAGTCTGCATTCTCATGCAATGTCTCCTAAGGTTGCTTGACCTTTTTATCTCATTTATAAAAATATAGATTCTTTCCTAGAAGTACAGGTACTTTGCTTATCTTTTTGTTTCTGAGGAAAGGAATCAGCTTCCCTCTTAGTCCAAGGGCTAGAGTGAGCTTGCTGGTACCTATGGTACCAGGCAAGGCCATAGGTATACTCACTTAAGAGTTCACAAGGTTTGAAGCCAGTACAACAATATTCATAGGCACAAGTCCATTACAACAATATTTATCAAGGCATTATAGCTCATCATGTCACTAATGGGGAAGATAATAGCCATTTCGCCCAACCACCCTAGATAACACAATTGACAGCTACTTTGCCTACCTATTACCAATACAATTACTAATAACATATCACAAATTCACAACTTATTATCAATATTTGACCACTTAGAGTTTTTATGCCTACTATTCCCTCTGAAAGCTGCCATAGAAAGTCCTAATGTTCAAGTTGATAGATTGATTTTAACATTTTCGATGTCTTCCGTGCTTTTCTAGGCAAGGATGGAACGAGCCTTAGCAAGTGATCTGGCATTTTGTGAAGAAATAATTGTAATTAACATCAACGTATTGCTAAATCAACCTGAGATGCAGCGTTGCATATGCATTAAGATTTCAGCTAATACACATTGTTGTTTTATGTGGGTGTGATAATAAACATTTCAAGCTTGCGGATTGCAATTTTGCCATACGTGAATTTTTTTTCCTGTTTTTGTCTGTAGTTTAAGACAAACTCACTATTTATTGTTTTTTATTTTGCCAGACATTTCACTGTAGGCATGGGAAGGCATATCTCTTTAATACTGTGCTGCTGAATCACACAATTGTGATTAATAAAGGTTGATGATCAAAATGTATATCGCGTTTGAACTTGACATTTTTATAAACTTAAATTATGTCCCCATCAATATGATAGTGCATGTCATTCTTGATCAACGACATCTATTTTTTATTTTATTTTTTCAAATATATAGTTATGTAATGAATGGGATCCATCCAACTTGTATCTTTTACCATTTTACTAATTCATCATCAGAATCAATTATATTAGTACAAACACTTGTGATATGAGTACGTATTCACTATATATTCACTATGAAGAGACCCTTTTTCACTCATATTTAATCCTACCTCTGAAGAATATGGTTTGTAACTACTTCGTTCACAAAGGAGGAACTTGATTTACAACCATAACTCGATAATGGAATTTCTACTGTTATTACTGAGCCGTAGCTGCTACTGCTGAGTTTATTGATGTCACTACTGTTTTCTTTGTTATTTGCTACTATTAGCACACTATCAGGTTCAGATTATATATATTTAAGTTTCAAAGTTTCAGTTTTCCTGCTGTGAGTTTCTTTTAGTTTTGAAAAAAAGTCAGACTTCAAGTTTAGGTTCATGACATTTTATGATGCTCTTGAGGCAAGGATTCAGTGTAGAAAAACGTGTTGATATTGCTAGAATACCCAATACCTCCCTCTCTGGGATTCTCAATACTAATGGTCTTGGACTAAGACATGATAAAGTTTAATATTCCTCAGTATCATGTTTGGCTTTCGAGCTTCTTTAGTTAACGTCACAATCGTTCTTTTGTGCAGGAATCATCTTGGAGCCGGTCAGGAGGAGTTCTTCTTACCGCACAGAGATCCCCAAGCGAATCTAGAAAGAACCAAAGGTGATCCTTTCTACACTTCCTGTCAATATATGTCAAATAGATGAACATGTGTGTAACAGGTACCTTTTGCAGATAACCTTACGGTCTGTCGGAAGTCTCAGGAATACTATCAAGGGTAGTTTTCATCCCATGCATTTTACCCCTTAGCAAAAATGACGTTCTTCGTATCCTTCTCTGATCCATGATCTAACTTGTTGCATCCTGCAAAGTTGATTTCTCTTCATAAACTGATCCCAAAAGCCCACTTTTTGAGCTCTTTCTTTCACTAACGCATGTTGCCAATCTACACAGAGCTTTATAAAGCTCTTTGACTATGCACATGGAGCATTAGTGGCCAAGCTAAAGCTCTATTTACACATAGACAGAGCCTTAGTGAACCATTTCCATGTTTTTCAAGAGATTTTGTGGACCAAAAGGGGGGGAAACTTGTCCCAATGGCTAAATTAGGATCTGCAACAGTATCATGCTATCAATTTTGGTGTCTTAAAATTTATTTTTTAAGAAAATGCTTTAGTTTTTCTCTCATAAAAGAAATTCTTGTTGAAAGAAAAGCTGATAAACTGTATATCTCCTTCTGTCGAAATAGTTGTAGGTTGCTTTGTTTTGGTTCAATAGTTGTTAGGGAATATTGAGAAAATGAACTTTCAGTTGTGCGTTAGTGACCCATTTCCATGTTTTTCAAGTGATTTTGTGGACCAAAAGGGGGGGAAACTTGTCCCAAGGGCTAAATTAGGATATGCAATAGTATCATGCCAACAGATTTGGTGTCTTAAATTTTTTTTTTTAAGAAAATGCTTTAGTTTTTCTCTCATAAAAGAATTTTTTGTTGAAAGAAAAGTTGATAGACTATGTATCTCCTTCTGTCGAAATAGTTGTAGGTTGTTTTGTTTTGGTTCAATAGTTGTTAGGGAATATTGAGAAAAGGAACTTTCGGCTATGCAAAGTGTTGAATGACTTTATATGCACTGATGAATACATGAATATGTGAAATAATACATGTGTAGAATAAGACTTGTTTGCATAAGAAATTGAATTTTTTTTTTACAGCATTGTTCTGCACGGTTTATTGAGTCGAGAGTCTCATCATATTCATACGTCAACACCCCCTCCGAAGACAAATAAGAAAGTACACTAAAATTTACACTAAAATCAATCAGATACTCTTTTTTAGAGCAAACCAACATTAGATAGATTAGGACCTTGGGATAAGAGAGTGAGTCAACTACCCAAGGTTGCAAATCAAACTAGTGTCGTTAAAGAGTGAAAAATCCTTCTGCACTCATATTACCAGGACCACTCCACTCACAACGGAGCGAAATACGAGACAACATTGGATTGTAATCGAAGGTAGCCCGCCTTCTTTTACAACTCCTTTGGGCATTCTGTGTAATGGGGGTCCCTTCGAGGATTTCGGAACTGAGTCGGGGACTCAGGTATCCTGCCCACACAGCGTGCTGTCTACGACTATGTCCCCCCTGGTAATGTCTGTGATTTGAGGTATCTCTAGTGGCCAATACTTCTAGGTACTTACCTAAGGTGACTGGGACGGGCTGTCCTGGTACCTCAAACGGACGGACCTACTTTGTCTTAATTTTTTGGGAGGGTGCTCGTCTTCACGAGAGTACTTGGCCCCTCAATCTGAGGTTCGGGTGAAGCTGATCCAGGTGGATATTGGTGGCCACCTGCCAAGTCCACCTGGACCCCCACCATTGTCTTTCTCAGCATTTTCAGTTTCCTTAATTGTAGCACAGTTTACTATTTTTAGCAGTTTTTCGGGTCCTGAACTTCCGGAGCCATTTTGAGGCCCTAAACGACGTTTTTTTGGGAATCTGGGGCAACATGGGTCCATGGACCGATGTTGCCTCCCAAAGTGGTAGTACTCGGATAGATCTTTCTAACGAGCTATTGTACGCGTCAAACGGAGATCATATGCCAAAGTTACGACCCCGAGAAGTTGATGTACCAATTTACCCCCAAACGGGGCCCACAGTTTGGCGTTTCATCTCCTAGGGTTAGGTTTTGGAATGTTAAGGGTTTTCCATTGTTTCTCAACAATAAATAGGCCTTCGAGCCTCATTGTAACACAGTTCAGAGGCATGTAGCCATCACATCTCTTCTCAGAGATAAGCTACCATCGCCCTAGCTAGTTTATTTCCATTTCTGTTTGTAAGCATATTTCAGTATTTTCCATTAATGAAATGAAGTATTATTTCCGCTGCATCTTTGTGTATATGGTTATCTCTGTAATTTGTTGCGTTCCTGTTTAAATCCGGATCAGTGGTATCAGAGCGGTCTGCTTTTTCTCTGTTTTTCTTTGCATATCCCCAACAAGGTCGGGATATAAGGAGTTAGGGCTTGAACTGGTTGAACCTTTGCAAGACCAGCCTCGCAAATCCCGACAGCCTCCCATGGCGGACGGGAAGAAAGACGAGGGGGCAGGAGATCCCATCAAAATCTTGCTCGAAGAAGCGCTCGAGCGACAACGGAACGCGATGATGGACAGCTTTGCGCAGATCCTTCAGCGGCTACCCAGAAGCGGCGCATCGGCTTCCAGCAGCTCCTCTGGAAACGCCACACCCTTTAAGGTACAAGTTAATTTTGAAATCCCCATATTCGAGGGTCAGATAGACGCCGATGCCATAGATAAATGGTCAAATCTGCTAGAGGGTTATTTTTCTGTTCATGAATTTTCGAGTCGGGAAAAGATTGTTTTTGCTCTTCTCAAAGCAGCCCCCCACGTCAAGGACTGGTGGGAAACCTACTGCGAGCAAAAGGATGAAAGTACTGGCTCACTATTTTCAGCCGCACCCACCTGGGATTCGTTCCGGGATGCCATCAAGGAGCAGTACTACCCTGTCGGAAGCTATGAGGATGAATACATAAAGTGGACCACGCTGCGGCAGGGAAGGGACCAAGACGTGCCGGAGTTCACCAATCTTTTCCATACCCTTCGCACAAAGTTGGGTATCAAGGATTCGGAGCAACATTTGATACTCAAATACCATGGCTGCCTGCACAAGTACATCCAGGAAGAAATACAGTTCCTGAACATCCCCTCGCTCGGCGCAGCATACCGGTATGCCGTCAAGGTCGAGCAGAAGTTTAAACAAAAGAAGCGAGACTTTGGATCTGCGAATCCAAAGCAGGGGAAAGGTGCCCCTAAACCATAGAACAAAGGACAAAGCCAAGGCGGGACAGCCCAAGACAACCAGCCGAAGCTACAAGCAAAGAGCAACACCGCGAAGCCGAGAAAGGACACTGGAAAATGGTGCGAGTTCCATAAGAGCTCCACTCACAACACAAGTGAGTGTCGGGCCAAGCAGTCACTGGTGGCTGAGCTAAAGGTTTCAGAATCAGATGCATGTTCCGACTCTGAGTCAGAACCCGATAAGGGGTATGAAAAAGGGAAGCAGATCATTGATGCGGATCCCAACGCCACTGTTGCTACCGCAAAGATCCAGAAAAATGAACCCGAAGATCCAGAGGAGGAGGAGCGTCTCTTCCACTCCCAGATGTGGGTAAAGGGCTCCCCGATACAGTTCATTGTTGATAGTGGGAGTCAAAAGAACCTCATTTCGGCAGAGGTCGTGAAGCGGTTGGGCTTACCGACCACAGCACATCCACAACCATACACCATTGGGTGGCTTCACCAAGGGCGAGATCTTCGCGTGAGCCAGCAGTGTTGCCTTCCATACAACATCAAGCCCTTCACGGATGAGGTATTGTGTGACATTGCTCCCCTTGAAGTTTGTGATGTATTACTAGGACAACCATACTTGTGGAAGCGACATGCTGTGTATGAATCAAGGCCCCGTGCTGTTATTATTACATTGGGAAATAAGTTGTTCAGGATACCAGAGGTAGCACCACCTGCCGCCATCTCTTTGATTACTACAAAACAATGCAGTAAGATCATTTCCAAAACCAGGAAATTTGTTTTCCTGATGATACGCCCTCAAGGGAAGAAGAAGACAGTGGCCGCGGCCTCCAAACGGGGCCCCTCTGCACGGCAGCTACAGATGGATAAGATTGTGGAGGAGTACGAAGACATCTTCACCTCCCCGGCAGGGGTTCCTCTGCACTGTCAAGTCAAGCACTCCATCGATCTGACCCCAGGTGCGCCGCTACCCAATGGACCAATTTATCGGCGCTCTGTTCTGGAGAACAATGAAATCAAGAGGCAGATTCAGGAGCTCCTGCAGAAAGGTCACATCCGTCCGAGTTCTTCGCCCTGTGGGAGCCCGATAGTATTGGTACAGAAGAAGGATGGGACGTGGAGACTCTGTATTGACTATCGGGCGCTGAACAAGATCACTGTCCGTAATAGGTACCCGATCCCGTGGATTGATGACCTCCTAGACCAACTAAAGGGGGCGAAATATTTCAGCAAGATCGATCTGAAGTCAGGATATCACCAGGTACCAATTGAACCCTCAGATGTGTGGAAGACTGCCTTCAAATCCAAGGAGGGCCTCTTCGAATGGTTGGTCATGCCTTTCGGATTGACAAATGCTCCTGCAACCTTTATGAGGCTAATGGATGACATCTTGCGGCCATTCACCAACTCCTTTGTAGTAGTATACTTGGATGACATTCTGATCTTCAGCCAGAGTTGGGAAGAGCACCTCCACCACATCCGACAGGTTCTCCAAACACTGCGGCAACACAAGCTATGTGCCAATTTGGAGAAATGCACTTTTGGCATGACCGAGGTTCAGTATCTGGGATACATCATTGATGAACAGGGGGTGCATGTCGATCCAGCCAAGGTCCAAGTCATTCGGGATTGGCCCTCTCCAACCACTCTAACAGAGCTCCGCAGCTTTCTAGGTCTTGCCAACTTCTACCGCAGGTTTGTGTTGGGATTTTCTCATATTTCTTGGCCCTTGAGTCAAGTCACCAAGGGCGGGGCGAAAGCAAAATTCTTTTGGTCTGAATCTCAACAGAAGGCATTCAGGGAGTTGAAGGATCGCCTCTACACGGCACCAGTGCTCGCGTTACCAGATTTACAACAACCATTTGAGGTCGAGACAGATGCCTCTGACTATGCTATTGGGGCAGTCCTTACTCAACATGGACATCCAGTGGCATATCACAGTGAAACACTTTCAGACACAGTCCGGAAGTACCCCACTTATGATAAAGAGATGTATTCCATTGTACAAGCCTGCCGACAATGGAAGCATTACATTTTGGGGAAGGAAACGGTCATCCACACAGACCACCGACCTCTGCAGTTCATACAGACCCAAGGGAAATTGCAGAATGATCGCCATCAGAAGTGGTCTACATACCTGCAACAGTTTCACTTGAATATCAAGTATAAAAAGGGCAGCACCAATAATGTTGCAGATTGCCTCAGTCGACCACCGATCATGGCGCTAACCACCGTGCTCAACTCTTGCGGGCACGAGACTTCTGATTGGCCACTTCTCTACAAAAGCGACCCAGAATTCGGCCACACATACCAGACACTCTTGGAGGGTCGGAAGGTTGCAGATTTTCACCTCCAGGATGCCCTATTATGCCACCTCGGTCACCTTTGTGTTCCTTCAAGCGAGCGTGCCAAGATGATTTGGGAAGCACACTACAGTCGGGCTGCTGGGCATTTCGGGGTCGAGAAAACAGTGGCAGTACTGCAAAACTATTTCTATTGGCCGAATCTTCGACAGGATGTTGGGAAGTACATCCGATCATGTACTGCCTGTGCCATTGCCAAACCGACCATTAAGAAGCAAGGCCTCTATACCCCATTGCCTACCCCTAGTCGACCTTGGGAATCCATCTCCATGGATTACATGTCAGGCCTTCCTTCCACTAAGCATGGAAATGACTGTGTTTTTGTGGTCGTCGACAGGTTCTCAAAGATGGCCATTATGATGGCCTGCAAGAAGAATATCACAGCAGAAGCCACTGCTAAACTCTTCTTTGAACGAGTGTGGGTGCACTTTGGGATCCCACAGTCTATCATCTCAGATCGGGACAGTCGGTTTCTCAGCACCTTTTGGTCCAGTCTCTGGTCAATGCTGGACACCAAACTCACGAAGTCCACAGCCTTCCATCCTCAAACTGATGGCCAGACAGAGGTTGTCAATAGGATGATTGTGCACATTCTGCGCATGTATAACTCAAAGCATCCACGCACATGGGACGAGAGCCTCCCCTACGTTCAGCACAGCTACAACCGAGCTCTTCACAGCTCCACTGGCCATAGCCCTTTTCAGGTGGGTTTGGGATTCCAGCCACTATGCCCCATTGATGTGGCCATGCCACTTGCAGCTACTCACATGAATTCAGCTCATGTCCAGTCCGAAACAGATAAGGCCACCAGCTTCATTGAGCGCATCCAACATATTCGCCAGCAGGTCCATGACATCCTTGAGAAATCAAATGCCAAGTACAAGCAGCGACATGATCAACATCGGGTGCCACATAAGTTTCAGGTGGGCGACAAAGTCTAGTTGCATTTGCAAAAGGAACGCCTTACTAGAGCCTATCGGAAATTGAGACCACTCCGATATGGTCCTTACACCATTACTAAGGCTATGGGAGACAATGCATTTGAGCTCAGCATTCCCCCATTCCTTGGCCTGCACCCAGTGTTCAATGTGGACCGCCTTCGGCCATACTTTCCACCATTGCTAGACACATCCAACATTGCAGAATAGCTCAAACCCACAGAATTAAATCCAGATTGCATGGAACAAGCTGCAACTGATCGGATCATGGACACACAGATCAAGAACACTCACCAACAGAATATCCAACTGTATCGAGTTGTCAAAGCAGGCCAACTCCTTCAGCAGGGCAAGTGGCTCACCAGGGAACAAGTTCAGTAGAAGTTTCCTCATCTCATGGAGGAGCTCAACGCAATGGGGACCATTGCTTCCTAAGGGGGGAGGAATGATCCAGGTGGATATTGGTGGCCACCTGCCAAGTCCACCTGGACCCCCACCATTGTCTTTCTCAGCATTTTCAGTTTCCTTAATTGTAGCACAGTTTACTATTTTTAGCAGTTTTTCGGGTCCTGAACTTCCGGAGCCGTTTTGAGGCCCTAAACGACGTTTTTTTGGGAATCTGGGGCAACATGGGTCCATGGACCGATGTTGCCTCCCAAAGTGGTAGTACTCGGATAGATCTTTCTAACGAGCTATTGTACGCGTCAAACAGAGATCATATGCCAAAGTTATGACCCCGGGAAGTTGATGTACCAATTTACCCCCAAACGGGGCCCACAGTTTGGCGTTTCATCTCCTAGGGTTAGGTTTTGGAATGTTAAGGGTTTTCCATTGTTTCTCAACAATAAATAGGCCTTCGAGCCTCATTGTAACATAGTTCAGAGGCATGTAGCCATCACATCTCTTCTCAGAGATAAGCTACCATCACCCTAGCTAGTTTATTTGCATTTCTGTTTGTAAGCATATTTCAGTATTTTCCATTAATGAAATGAAGTATTATTTCCACTGCATCTTTGTGTATATGGTTATCTCTGTAATTTGTTGCGTTCCTGTTTAAATCCAGATCAGAAGCTCAAAAGTAACCGTAACCATACATTTGGCCATCCTTCTCTGTTACTCATTGAGATACTGGGTTTCATCTCCAGTAATTGGTGTTTATCAGACAAGGTAATTTCACTTTGTTTGCTGATTGTCATTCTTATTGTATTTTTTCTTTTTAAGTACCTGAGTGCTATCATTTTTGAGACTTAAAGAATATCACCTTAAAATTTATCTGATAAAATATACCAGTCATTGTGACTACATCCGGCCCTCACTGTCAATCCAGATGGTTGTTAGGACTTCCTCCACTCACTATGGAGAATCTACCGAGATCCACTGACTAGGATTCTTCATCTTCGAGGAATCAGTCTCCTAAATTTCACACGGGGTCTATGTGGACAACCGAAAATTTGTTTATTTGATTCAGCAACGGCTAATATGAAATCCCTTGTTCTTCCTACAGAAGAATTCCATTCCTAATTTCACTTGCAAGGCTGCAAGAGATTTCTGTTTGAAATCTTCTCAGAATTGATGGAAGCAATAGATGTTACTATTGAAAAAATAGATGAGTCCAAATTAATATCACATGGATCTTTTGATGCACTAGTACTTCTACCTAAGCTAACCTTAACTGACAACACCTACAAGGTCATCTCATCTTTAATAGTGTTGTGAATGACAATTTACTCTCAAACCTTCTGCCCTTATTATTGTTTCACCATCGAAAGTTAGCCTTGCTAGATTAGTTCCCTCATTCACATCACATTATTCTTTACATGACTTTTGTGTTGTGGTGATTTGATGAATTACAGGTACTACTATCACAGAAATAGAATCCCTCTATTAATATTATGGAGCCAACATTGACTACAAATGCCATTCCTCTGCTGCTGAATGGTTCCACTGATATTCAACCACTGCTCCAGATAATCGATATTGGTTCTGTTACATCATTAAAAACAACATCCTCACACTTTTGCATTACTCTATCTGATGGAACACATCAACACAAGACTTTGCTACCATCAACATATAGCCAACAAGTTGCATCTGAAGACATTCAAATTGGCTCAATAATTCTGCTTAAAAAAGCAGCTTGCACGGTGCTTCAAAACTCCTCGTAAGGCCCAACATTTGAATTTACCCTTTTCTATTTTTTGTCTTCTATACGCTTCCTGCATTACACAAAAAAAAAAAAACTTCATTAATTCATTTCTCATTTGTTTACATAAGGTCCATCCGAGTGGTTGAGCTTGAAGTTGTGATGCGCTCAGCAGCATTGACGAAGGACTCATCAACACTGCTACATGCAAAGGCAGGTACATCCCAAGTTAGCTCTTCATCAATAGAAGATACCTTGCCCTCTGTAGTTACTCCACCAATTACGGCAACAACTACAACAATTCCATTCACGACACTCAATCCTGCTCGAAAATATTGGTCAATCCAAGGTAGAGCATCTGCAAAAACATCATTGAAGACTTACAACAATGTGCGAGGGTTAGGAAAAGTTTTTGGGTTTGACCTTATCAATCGTGACAAGGAAGAGATCCACCTTTCTGCATTTGCTGAATTGGCTGAATCTCTTTACAGTCTAATTCAAGTTGGGCAGCTATACATTGTTTCAAATGGCACAATTAAAGAAGCAAATCCAAACTACAACCACCTCAAGAACAAATGGGAAATTTACTTGTTTGCTACTTCCACTATCAATCCATGTCCCATAGATGATCCAACGTTTCCTTACCAGAGCTTTCAGTTCAAGACTATTGCCGAAATAAAAAGTGCAAGTCCAAATACGAATGTGGATGTTATTGGTGTTGTTACTTCCACCTCACCTGCATCAACAATTCGACGAAAAGACGGAAGTGAAACATTAAGGAGAACACTCATATTAAAAATACAAGTCGAGTTTTAGCATTGATGTAACATTATGGGGAGACCATTGTGACTCTATAGGACAAAACCTTGCTGAATTCTACTCTTTCGACAACCCACCAATCCTTGCAATCAAAGGAGGTCGTGTATCTGAATTTAATGGCACCACAATAGGGACGATATCAACAAGCACTCTCATCATAAATCCACAAGTTGAAGAAACTCATCAACTACATGCATGGTTCCGTGAAACAGGTTATAGCTCTTCTTCTCCATCTTTGAGTAGAAACTATGGTGTTGCTTCGAAACGTGCCCTACCACGAAAGACGTTTCATGAAATTGCTGGCATGCAAACCTCCGATAAAGCAATATGGGTTTCAGTTCGTGCAACAATAACTGCTCTTCACATGGACGACTTCTACTTTCTAGCATGTCCATTAGATTTCAATGGAAAACAATGCATGAAGAAGGTTGTGGAGCATTCTAACAATCTTTGGCATTGTACAAAATGTAACGGCGACTTCCCAGAATGTGACTATCGTTACAAACTTAAAATTGAGCTACATGACCACACCAGGCACCTGCAGAATGTCACAGCTTTCAATGATGCAGGAAACGAGCTCATGGGCATCACGGCAAAAGACCTGTTCCTTCTTTCTATCGAACCAACTGATCTGCAAGAAATTTGTGGCCGAATTTCGGGACGCCGCTTCCTGCTAACACTTTCCATTAAAGCATATTACTTCAATGGTGTTCAACGCTTGCAACCAATACTGATAAATTCAGAAGAAATTCAATATGCCTCTGCATGCAAAGAAGCCCTCAATGACATTCAAGCAATGTCCACTTCAAAACGACCTGTTGTTCGCCGCCTTTGAAAAGTTTTTTTGGGTCTCTTCAAACACTATTGTTTTTACATAAACAAACATTTCTGCACAACTCATTGTTTCATATTTTTGTAAATTACACCCATATTATTGTGATGCACATTGTTGCTGCAAATACTCTCTTCCAGTTATTCCAAAATATGTATGTTTACCACTTTTCATTTTACATAATATAGATATCAACATTTGTAAAGACTTACTACATAATTTTCCCATTCGTTGTTTACATGTCTATACATTGATCTCTTGCTTGCTAATCTATTCATGCTATCGTTCAAACTTGTAAAAAGAAGAAGAAGAAGAAGGAAGCAAAATCTTGGTTATCTTGCTCCTCTCCTCTCAATAATAGATGCCAGAATAACATATGATTTTATAGTACTCCTAATTGCATGTTTTTCCTTCTACCTAATCTACCTACATTCACTGATGTTCAAATAAAAAAAAAAATTTCTAAAACTTGTAATACATTCTCCAAACATGCAATACTTGTTTATGAAAACTAACACTAATTGTTTGTACTTGTTTAGATATGCCAAAAAACAATCAAAATGCGGACAAACACGAGCGGCGACGTCTTCTTTATGCACAACAAAAGGATACAATAAATGCACGGCGGCGACTACTTTATAAAAACCGCAACAACCCTACTACTTCCTCTACATCCCTTCCCACCTCAAATGCTCTCCCAACTATACAAACCAACCCATCTCACCTTCATCAAATCCAATATAACCCTCCCCTTAATGAAGAACACCATCGCTTTCGAGAAAGGATTGATGAACTTTCCAGCATGCATGTTTGCACAATATGCAAAGAAGCATGCCTGGGAATGAAAACAAAGCTTTTACACGGTAGGCTTTCTTGTTTTCGTTGTGCATCATCTAAATCCACCAATCGTTTTTCTGAACTAAACAACATGAACCCTGGTGAACAACCCTATGTCCTTCAACAATTAACACAAGTTGAAGAAATGCTCATTGCACGTGTAAACCCCATTCTACAAGTCACTCATGCTCGTGGTGGTCAATACAAATATAGTGGCCATACAATTAGCTTCCCTCAAGACATCACCACTATTGCCAAATACTTACCCCGAATGATTTCTGACTTAGACATCCTCATTGTGAAAAGGCAAAATCCATTTGAAAAGGCTTATGAATTCTTCGTTTGCAAATCACGTGTCCTTGCAGCCCTTGAATACCAAACAAAAAATGACCCTTACTATTGTGATGTTCAATTCAATTCATCTGCTATTTCTGCACTACCAGATCACCCTACCGATATTTCTTCTTTTCTCCATAATGTAACCACCTCCTCTTTTGAACCCCATCAAACCAATATTGATTCTACTTATGATACTGATGTCATGCTACCTCCATTAGAAATCCAACCCTCTTCTTTCGTTCCAATACTCCCAAATTCAAGTACTGAGCTTGAGCACATTTGTAATTATTTGCACTTGACCCATTCAAATTCAACAAGCTCTATCAATTGGCCTCCAATATCTTTAATAGCTATGAATGAATACAACACCATAGGCCTCTTTGCCATGGCATTCCCCACACTCTTCCCTACAGGCATTGCCATGATCATGCAACCAAGACTTACAAAAGTTGAGATGCATGAATATGCTTTACACTTGCTGCACTACCATGATAACCGATTTGGCCAACACCCAAGATTCCGCTACTATCTTTATAACATTCTAATGCGCCATCGTAGCCAAACTACTGCTAGTGTTTTTGTGAAAAAGTACATCGAGAACAACTTGCCAACAACAGTTTCAGACCTACAACAGTGTCTTCGTGACTCTCCAGATTCAAGATTGCCAGAGAAAATAATGCGGTTCAGTTCAGCCCCACGGGGAACACGGTCTTTCTGGAACAGACGACGATCTGAGCTGACTGACATGATCACACAAATAGGAAGTCCGACATTCTTTTTCACTCTCAGTGCAGCTGATACTAAATGGCATGACTTGCACATGATCATGCCTGCCAGTGTTCCTTCCAATTCAGTCAACCACTTCCAATGGAAAATCCAAAACATAATTAAGAACCCACATCTAACAGCCCAATATATGGATTGCAGATTTATAGTTTTTCTCGAAGAAATCCTGCAAAAAGGCCTCCATGCAGTAGACTATTGGTGCATGTATTTTTTAATATCCATTTCCTTCTACATTAATTTTCTACATTGCATATATATGTTTTAACGAGATTTTACCTTCATATTATATTCTGATACGAATGGCAACATAGAGGATCCGCACACATTCATGGCTTCCTTTGGCTGCAAAATGCACCAAACATGGACACAATTGACTAGAACAATGCATTAGAAATTGCTAATGCACATAAATATTTCGACCACTACGTAACTACCTGGAATCGACGTCAAGCAGAACACTGAAATATTCCGCTTCACCAATCAACAATTCATAACCCATGTCTTCTTGACACAGCATCAATATTCACATCCAATCAGTTTGAAGACTATACAAAGCTTGTCAACTGCATTCAATGTCATACAAAGTGTCATGAGTCTTCTTGTCTTCGCAAGAATGACAATGTACTTAGCTGCCGGTATGGAGTACCGTGGGAGTTGAAGTCCACATCTTCACTTTTCATTGATGATAAAGGACATAAAACCTATGTCCCTGCATGCAATGATGAAAGATTGAATATTCACAATGCCGATCTACTCTCTATTTCGAGAGAAAATGTTGATTGCCAACCTGTCCTTTCTCGCCATGCTGTGTTAAAATATATTTCAAAATATGCAGCAAAATCAGAAACAAGATCTGAGAGCTACCGTCAAATGCTATCACGGCTATCACAAAGTGCCATTCCAGAAGCACCTACTGTTGCTGTTATCTGAAAACTCCTTACAGAAACCATTGCAGATAGAGACATTGGAGCACAAGAAATATGCCATATGTTACAAAAGCTACCTCTTTCTCTCAGAAGCCGTACATCTTGGTCTTTAAATGTCAACAAGACTGTTTTCAAACGTGTTTCACAAGATACTGAGAACCCTGGTTTGACACCAAACTTTATCCTTGCATACATGAACAGGCCTATCTCATTGGAATCACTGCCCCTCCTTGAAGCTTCACGCTCATGGTCATATTCTTCCCAGCAAAAAAAAAACCAATGGAAACACATATTCCCACCAATGATTGTACATGTATTGCCCCGTTACAATGTCATTCCTTCCTTTGATGATCCTTCTTATGCCACTTTTTGCTGGAGTGAATTACTATTGTATTTCCCCTTCTGAACACTCCGCAATGATATTGGTTCAACTGATGCAGAAATTATTGCACACTGGGAACAAAAAAAGGGTACATATACACCATGGCATGTCCATCGAGAAATTGAAGACCCACAAACCCCACATACTGAAGATCAAACTACCCCCGACATCCCTCCTGATTCCATGCAGATGAATGAATGACAAATCCTCTCTCAGCTGCACCCAGGTTACAATATTGCAATTGATGACCTTGACATGATTGGCTATCGTGACTTCGATGCCAACCACAATTGGTCACATAATACTATCCCTCCTCACTTGCAAGAAACTGCCATAAATTTCGTTGAATTCAACCGCTCAACGATTCAAAACCAACATCATTCTTTTTCCAACCTCCCCCAAGATCACACATTATCTCCTACCCAAAACATAGCCTTCACCACTATTTTTTCACACTTTAAAACCCCTTCACCAAAACCCCCACACAAAATCATCATACAAGGAACAGCTGGGATAGGAAAATCCCATTTGATTAAATGTCTGCACCATGCATTTGTGGAAAACTCACCAGCAAAAAAAAACCCTTTGTTGTTACTTGCACCAACAAACGTTGCAGCTTTCAACATAAATTGCCTCACAATTCACTCCGCCCTTCGTATCCCTATCCAAACAATGCATCCTCTTGAAGGTCAACCACTCCTACAACTGCAAGAGCAACTCTGTCATGTAGAGTACATTCTCATTGATGAAATGAGCTTCATTGGTCCAAAAATGCTTACTCGCATTGACGATCGTCTAAGAGAGGCATTCCCTCTTCACCAAAATGCACCATTTGGTAATCGCTCAATTATCCTTGTTGGAGATTTAGGCTAGCTACCACTTGTAAAAGACATTCCTTTATACGTTGGGACATTGCGTGGCACTGTACTTTGGCGCAGCTTCAACATATTCATAACACTTTCAACCGTTTTTTGTCAACAAGGAGCTAGCACGTCCCAAGTTGCTTTCCGGCAAATACTCACAAATCTCAGAAATGGAATATCTACACTTGAAGATTGGCAACACCTAATGTCAAGAACAAGTTCGTCTCTTACACATGAAGAGCAATGCACATTTGAAGAATCCATGCACCTATATGCAATAAACAACTCAGTTGTTTTGCATAATAAGAAAATGCTTAAAAAATTGAACATCCCAGTAGCGCTTTGCTCTGCAGAACAACAAAGGCAAAAAACTCCTACTACAACAGAAGATGAGCATTTGCCTGCAAAAGTGCTCTTATGCAATGAACAAAAAGTTATGCTCACCAGCAACTTATGGGTACATGCAGGCCTCGTCAATGGCGCACTTGGGAAGGTCATCTCAATATTTTATTCTATTGGTTCAAAGCCCCCAGAATTACCATCCTTCGTGGTTGTCGACTTTATACAATACAAAGGAACACCATGGGACATTTCACACCCAACATATGTACCCATTTCTCCCATCACAAGGGGTGCACGCCATCAGATACCACTTCAAATGGCATGGGCTTTAATGATACACAAGTCACAAGGAATGACATTAGACAAAGCAACAGTAGACATCGGCACCAAAGAACGACAAGGGCTAACGTTCACTGCAATTTCAAGAGTGCGGTCATTGGCAGACATTCAAATCAATCCAGCATTCCCATTCTCACGCATTGCACAAATGCACGAGAATCCATATCTTAAGTGTAGACAACAAGAGGAATCATTGCTTGCATCAAAATCTATGCAGGAGAATATACTCTAGCCAATCATACAACCTGTTTTCCAGAATTACCCACATGGTAAACACCACTTGCTGCAATAACCAAATTTCACATACATTTTCTTTCTATTACATTTAAACTCATATGATTTTATATTAGTTTGAAATCACTTATTTTATTTCAAATATTCAAACAAAATATTTCCCGCCAAGAACAGCAAGGTCTAGCATTCACTGCAATTTAGAAATTTCTTTAAAAATTTATTTATTTTACTTCAGCGCTTTAAAAAACATGCTTTTGTCAAACACATCCATTGTCACTTACAATGTTTTCTTTTTGGATGGAAACAGGTATGAATACAGGCTATTTATGATTGTTGTATGAGTATTGCCAAGAAATTCAGCATCCTGCCCCAACAAACATTGCCTCTTTACCGTTTGCGTCCAACCATTGAATTGTTAAAGAAGGTAAAAGAAATACTCAAGATAATAATTCACATCCATGAAAGTGACACACACAGGAAAATGCAGCGTCAATTGCAGGAACAACTCTGTTGCCGATGCCATGCCCCATCATGCATATATGATTAGCTGCTCATTGTCAATTACATCTATATGTAATAGAATGCTCTTATTGTACATATGTTTAGAAGCCAAAGAATACTTTCATTGTATATATGTTTAGTTATTACCTACCAAACATGTCTCTATGTGTAGACCATATGTAAAATTTCAAAAAATACATTGCAAAGCATGTAACTATCTCCTGTATAATTGCTTGTGATAAACACACAATACCAAGTAAAATATTTAGAAGTATTCAATTGTAATAAGTCTAGTATGTTCCACCAGACATGATGCATAGTTATGGAGTGTCATAAGTGTTTCTGTACCTACAATTTTAATAAAAACTCAGTTTACATAGATTTGGCCTTTTGAGTGTGGTTTCTATTGTTCATGGAATGCCAGATGTTATGCTACTCACGTTAAGTTATCTTTGTTTTTGTTTTCAAATATGTTATATAGGAATATGTATACCTTACATGGGCTTCTGCAATGACATTTATAGAGTGGTTAGTTGTTTGTTTTTAAATTAGAATACATTTACATGAAATTTTCAAATTCTCTTCTTTTTTGTTTCAGTCATGTCAGCATTTTTAAATACATGTGAATGAATAGAAAGTCTTGTGGTTTTCTTTAAGTATTTCTGCTTTGACATGCTGCTTTGTTCTCTTTTTCACTTCCAGTATAAAGAACTTACATTCCCAGTCTGTTCTGTCTCCTATATCTTTTACTCTATTTCAGATTTAATAAACTGTAGAATATCAATAACAATTGAGAAGGTGGCCTGACCTTTTATAAAAATTCAACAATTCCACCTTCATAAATCTATCGGCCTCTCTTTGTACCTTTTGGGACAATTGCTAGTTATATGACATTACATTACAACATCTCTACCATACTAGGTTGGAAAGCATCTCTCAACGCAATTATAAATAATGATACGTGAATAAAATGAAATTCAAATAAACTACTTTAATATTTTATTAACAATTATCTATTTAACATTTTATTTATACTTATATAAGTGATAGATAAATTCTTATAAATTATTTTATTAATAATAGTATATTGAAAAAAAAATTATAAAATCTTTAATTTATACCTCTAACTTAGATAGAAATTTCATAAATAAATACATAAAAACAATATTTATATTTTATTATATAATAAAAATATTAAAAAATAAAAATAAAAATTATATTTTTTATTTATTAATCATTAAAAACATAAAATAATTTCTAAACTTCCTCATTTATTAATCATATATTAAATAAAATAATTTATAACTTCTTCATTCATTAATCAGATATCTCCATCAAAAATTTATGACATTCTATGCCTTCAACATGTGCGTGGAAAGTTTGAGATTTCAAAGATTAAACTATGTTGTGTAAAACAACGCTTATTTCAAAGTTTATGATATTTTAATTAATTGAACAGTTAAATTAGAATTTGAATAGTTTAATTATATGGATAGGGTTTTTATTTTGAAATAGAGGTTTTAAAATTTTAATTTAATTATAAAAAATTATTAAGTGGATAGTAGAGATTTAACTTCAAAGAAATATTTTAGAATATTTTAAGAAATATGCATAAATTATAAATTGAGATTTATCTCCAAAGTAATTATGTTCTTTTGTTCTTTTAATTAAATTAATTAATTAAAGAAAATGTGATATGAACAAGTGTGATATGAAATGAGTTATGGCTCTTTTGGGCATGTGGTACTGATAAGCCATGGTATTGTCACAAAGTCTATTTATAGATATAGTAAAGTAGGGTGAATCTATCAATTAGGAAATAATTCGAGACAATTGAACGTGAATGACACTCTGCAACTTCTTGTGCACCAATTTTTCAATTCCCATCGATTATGTTGAGACGTCGAACTTCATCTTCCAAGCTTGATCATGTCGAAATGAATTTCATCGAGACCGACGACCATGTGGACTCAACAAACTATAAAAATTCCAATACCAAAATTCTATTGCAACAACTGGAAATTACTCTCCTGGTTGTTAATTAAATTTAACAATTTATTTACTATTTCCTAAAACAAATACTAAATAACTCACACTGCAACCTACATAAATAAAACTATGGAATAATAAATGTTGGAAGAAATGCTATCTCACACACATAAATTTACACAATTATTTTTGGACCAATGTCCCTCGAAAAACTCAACTTGGGAAAACTGGTGCAACAATTGACGGTTTTAATTATTAAGAAGCAGTGAAATAATTTGAGTACAACTGGACGTTGAAACTGGCAATCCTAGAGAGAAATATTGGCAAGAAAAATCTAGTGAGGAAAATTCCTCACTCCACAGGAAAATTTGTGGCTCTGACCTCGGCTCAAATTGAGTCATCCAAGCTGGCTCTGTGCAGGTATTGCATCACCCTAGCATAGTCACTTCTACACTCAATTCGAACCAACTTCTCCTCAAGTCGTCTGGCACTGAAACTCAGCTTTCCCCAGCAAATTCGAAATTGCCTCTAGAGGCTACTGCACTGCTATGCATCAACCTCACTATGGCTCATCTACCTCCTATGCAAATGCACTCACTGGTACTAGAATCCTTCCTTCGGCTTCATTGTCCCTGCCCCTCTCTCACTGCTTCGATCTCATCATCTCTCTCTCCGACAATTCACTACTTCTACTCTGGAAATTGATTTGCTCATGAAACCGAACTGCTGAAGTGATTTCTCCTAGCCCCATCGACTTCTTCTTATAATCCTCTATTAAGACTTCAACAACCAAGATTAGATATTAATCAATGGCTAGGATTAACTTGAAGTCGATCAGTGTAAGTTTCTAGAACATTCACACCTTGACTTAATTAATTATGATTAATTAGTCATATTCCCTAAGTTTGGACTTAGGAAATATTTAAAAACTGACTAATAATCTAATTAAGTCATTTCTAGGCATCATTTCCAGAAACGATTTCTGGGTTTTGGAGATCTCATGCATTCTAGCCTCTCCATAAAATTTCAAGGATAGAACACATCTGGTGCTACAAAAACTAACATGAATAGCGATCTTGTTCAAGGATGGGGGAAAAAGACAAACCCACCTCAGATAACCTCAAAATTGATGAAGAGATCTAAAAATGCTCCTAGAGTGGAGCTTCCTTCCAAAAATTTATGAACCAAAACTCTTGATCTTTTAGAAAGAGGCTTAGTAGGATAGTTCACATGTATGTGGCCTTCTCCTAAAACTGTTGAAGATTGGATAGAAAAAACTTGGGCTAGGCTTGTCTCTGTCCCTATTAACTATTTTTCTAGTGTTAGAGGGTATTTCATTTTTCTATTCAGTTGCAAGGAAAACAAGGATCTGATATTCATAAATGGGCCATACTTTATGGGCCCGAGAGGCCTCTATGTAAACAAATAGACCCTTGACTTTGACCTAGAGGCAGACATCCCAACAGTTGTCCCTTTCTGGGTATGTCTCCCTTGCCTTGCTCTTCCTTGTTGGGAGCTCAATAGCCTCATCTCCTTAGGAAACTCCCTTGGAAAGTTCTTGGATAGCTCTAAGCCTATTGGCATGCAATTTGTGTGTGCATGAATTTGTGTGGAAGTTGATTTAAAAAAAGGAATTCAAAAGAAAATAGTCGTGAAAAATGGAGACTAGATGCACGAGCAAATTTTCGACTACAAGGGGATCCCTATGAGTTTAAAATTTGCCATGAATATGGTCACTTTGCTAAGGATTGCAAGATCAAACCCTCTCCTTTGGGAGAGAATCACCCCTTAGGTGAATGCCAATCTCCAAAGAAATTTGTTACCATTCTCCTAAAGCTAGGGCTTCATCCAAGAAAGAGGTTGTGGCTGCTCTTTCAATCAATCCCTTCAAACCTTTGTCCTTCGTCCCTAAGGCATTTATACCTTCGGATAATAATGTATGTCTCAATCCTAAATATCCAACAATTGATTTAGTCTACTCTCAACCCTCTCATGACATCCCTTCCTCTCCTTTAGAAAATAAAAAACCCCCTATGGGTAAGGACGCCCCTTCTCTCCATGATCCTGATAACTCCATTATCATCAATTGTGGCTCTTTTTCTCTTACCCAAGTTTTTATCCCCTATTCCTCTTAGCATCCACTCGAGGGCTCTGAGGATACCCCCTTCTCTAAGTCTCTCTATAGTGAAGGCTCCCCCACTCTCCAACCTAACAAGAATGACAATCTTTCCCACGGGAAGAAAAGGTTAGCTTCCTAGACAGATGGAGAAGTCTTGAAACAATTAAAAAAAAACCATAAAAAAGTTGGAAGAAGACCCAAGAAGGAGAAACAAGATGAACCTACAACCATGGAGAAAATCTTAGGCAAGTAAAAAACAATAGAACAATAGTACACGAATAAGCAAAATGCAAGGAAATAATCAAAGAAATATAAGACAACAAGGGGAGGAGGTGCCCTTATATAGTTCTCAATGAAAATAATTTCTTGGAACATAAGATGTTTAGGGAACCCCATCAAAACCCTAGCAGTTTAGGAGATAATTAGGAGTGAGAAAGAAAACATTTTATTCCTACATGAAATAAAAATGGATGCAAGCAATTTTGGAAAAACAAAAAATTAGTTTTGGGTCTACAACAAATGCACTATATTTAGTGGGAGAGCGGCCTTGAGAGGGCTTTCCACCTTGTGGAACCTATATAAATTTCTAGAGTTAGAAACAAAAACTAATCAGTTTTGGATTCAAACAATTTTGAAAGACCTATCCATCAATAAGGTCTATGCAATCTACAATGTGTATTCTCCAAACCTGTGTGTAGGGAAGATGGAATTTTGGAATACATTAGATAGCCAAATAAGTTCAAATACTTATCAACAATTTATAATATGAGGAGATTTTAATAAAAAAAAATCTACACCAAGAATAAAAAAGGAGGCAACTTAATCAGGGACCCTTATAGGGACAACGTGAAAGACTTAATGACGGAGTAGGACTTGATGGATATAGTGCCAAAGAAAGGTTATTCACTTGGTCCAACGAAAGAACATGGAAACATAACATTGCAACTAGATTTTATAGATTCCTACTATCAGGAAACTTATTATTGGAAGATATAGACATAAGCTTTGAGATAATACAAAATGGGATTTCAGATAATAAGCCCATCTCTTTATCTCTCATAGAGAAAGAGCATATGGGACCAATCCCCTTTATATTCAACCCACTATGGTTGGAATATGAAAGAGCAGTAGAAATAATTCAAGGATAATGGGGTAATTTTTTTGAAGGGTCACCATCTTTTGTGCTGGAAATAAAACTCAAAATGGTGAAAAAATATTTGAAAAAATGGGCAAAAGATCAATACCATGTTGAATTGGACCAAGAAAAATCAAATCTAAAATCATAGCTAGAGGTGCTCTATCAGAAAATGGAAAGCAACCCTGTTGAAGCACAACATATAGCCCTTGAAAAAGAGCTTACAATTAAAATTCAGAACATTAATAAGAGGGAAGAAGATAAATGGAGTTTAAAATCAAGAAGTCTCTGGTTAAAATTCGGAGACAAGAATACAAAATATTTCCATAAACATGCTAAAGCAAGAGAAATGAAAAACGTGATAAAGGAAATACAAGATTATGAAGGGAAAACAATGAATGGATATGAGGAAATAAAGCAGACATCTCATCAATATTTCAAAAATCAGTATCAGAAGGAGCATTGGGACAATAATTAAAGTGTATACAAGATGCTTAAGCAAATTCCATCCATCATAACTAAAGAAGACAATGAAGTATTATGCAAACCCATAGAGGAAAATGAGGTAATGGAAACAATATGGAGTTTAGGAGAAAATAAGGCACCTAGGCTAGATGGTTTCACTATTGGCTCTTAATAAAATATGACTTATGTAAAATGTTGGAATGCACAAGAAAGAAATGGAAAGTTGGGGGAGGAACCAATTCTACCTTTTTGGTCTTGATACCTAAAGATGTTAATCCCATCTCCTTTGCCATGTTTAGACCAATAGGCTTACACAGTGCCTCCTATAAAATACTCTCTAAAGTTATAGCCACCAGATTGAAAAGAAAGAGAGCCATAAATAAACTAAAATCAGAGAATCAAAGTGGTTTTATAGCCACAAGGTAGATTATAGATAGCATAATCTTAGTTCAAGAAGTAATTCATACCAATAGCACATCTAATATCAAATGTATGGAAATAAAGTTTGACATGGCTTCAAATTTTGACAAAGTTGATCATGACTTTCTTCTTAGTCTTGGAAAAATTTGGTTTCAACTCTCTATTTGTTGAATGGATAAAGGCTTGCATAAGCTCACCATGGATAGCTCCTCTGGTCATTGGAAGACCCACTTAGTTCTTTCAAGTTTTAAGGGGTTTGAGGCAAGGTTGCCCCTTGTTTCCTTTTCTCTACATCATAATGGAAAATTCACTAAGTATAATATTGGGGGTTTCTTGTCTTAATGGAGATTTGATAGGTCTGCAAATTTTTAGAGTAAAAACTTTGAATCATGCACAATTTTTAGTTGACACAATTCTACTTGGCAGAGCATAGTCAATCATAGCTAGGAGATTCAAACAAATGTTGCAAGATTTCACTCTGGCATCAGGAGAACAAATCAATACTGATAAAAGAAAGATCTATGGGTGGAACACTCCAGATAGTAAAATGCAGGAAATTACAAATATTCTTGGTTTCAAATGGGAGAAAGATTGGTCTTCTTTCAATTACTTTGGACTACCCATTTCCTATAAAGCGAAAAAACCAAAAGATTGGGTAAGTATCATCTCCAAAATTAAGAATAACATCAATTCTTGGGGCTCAAATTGGCTCAATATAGTAGGAAGAGTAACTTTAGTAAAATCCACCTTATCCACCCTTCAAATATTTCAAGCTTAAACTCTTTTGGCACCAAAATGTATTGTTGACAACATCAACGAAATCATTAGAAAAATGATATGGCAAGGAGGAAAACCATAGGGAAAAAATATCCTTTGGTGAACTAGGAAACAATCAAGTTGGACATAGAAGAAGGAGGTCTCCATATCAGGGACTTTGTACTTCTAAACCATACATTAGGAGAAAAATTAGTGTGGATACTAGTAAACGAGGACAACTCTTGGTGGGCTCAAGCTTTGAGAAGGAAATACTTGCCAAATACAAATGTGGAAAGGCCAGAGCTTCTAAACTGGAAGGAGACTAGAACTTGCACTTGGAGATTATGTCAAAAAGGCATAAACTTAATAATGAACCATCTAACCTAGACACTTGGCAATGGAAAGAAAATCAACTTATGTGAGGACATTAACAATGTCAAAATACTCTCATAAGAAAAATAGGATTTCAAATATTTGGAAATGTGGATGAAAGGTTGCAATTTTTTTCATCTCTAGGATATATCTGAGTGGGAAGAAAGCAACAGTCTATGGAAAAATTGGACTAATCACAGTTCCAAAAGAGTTAAATACTACTTACTCTTCCTTCCTGGTCATGTTGAAAGGACATGCTCATGTAGCAAAGCAGCTTGAAGACAAAAGAGGATGGTCTGAAGAGCACAAAGGTTTCTTTGTCAAAAGTTGTTTAGCAAAGATAAAATATGGAAATGCTCATGCAAGGAAAATCTAGAAAATTACATGGCACAAAAATGGAATACCCAAGGTAAACAATTTTTTTTTATTATTGGTGCAAGGGAAAATACTTAGATCTGAAAATACTAGAAAGAGAAATATAAATCCCCCCTTGAGATGTGCATTATGCTATAATTCAGAAGAGGATATTTCTAATTTATTCATGGAATGTAACTACACAAAAAAACTTGGGAGTCAGCTCTTGAAGAGCTGCAAATATTCATTTACATTACCAAAGATTAGACTTCCATGTTCCAGACATGGTATCTAAATTATCATTTAAATCTAACTAGGAAAAAGAATCTTAAAAGACTTGTCATTACCATTCCAAAATACATTTGTTGGAGAATATGGTTAGCAAGAAATAAAGCCATTTTTAGCAATAGTTTGCTTCCATATCCTCTCTTTGCTACAAAAGAAAAATCTCTCTTATTTGATGCCCCATCTTTAGTTGGATTACCAGGTAATTGGGAGGAGAACCTTAGCACAAGGGAGCTCTTCTAGCTACGAGGGCTCAAACCTGGGCGTAATGTTAGTACATGAAGATATAAACCAAAGAGCCCTCCTATATGGGAACTAAAATTAAGACAATGTGCTTTGGAGAATTGGGAAAGACATAAGGGAAACTTTATCTCTTATTTTGATGGGGCTTCCAAAGGAAACCCTGGTCCATCAAGAGTAGTAGGCTTGATTAAAATCCCTGCTGAAAGCACCTTTTTGACTTTTTCCTGGCGTCTAGGTCATAACACCAACAATGGTGCAAAAGCCTTATCTTTATGGAAGGGAATGCAATTACTCCTCAGGAATGGCATCAAGGAAGCCATTATCATGGGGGATTCAAAATGGGAAATTCAACACTTTAACAATGACTTTGTGGATGAAGATTCTAGTGTGATATGGAAGAGAATAGGGGCTACAAAAAATTTGTTTATGAGATTAGATGAATTTCATGTCCCGAGGGACATAAATCACACAATTGACAAAAAGGCTAGTGGAGGTGCTTTGTTAAGTCAGGGAACCATTCAAATTGAGGACTAAATAAATATTGACCATCCTCCATAATGGTGCATGAATTCATCTCAATAAGAATTCTCCAAAGTGCACATCCTCTAGTACAAACAAAAAATACTCTCAACTCTCAGTATGCAAAGTTATACATGTTGGGTTGTGTTATATTCTTTCCATGACTAGCCCACATAGTTAACCGTGGGGTTAGAGGGGGGGCGGAGCCCCCCTTTGTTGTGCCGATTGTGTAGCACGGGGGAGGGGGGGTCACAAGGGGTTTGAGGTGTACTCGTAAACCCACTTTTTGGACCCTGTGTTAGGATGGGCGGACCCACCTATAGTTTTGTGCATGATTTTCGCACATGTTTTTTGGACGCGATGGTTTTCAGTCCATGGTATTGGACGCGATGGTTTTTGGTCCATGGTATTGGATGCTTTGGCCTATATAAATATGTATTATAACATTGAAAGGAACATAATGAAAAATCAAGCTGGTAGTCCCGGATTTCGGATCCAGGGGAAATCTCTGTGTATATGTGTTTTATGTGTTATGCTCTCGCATTTTTTATTTTTTGTGTTTTAGAATTCGTATGCAGGTAATTTCTATATGGGGTTAAAACCTACATTTGGTATCAGAGCAGTTTTGGATTCAAGGGAACGCCTTTGTTGCTGAGGGGTTTCGCTCAAGCCTGTGGTAGACCCTGTTCAGTGGGAGATATGCGAGATCGATTCTGGTGGTGAAAGAAGATGGTGAGAAATGGAAAGATAGAGATCAAGAAATTTAATGGTCAGAGTTTTGAGTTGTGGAAACTCAAGATGGGGGATCTGTTGGTGGATAAAGATCAGTTGATTGCGGTAGATCCAGGTACTAAACCAATGGGAGTGTCCGATGAAGAATGGAAGAAGTTGGATCGGAAGGAAAAGAACACAATACGATTGTGTGTCTCGGACTCGGTATTGCTGAATGTATCAAGGGAAGCTACGACGAAGGCTTTATGGGACAAGTTAGGGACTTTGTACCAATCTAAGTCTCTGGTGAATAAACTGTTCCTGCGGAAAAGGCTGTATAACCTGAGGATGAAAGATGGAGACTCAATGACAGAGCATCTGAACGCATTTAATATTGTGGTAAGTCAGTTAGCATCTGTTGATATTAAAATTTCATATGAAAATAAGTGCATCAGTTTGTTGTGTTCTCTACCAGATTCGTGGGATAATCTAGTTATTGCAATAGGTAGCAATGAAACTGCCTTGAAGTTTGATGAAATAGTCTCATCCTTGCTGATGGAGGAGATGAGACGGAAAAATATGGAGATCCAAAATGGTGATGCCTTGTCTGTACGAGGATGGTCCCAAAACAGAAACAAAAATAAGTCACCGAGTGGGAGATCTAAATCTAGAGGGAGATCTAAATCTCCAGGAAAACCTATAAAGGTGGCGTGCTGGAAATGCAGTAAGGAAGGGCACTACATAAGGGACTGTAAATCTAAAGCTCTTAATAAATGAAAGGGATCTGATGATGCTCCTTCTACAGAGGTGAAAAACCACCTCAGATGAAGGTGGGGATGTGTACTTGGCTTCTTCAAGTACACATGTAGATCATGAGGCATGGTTGATTGGCTCAGGTGCATCCTTTCACTTCACTCCCTATAGAGAGTGGTTTTGTGAGTATGAGAAATACGATGTTGGTGATGTCTTCTTAGGGGATTATAGGAAGGATAGAATCATTGGTCCCGGAAAAGTAAAGTTGAATTTGCAAGGTGGAAGGGTTAGAACACTTCCGGGTGTTCTGCATATTCCTGCATTGGCTAGAAATCTGATTTCTATAAGCAAGCTGGATGATGCAGGTGTAAAAATAGTGTTCGAGAAGGATACCTGCAAAATGGTTCGGGGAGCAATGGTATTGATGCGGGAAGTTCGAATTGGAACTCTGTACAAGCTACAAGGTAGCACTATTATTGATGGGTGCAACAGTTCTGTGGTTCTTGAAACTGGAGCAGAAAATCCAGTGGTATTTGGAGAGAAGACCATGTTGTGGCATCAAAAGCTTGGACATATTGGAGAGAAGGGCCTTCGAATACTTCCTGGTAAAGGTATGGTAGAAGGTATGAGTAATAGCTCTGTCGATTTTGATTTCTGTGAAAATTGTGTATATGGGAAGCAGAATCAGGTGAGTTTCCCCTCTGGTAGTAAGAGGGCAAAACAGATATTAGAACTTGTGCACAGTGATGTTTTTGGACCTGTGAAGGTTCCATCACTGGGTAAGTTTGTGTACTATGTATCATTTATAGATGACTTCTCAAGGAATACATGGATATATTTCCTTAAGAAGAAATCTAAAGCCTTTGACAGGTTTAAAAAATTTAAGGCTCTCGTGGAAAATCTGACAGAGAAGAAGATAAAGGTGCTGAGGATAGATAATGGTGGAGAGTTTTGCAGCAAGGAATTTGAAGAATTCTGTAAGAAGTGTGATATATCACAGCAAAAGGCTACTCCATATACACCTCAAAAAAATGGAGTTGCAGAAAGAATGAACAAGACGTTGATGGAAAGGGAAAGAAGCATGCTCAGTGGTGCCGGGTTAGGACAGGAATTCTAGGAAGAGGCGGTGGATACTACATGTTACCTGGTCAATAGGTCACCTTCATCAGTGTTGGAGGATAAGACTCCACAAGAGGTATGGACTGGTAAGAAACCCTCTCTTTCACATCTAAGGGTATTTGGATGTGATGCATATGTACATGTTCCAAAGGAGAAACGAACGAAGTTGGATAGTAAATCTGAAAAGTGCATCTTTATTGGGTATAAGGATGGTTTAAAGGGTTATAAGCTTTGGAACCCAGTAACTAGGAAGGTTGTGTACAACCGAGATGTGGTGTTCAAAGAGGTGAAAGATGTTATTAAACATGAAGTCCAGTGAAAGGAACCTGAGAAGATAGAGTTTGAGCTAAAGGAGGAAGAATCAGACTCTACAGCAGAGGAGGAATCAGAAGATGAAGAGCCACAAACTCAGGATGTGAGAAGATCAGTTCAAGAAAGAAGGCAGCCAGAAAGGTATAGTCCATCTGCTTTCTGTTCAAATTTTGCTTTGTCTATTACTGATGATGATCCTAGAACTGTGAAGAAAGAAGTGGATTCAGAGGATTGAAAACTCTAGAAAGAGGCCATGGTTGATGAAATGGCATCTTTGCATAAAAATGAGTCTTGGGATCTGGTGGAGTTGCCGACTGGAAGGAAACCCATTGGCAGCAAATGGGTGTTCAAAAAGAAGACAAATGCAGAAGGAAAAGTGGAGAAATACAAAGCTCGGTTGGTAGCAAAAGGTTATTCCCAGGTGCCGGGAATTGATTTTGGTGATATTTTTTCTCCTGTTGCCAAGGTAACTTCTATTAGATTACTTTTATCTGTTGCTGTTGCTCTTGATTTTGAGGTAGAACAGATGGATGTGAAGACAACATTTCTTCACGGGGATCTGGAAGAGGAAATATACATGAAGCAACCTGAAGGCTTTGCGGTGAAGGGTAAGAAAGAACTGGTATGTAAGTTAAAGAAGTCTCTGTATGGGTTAAAACAGTCACCAAGGATGTGGTATCAGAAATTTGATACATTTATATGGGGACTTGGCTTCACCAAAAGCAAAGCAGATCACTGTGCGTATTTTAAATTAATTGGTGACCGTGTTATTTATCTGGTCTTGTATGTGGATGATATGTTGCTCGTTGGAAATGACAAAGAAATTATCCAGGATTTGAAGACCTAATTTTCCTCCAAATTCGATATGAAAGATATTGGTGCTGCAAACTACATTTTGGGCGTGGAAATTAAAAGAGACCGGGAAAAGAGGAAGCTCTGGTTAAACTAGAGGAAGTATGTCGAAACAATACTGCAGAGGTTTAATATGCAGGATAGTAAGCCAGTGAAGCTTCCTATTCCTGTAGGTGTGAGGTTATCTACTGAACAGTGTCCCAAGACACAAGAAGAGGAAGAGGACATGTCCCGTGTTCCATATGCAAGTGCAGTCGGTAGCCTGATGTATGCAATGGTCTGTACTCGACCAGACATTGCACATGCAGTGGGAGTATTGAGTAGGTCTATGTCAAAACCAGGGAAGGAGCACTGGACAACAATGAAGCAGGTTTTCAAGTATTTGCGTGGCACTAGTGATTATGGTTTGTGTTACCAAGGAAGGCCAAGATTGGACAGAGTGTTGGATATTCATGGCTTTGTTGATGCAGACTGGGCTGGAGATCTGGATAAGAGAAGATCTACAAGTGGGTATGTGTTTAACCTATTTGGAGGTGCAGTCAGTTGGATGAGTAAGAAATAATCTGTAGTGGCATTATCAACTACAGAGGCAGAATACATGGCAGCCACTCATGCAAGCAAGGAAGCAGTTTGGTTGCAGAGATTGTGTTCAAGTATGGGGTTAGTACAAGAAGCTATAAGGATAGACTGTGATAGCCAAAGTGCAATTTTCTTGGCAAAGAACCCCGCATATCATTCAAAGACAAAGCACATTGATGTTTAGTATCACTTTGTGAGGGATATGATAGAAGACAAAAAGGTGTTGCCGGTAAAGGTGGACACTTTGAAGAATATTGCAGATGCATTGACAAAATCTGTGAGCTCTAAGAATTTCTCTTGGTGTAGAGAGACAATGGGTGTTTCAGGGCTGGAAAAATGACTAAGCTCTCTTGTGGCCCCTTGTGGAAAGAAAACAACAAGTGGGAGAATGTTGGGTTGTGTTATATTCTTTCCATGACTAGCCCACGTAGTTAACCGGGGGGTTAGAGGAGGGGGGGGAGCCCCCCTTCGTTGCGCCGATTGTGTAGCGGGGCGGTCACAAGGGGTTTGAGGTGTACCCGTAACCCCACTTTATGCCTCGGAAAATTTTGGTTTTGGACCCTATGTTAGGATGGGCGGACCACCTATGGTTTTGTGCATGATTTTCGCACATGCTTTTTGGACGCGATGGTTTTCGGTCCATGGTATTGGATGCTTCGGCATGTATAAATATGTATTATAACATTGAAAGGAACATAATGAAAAATCAAGTTGGTAGTCCCGGTTTTGGGATCCACAGGAAAATATCTGTGTATATGTGTTTTATGTGTTATGCTCTTGCATTGTTTATTTTCTGTGTTTTAGAATTTGTATGCAGATAATTTCTGTACGGGGTTAAAACTTACAATACATGACCAAAATCCAAGCTTGTTTGTTGCAAAAACATCCAATACCCTATTTAAAGCATTCCCAGTTCATCCCAATCAGCAACAATATTTATGCATACTCAAACCTTTCAATTTCAAACCCAAAAAGTCAAATTCTAAGAATTATAGGCTTGATTTGCGAGGGCACAATTGTTCTCCCAACAAGGAGCATAGAAGATGCATTCAAGTATGATTATTGAAAGGTTGAGAATTACCAGCATTTTAGTAAAGTGTTAAATATTAATGACAATAGATATTGTGATCGCGACATGTTTGCAAATGTTGCAGAGGCAAATATGTTATCTAGTGGAATTACAGGCTGCCTACCTCAAAGGTAGATCGTTGCTGTTGGGAAGTCTTTCTTAGTAACTCCTCTTTGACAACTCACATAAAAAATGGGATAAAAACTTCCCAGGATCGAGTTTCTAATATGATGTTGCTCTCTTACAGTGAAGTTGCCATGTTTGACCCCATTGGCTAGGGGCTCTCATCCTCTCCTCCAAAGATCTCTGAGAGATATAGATCCATCTCCATCAATCCACTCCAAAGCTTGCTCCCCTGAACACAAACAATTACCAAACTCAATTTGCAGAATGAAAAGTTTCACATGACCAGAATCCAAGTTTCTATGTGGAAAAATCTTCCTAGATCCCCTTCAAAGCATTCTTAGCTCAACCTAGTGAGCATTGTTATCTCTACTTATTCTTAACCTTCAATCTGAAATTCAAAATGGCAGACTTAAAGCACCATAGTCAAATAGTCAAATAGTACATGAATTAGCAACAAAATTCAACATTTTCCATCCAATGAAAAGATGGTCTCCAAAGAAGAAGGTAGAGAGGAACATGCAAGTAAAGACATGATTAAGGATTTCTTTGCAAAGTCCACATAGAAGAGATCCAACTGCCTCTATTTATAAGGAAATCACTCTCAAGATCTACTATGATTTTACATGATGTATTGCCTTTTAATATTTCTTGGTGGACAATTTTGTGCCATTTTCACCCTTCAAAATTGCATAGAATTTTAGGTAGCAAATGCACTGTAGCTACTGTGCCTCAATTTTGAATCTCTCTTGTTAGAGACAAACTACTCTTCTAAGCACTGTAACTTGCATTTCTCTAGCTCTTGATTTTCATCTAATACAAAAACACCCATTACTATATAAAAAAAGTGGGGTAAATCTCTATAGTTAAGAATCTTGTTACATGTTTTTTTAAATATATATATGTTTAACTTATATATTATTTTATTTTTATAAATAATAATAATAATAATTTAGTGATTTTTTATGATTTTTTTTTTAGCAATATGAGATGTAGTATGAAGTGAGTGTTTTGATGTTTATCATGGAATGATGTCTTCCAGCCTAGATCCATCTTAACTCAAGATTTTTTTGAGTGAATTTCAAGAGATTTGATCCCTCTCAACACTTGGTAGATCCAAAGTTAAGATGGATCTAGGCTGGCTTAATTTTCTTCTTTAGATAGATTATATTCCACATGAATTCCATGGATCAGTATCATGGATTCTCATAACCCTGGAGCTAAAAACCACCGGTAACTTGACCAAGAAAAAATTACCTTATTATTTTAGTTTAAAGTAATTTTTATTTTAAGGTAGATTTATTTTTATTTTATGCTGACTGTGTAAAAATGTTTAACATAGGGATATTTTTATTTTATTTTTACCTAGTAAACATGGTTATGGACATTACATTACGTTACATTAATCTAGATCAATGAGGATTCGTTGGACCTCACCCCGCCACACGAGATCTCAACAACATATACGTCTTAGATGCGTCCCTGGGAGAAGGACTAGGTCCTCCAGACCTCAGCAACGAGTGAACTCCCCTAGGCAACGATTTAGTGGATAGTCGACACTTTCCACCAGCTCTTCATCGGGCCAAAAAACTTCATTGAGTTTCTCTAGTGTTCTTCATTCAGCCTTGGATGTTAGGAAAGATGGGTCTGATCCTCAGACCTATTAGCTCCTGGATCTTCTTTGCCAGGGCCAGATGTTAGTTTACTTCATGCATTATATCTTTTATAGGAGACCATTTGGTTCTCCCACTTTGTATGGACATCATTGTACTCAAGAGTCCCTTTCACCTACTTTGTGGTCATTAGTTGGACATAAATATAATTATCTTATCTGATCCTATCTTATTACAACATCTCTACCATATTGGACTGGAGAGCGCCTCTCGACACCATTAACCTTTACCAACTATTTAATTTATATGGTTGCCCTAGTCTTAATAATATGAGATGTATTATGAAGTAAGCATTTTGACGTTTAGCATAGATTAATGCATATGGATGTTTACTAGCCATTTAATTTATATAACTATGCTAGTGTAATTAGATTTTGAATAATATAATATAACATAATATGCCACCATTTAATTTATATGACTAGTGTAATTAGAATTTGAATAATATAATGTAACATAATATTTAACTTTGTCTCATATCAAATCTTATATATAACTTTTATTATTATTTTTTTGATGATGAGATTTAAATCTTTAGTGTTTTGATTTTTTTTATTACAATTTAGTGATATAATTTTGTATAAGATTTTAATTTTTTATTATTTACATTGTATTTTTAAATGAGATAGTCTAACTTATAGATGAAATGAATTTTTTCACAACCATTTTTCTAGTTAATTTTAATCAAAATCCGATAAATTTTTTTAAAAACTTGAATTTAAATTGTTTAATCTGCATAATTCAAATGCCCAACATACTAAATTCATTTATACATTCAAAAATATACAACAAAAAAATCTTGCTTTACCTCTAAGGTAAACTACCTTTAAATATACAAATACATTTTAAATTCTTTCCCCAACTATTAAAAACTATAGTAACTTAATCCCATGGCTTTTACAATCGAATTCATGCATATTAGCGAATATGACACAGTTCTGTAATTCAATGTTGATAAAAAATAATAATTAATTAATACAATGGCTGAGCTGTCTTCTTTCGGTCGAACTTTTCTGAACCGATGTCCGTTCATACCTTTTTCCATACTACATACCGTTCCAGGTTGTGTCGCGCAGGTCGGATCTGCATCTGGCCTTTGGCATAGCAAAACTAGCCGAATTACAGATAGAATAAATCCAAAGCCACCATGAATTGAATTGACTTGTTTACATACATTGAATATACAGGTATGGATACCATTTCTACTGTAAATTTGGAGCGAGATGTCGCTTTGTCAGGTATACATTATCTCTTTACCCATTTTCAATTAACGAATTACTCTCAAACTTAAATTCGAGAGAACCAATCTCCATTTTGTATCTCTTCAATTTCTCTTGCAGCTAAGGTGGCCAATTTTTCAGTTAGGTTTCTGACGATCTGTTCAATTTTCATATTACAGGGTCGGGATCCAGTGGAAGAAACGAAGATGAGATATATGATGGAGACACGATGCCGAGACACAGGAAAAGAGCGCTTGAGATAGATGAAAATATTTGGAGGCTTCTTCCAGACCATTTGATTGAGAGGATCTTGCCATGGTTGCCAGTACCCAGCATTCTGAGAGCCCAATTGGTATGTAAATCATGGAATTCAATGATAAGTTCTAAAATCTTCTCAGACCTATATTCAGAGGCATGCAATTAAATAAAACAGGAACCATGGTTCCTTGTTTTTCCGAAGAATAATGAGAAGGTTGGATTGGCATATGACCCTCTAGAAAACAAATGGTTGAGTCTGTCCTTCAGTTTTCTTCCAACAGAGAGCAGGGCGGTTGCAACAGCAGAAGGCCTTATATGCATGATTCCCAAGGCGAATTACAACAATACATTATATATATGTAATCCCATTTCTAAATTATGGAGAGAGTTGCCCAGGCCTCCGGGTCTCTTCAAGTTTTTCTATCTGGTTGCAGGTCTGTTGGTTGAAAAGAATACGAGATCCTTCAAGATGGTATTCTCAGGATCAGAGCTTGTGTCTGGTGAAACTGATCAGTTTGTGCTTACTGCTGAGGTTTATGATTCAAAGGCTCATTCATGGATGAGAAGCAGGAGTTTTCTTGTAGAGGCACCTGTACATCCGTGGAAAGCAGTAAGTCATGGGGTCCTATATTGTGTCATAGGGCAAGCTCCATGGAAAATCATAGGCTTTGACATTCATTGCTTGTCTTGGTTCAGAATAAGGGCTCCCATGCCTGCACCCTTAACTTCCTTGAAACTCATGGATCATAAGGGCAGGCTGATCATGATTGGAGGAATTGGCGATTCTGAAATAACAATGGAAATTGGGATGTGGGAGCTTAATGAAGTAGGCACAGAGTGGGGAAAGATTGGTGGAATACCTAGAGAGTTCTGTGATGAATTTTTGAAGTCTCTGTCCAGGCGCTTCGCCTGTGTTGGCCATGGCAATCTTATCTATTTCACTAGCAAGAAATGCCCACATATGTTGGTATATGATCTCTCACGCCAAATTTGGCACTGGATGCTATGTTGTCCAGAGCTTTCGGATCCTCATTACCACATTTTCAATGGTTTTTGTTTTCAGCCTCGGCTAGAGATGTGATTGATTTTAGTTCTAATGGAATGCTGGTTTATAGCTTGCTTCTGATGCCTTCAAATTTGTGCCGTTGAATCAAGCTATTCCAAATGCTGCCCTTGAAAGGAAATCGGCCTTGAGAAAGAAGGTACTTGTATTGGAAGGAAACTGACTGGAGAAAAAAGGCATTTTGCTCATAAGGTGTATGATTTCCATCATGCAGGCAAAATCTGGTAACTATGAATGAATAGAATGGTCCTCTTTATTGTTTTGGATGAATTGTTGATAGCTCCATTAATATTATCAACGAATCTTCAGTTTATTTTTCTTTGTATTATAAATAATAGATCGCTTTTCAATTTCATATCGGCACGATAATTCTTTTGAATTAATATGGATCAGTGCTGTTCTCTTGAACACTTAAGCTTGGGACATTTCTCATCATTTTCTTGTTAAAATATAATTCTTTAATACAATGAAATTTGTTGCAGCAATTTGGTTTAGTTGAAAGATTTTTCTTTTATCGCATTACCTTGAATGCTACATTATTCTAGTAGTCAGTTTTTAGAATGATCGGGATTTAATACCTTACGTTGAGTTTCCATTTTTTATTCCGTCGACGCCTCAATCATCTTCACCAGTTCTTAGCTCAGTGACTGTATATTTAAGATATGTACATTATATTGTGTAATTGATAATGGTAAGTAGCATGTCCTTTTGCTAGCAACCAGTTTAGTTTGAACCATGTTGTTTTGATAATAAGTATAATGCTACATGAGATTGTGAAGCTACATACACGAGTGAAAATAATAAGCATTCAGATTTCCATGTAAAATCACATTGAAATAGGGAAGAACTGTATCATAAGAATGGATTCAAAAAATCTATTAAATATCTCAAGAACCTGAGGAACTGATATACATCCCATTGATGGCACCCCTTCCAAAGTCTGTTGAGAATTAGTCTAAGTCACCTGGGTCTGGATCTGCCAGATTTTGAAAAGCTAGGATCCGGATACAGTGGGGAAATGGCAGGTATAAAAAAGTAGAATATCTTTATATAATTGTTAACAAAAATTCAGATTAAGAATCCCTTGCTATTATCTGCAGTATCTAAACAAGAATGGAATTTGAGCCTTGAGGAGCTAAAATGAGCTTACATAAGCACTTAGAAAAAACTTTTAAACCTATGTTGCAGCCTAGAACAACATTTTATGGTATCCACAGAACATCAAAATAATTATGAAGCTTAGTAAGCACATGAAGGTTATCTAGTATGTAGTTGCATGTAATAGAAGTATGCACATGAAGCTTATCAACAGAACGCGTATACAAAAGCTTATCAACAGAACAACAAATTGTATCAACAGAATAGAACAGTACAGCAATTGCAGCAAAGAAGTGATTGACCCTTGATATACTTCAATTCCTTGCTTCAAGCTTCTATCGAAGCAATCGCAGGTAGATGTCATATTTGTGTTTTGGAATTTGGTTTGGGAGGGTGGGGTGTGTGTGTTCTTGTTATGGCCTTTGGAATGGGGATTAGGGTTAGTGTTTTAATAAGCAAGCACCAGTAGCATTTTTTTTTTAAATTTCTAGTTTTGAGATCTGTGTCAGCTGGATGCTTCAAGGCTGCAGGATCTGTTTCCCAGGTGAATCCTAAACATTTCCAAAATTGGGATCTGTTTCCGGGCAAAACTTGATCTCGAGCCAATCTAGGGATCCACGGATCTGGTATCATAGGAATTAGTCCATTATTAGGCAGTCCATTTGATTTATTTCTGCTTGCTGGGGAGAGCTAATATGCTTACAAGTTAGCCAATATCTAATGGGAACTAAGAGTATAGTAATTCCAGTATGATCATAAATTAGGTTTCCTTGGCCCTTTTACAGACATGAAACTTGAAAACAGGCAACGTAAGGCTAACTTCATCTAGTTTCACAGTCTGAATATAATAAATAGGAAGACATTCTATAGTATTATTTTGGACTTTATCATTATTCACAAAAATATATCTCCATGTGTTCCTTTAGTCTACCAGACTAACTATTTTGAACTGATTTGCTTCTCATCAGTTTGCTTGGCGCCCTCCTGGCACACACAAGACTTTTAGTTGGCGCCCTCCTTCTGGCTCACACAAGACTTTTAATTTGTGTAACAGTCCAGCAAACCTTTTGAGAGGTGAAATTCGTTATGAGCTTCCCCATGCTCATTACATAGTCTTAGAATTTAGAAGTTCGAATTGCAAAATCTTTGTTAGATTCATATAATTGCTTGAAATATCCAAAACCAAAAATGTTTATGTCAAGCAGAGTACTTAATGTAGAAATTGGTAGTCTTGAAAGCTAATCTATGACTTTGTTCTACATTCCCTTCTTTTACCATATTACCAGATCAAACTGCACCAGATAAGTAGCCACTCCAGGTGTTGACTGCATTGCAGCTTGGACTATGTTTGCAAAAACTGCAATGAGTTTTGGTTGGTATGCACCATGGTTTCCATGCCTAGCAGATACCATGTTTGATTACTTGCATGATGGGATACATGATACATCTCCTGCTCATATTTTTGCTAGTTTCAAAATGAAGTTTTCGACTGAAATGCAACAGTTCTGCTTTATTGGGTAAGTACGGCTACCTCCATAATTATTAGCATTTAATTCTCCACACTTAAGCACAAATACCAAAAATAAGGGAATATTTGTGGTGATTACTGTGCAGTGCATGCCTAGTCAATCAACTCTGGGAATGTGATGTTAAATTTCCACTTCATGGTAAGCAGGCCTGCACTCCTATAAGCCGTAGGCAATAGAAAATTAATTAACCTATCAAAATAGCTGGAAACAATGTTAGATCTACAAACACATCAATAATAGAAAATTATTACAGCAGGCTAATATTGCAACAAACAACACATTTGTCTATTAACTCAAAGCAGAAATTTTACATAGCAGGTATCTCACCAAAAGTCTAACCATCCCAATGGTCCACCCTATCCCTCCTTTATAGACTAGGAGAGATCCAGGATTACAATGCATGAAGACAACCCTAATAGTGTGCCTAGCTTGACTGTCGAACCCTAATTCTAATCCTATGCAGTGAAGTGCACCCAGCCTGCGTGGAAACCAGCCTAGAATAGAGTGCACAGCGAACACCTCTCTTTCCTATGAAACTGTGCCCTATCTAAATACGAGAATTCGCTAATTCATGCACATTTTCCTAAATCCAGAAAAAAGCTCACTAAAAATAAGAAAAGCGATTTCTAAATAAAGAAAAAGCCAAAACTGGAAACTCTTTATTGCTGCTGCATGCATGCTGTGGGAATGCATGCATCCTCTGCCATCTGCATAACTGTTGCTGTTCTTCCTAATTAATGCACCTAGACCAATGTACCCTCCTTTTCTCTCCACAAGGATTGTGTCTGATCAGAAATGCTGAGTGCTGTGCTGGATATACTCTTTACTGCTGTGCAAAAACCGTGGAAGAATCACTGAGAAATAGTGAAAGTGTTTTCCACCAAACCAAATCTCTCCCTCAACATCTCAATTATTCTTTTAGTCAAGGGCTTGGTCAAACTGCCACCCACCTGCGAATCCGAAGGAACACACTCAGGAATTGCTGCTCCCTTACAAGATTTTTCTTTGAGCAAATGGTGCTAGATATCTATGTGCTTGCTGTGATTGTGAAATACTGGATTTTCAGAGAGTTTAGTACAACTCTCATTGTTATTGTATACCATAGTGGGCTTCAACATCTAATTGATGAACTCTGCTATCCACTGCAAAGCCATATGGCTTGACAACTAGTAGATCCGGCTACCATATGCTCTGTCTTTGCTAAACTGTGTTATGAAACCAGCTCAAGAAAAGATAGAAAAGATAGATCAACGCCTTAGAATTTAGCCTCTACGAGGGGGCAACCTCCTTTACATTACATAAATGAACAATTCTTGAATGATTCAAATGACAAAACCTCCTTTCTATATATAAGAGTCTAAGGAGTCACAATATAACCCAGCTGACCTAACAATAATAATATAAAGCCACAAAAATAACAATAGAGGGATTCTATGGGGCACAGTAATAACAATATGGGGATAATAGGGGCACAACGATATTAATAAGGGATGCAACTACAATAGTAATGGGGTAATTACTAGTATTATAAGGACCCAACATGCCCCTCTCCTTCAAAAAAAGTGTTGTCCTCAACACTTGAGTAGTTCTGGATGCTTCTGTATAAAATTTTCATCTTCCCATGTGGAATCTTCAGCGGATAAGTTCTTCCACTTGATAATATACTCTGAAATTGATCGATTTCGTAGCTGTTGAGTTCTTGTTTCTGTGACTGCTTCCGGTTCCAATATAATTTTTCCTTCCTTGTCAAGTTCTGGCAATATTGTTTGAACTGGGAGCTTGTCGCCTATAACCTTCTTTAAACATGAAACATGGAAAATTGGGTGCAATCGAGAAGCTGCAAGAAGCTCCAATTTGTATGCCATTGTACCAATCTTTTGCAACACCTTGTACGGACCATAATACTTTGGTGATAATTTATTATTCTTCTTAGCTTGCTTGAGGGACATTTGCTTATATGGTTGTAGCCGTAGGAATACCCAATCACCTACATCAAAACTTCTTTCGCTGCGATGTTGATCTGCCTGTTGTTTCATTCTATTCTGTGCCAACACGAGGTTATCCTTTAAGAGTTCGAGGACTTGTTGTTGATGTTCGATGTGATGTTCCACTGCTTGAACCTTAGAATTTTCTCTTAAATATGATGTGATGGATGGTGGCTAATATCCATAAAGTGCCATAAATGGGGTCATTTTTGTTGCTGTATGGAAGGAAGTGTTATACCACCATTCAGCCAGAGGCAACCATTTGACCCATTATGTGTGTTTATCAGATACAAAGCAACGAAGATATCCTTCCAAACATTTGTTTACTATCTCAGTTTGCCCATCAGATTGAGGATGATAAGATGAGCTATGAGCTAACTGAGTACCAAGACAGGAAAATAATTTTGTCCAAAAATTTCCAGTGAAAATGGGATCTCTGTTACTTACAATAATCTTTGGGTTTCCATGTAGCTTTTGAATTGTTTCCATAAATGCAGTAGAAACCGTACTGGCTTTAAATGGATGTGATAATGCACAAAAGTGTGCATACTTGGTAAGTCTATCAACTACCACCATGATGACACTCTTTCCCTCAGACTTGGGTAAACCTGTGATAAAATCCATTGAAACCTTCTCCAAACGTTGGCTTGGAATGGATAAAGGTTGTAATAGACCCGGTGCCTTAATTGTTTCAACTTTATTTTGTTGGCAAACCAAACATTCCACCACAAAATTTTGAATATCCGATTTAAGGCCATCCCAAAAAAATTCCTTCTTAACCCTGTGGTAAGTTTTTAAAAATCCTGAGTGCCCTCCTAAGGGAGAAGTGTGCAATTCCATAAGAATCTTTTGTTTTAGTTGGGAATTCTTACAGAGGTATAAGCGATCTTTGTACCATAAAGAATCATTTTGCCAGCTAAATGTATCAGACGTACTGGAATCTTGTTGTAACTTTCGAATAAGTGCCCATACTTCTTCGTCATTCTTCAATTCCTCCTTTGCTTAGTTTATCCAATCTGGTTGGATAATAGAAATGGCGCACAACAATGCTTCCACATCCTCATCCTTTCTTGAGAGTGCATCTGCCACTACATTTTGCTTCCCTTTTTTGTAGATGATTTCAAAGTCATAACCCAACATCTTTGTGACCCACTTTTGTTGCTCTTCAGAGGATAATCTTTGTTCTAAAAAGTATTTAAGGCTATCATGATCCGTTTTTACCTTGAAGTGTCTTCCCATTAGGTAGGGTCACCATTTCTTAAGTGCATGGAGTATTGCCAACATTTCCTCCTCATAAATAGCTTTGTGTAAAAACTTTCCCTTGATTGGACGACTTTCAAAAGCAATGGGTCTTTCATCTTGCATTAAAACAACACCAATTCCATTTCCTGAAGCATCACATTCCACAATAAAGGATTTTGTGAAGTCCGGTGTAGCTAAGACCGGTGCTTGGCACATTGCCTCTTTAAGATGTTTGAAGGCCTTTGTTGCTTCTGGAGTCCATGAAAATGCATCTTTCTTCAATAATGTTGTTAGAGGTGCTGCTATTCTCCCATAATTCTTAACAAACTTGCGATAATACCTTGTCAACCTGAGAAATCCTCGCAGATGCTTTATGGATGTGGGGATTTTCCATTCCTTAATGGCTTTAATTTTGCTAGGGTCTACCTTAACTCCTTCATGAGATACAATATGACCCAGATATTCCACCTCTTATACTCCAAAGAAACATTTGGATCTTTTTGCATATAATTGTTTCTCCTCCAATAGTTGTAGCACTCTGTCAACATGTTCAACATGATCCTTCCAAGACTTGCTGTAGATTAGTATATCATCAAAAAATACTAACACAAATTTTCTAAGGAATGGTTTGAAAATGGAATTCATCAAACCTTGAAATGTTGAAGGTGCATTGGTAAGGCCAAAAAGCATGACCAAAAATTCATAATGACCCTCATGAGTTCTAAATGTTGTTTTCAGAATGTCTTCAGTCTTCATTCTGATTTGATGATATCCTGAACGAAGATCCAACTTGGTGAAGTAAATTGATCCATGCAATTCATCCAGTAATTCATCAATGACGGGAATGGGAAACTTATCTTTAATAGTGAGCTTGTTGAGCTCCCTATAATCCGGACACATGCACCATGATCCATCCTTCTTGTGCACTAATACTACTGGAGCAGAGAAAGAACTTTGACTTGGTTGAATTATACCAGCCTCTAGCATTTCTGCAACCATACATTCAATTTCACTCTTTTGGGCATAGGGATATCTGTACGGCCTGATGTTTGGAGGAACACTTCCTGGAATCAAATGAATAGCATGATCATGATCACGAATAGGTGGGAGACCTTTGGGAGTCTCAAATACCTTGGAATGATTGTCCAAGACTTTTTGGAGATCTGGAGAAATAGATGATTGCAATGTGGAAACATCTAGCGAACATAATTGTGCAATTACACCCCTTTGTTCCTTTTTTAGAAGCTTTGTCATACCATTAGAGCTAATTATCTTTCCCGGTTTCCCTGCAATACCCCTTAATTCAACTTCCTTTCCTTCCATGGAAAATTTCATGAAAAGTTCTTGAAAATTAAAAGCTATTGTACCCAAGGATTGTAGCCATTGTACTCCTAGTACAACATCAGCACCTCCCATTGGAATGGAAAGCATTGGGCTAGTCAATACATATTCTCCCATTGATAGCTTGATATATGGCACTTTCCAGAGCAATTTATTGTTCCTCCATTTGCAACCATCACTTGACACTCTGGTGCTGGGTATAAGAAGCAATTCAATTCTTTTGCTACCTTACAATGAATAAAATTGTGAGTACTTCCTGAATCAATCAACATTAGTACCTTTTTCTTCTTGATTTGCCTTCTATCTTGATGGTTTGAGGAGTGGTAATTCCCGCCAATGCATTACAAGATATGGTCGGATTCATTTCTTCTTTATCTAGGCTTTGTTCCCGGAGTATATCCTTTTCTTTTGACCTTTCTTGCTCCTTTTCTTCTTCCTCTTCACAATCTATGTAGAATAATTTTTTCTCAGCACACTTATGACCTTTAGTGTATTTGTTATCACAACTGTAACAAAGCCCTTTTTCTCTTTTTTCTTCCAATTGTTATGGTGTCAACCTTATAGGTTGTGGAAGACTAGGAGCAACCACACTTCCATCTTTATAGTTGTGAGTGGTATGCTTCCTGGTTGCCATAATTTTGCTTTCCATTTTTCTTGCTAACCTGAATGCCTTCTCTAATGAATCAGGTTCCCAAAGGCGAACATCATGTTGGATATTATCCTTTAAAGTCCCTATGAACACATCAATCCTATGCTCCTCTGGAATATCTTTTACACTTATGTTCAATTTTTGGAACTCCTCAATGTGCTCCATTATTGAACCCTTTTTTTGAGACTTATCAATTGGCTAAAAAAAGTGTTGCTTTTTGTATCTTCATAATGTGCTATCAATTCTTCCGTAAAAATTGCCCAAGTGATAATTTGTTTACGAGAGCAAAGCCATTAATACCATACAAACTGATTTGGTTCCAAATATAAAGTTGCAATACGTACCTTTTGTGTGTTTTGCACATTATTGAGATCGAAAAATTGCTCCATTTGTAATATCCATGTTGCGGGATCCTTGCCATCAAACTTCCTCATATTGATTTTTGAAATATGGTGGGTTTTCAATCCCACATTAGAGTCTAAGAAATCATGATTAACATTTCTTTTGTTCGCATCATGAGTTTCCTTTACTACCTTTTCACCATTGGTAAGTATTTCTTGTAGAAAATTTGTCAAATCTGTTTTCAAATCTGCCATGCCTGTCTTCAAATTTGTGTTCAAATCTGTTTTCAAGTTGTCCATCTTAGCTTCCATGCCATTCATCTTAGCTTCCACGCCATTTATCTTAGCTTCTGTTATCTTTTGTGACAGTGACATTTGTTGCACTTGTTCTTGTAATTTTGATATATCATGTAGCATTTCTTCTTCTTCTTCATGAATCATGCTAGAGCTTTCAGGTTCCTTACTAGGTGTTTGCATTTTCTTTCCTCGGGGCATCAGTTACCGATAATAATTCTCTACTATGCCCTTTGAATTCCTTCAAAATAAATTTTCAAACCAAGCTTAAGCAAAAATTTAAGAAAATATACACACCTTTTTTCACTTTGTAGGAGCTCAATATTGCCTCTGATGTATCTCTGTACTTTCCAATCATCTAGTTCTTAATTTGTGACGTACAGTAGCCCTCTGTGTCCTCTTTTCAATGCCACAAATCTGACCCAAATTGGATTCTCCAAGGAAGAGTTATGCGAAATCTCCCACAGTGACTTGATTATAGACTAGTTCAGTAGAACGAACTTGTATGACATGCCATGTATCACTGTTTCGACCTTTGGATCTGAAAAATGCATACACAAAACTACAGTCCGTCCTCTTTCTGTACCTTCTTACGAAATTGCAATCTGATCCCTAGAGAGAAAGTTATGACGATTTTCCCCAGGTCACCTATTTGGAATGTAATTCAAGAGTCTGCGAAAAGACCAACTTCCTCAGATCATATCTCCGCAAATATAGCACGAAAAACTCTGAAATTCGGACCCAAGGTTCAGCGCGATTTCTTCTCAAACGGGCTTTTTTTGCAACTTCTGAAACGTCGCAGAAAAAAAATTATAGCGAAAATTCCACGATGACCTTTTTGGAGCAGCGAAACCCTAGAATCCAAAGCTTTGATACCAAATGTTATGAAACTAGCTCAAGAAAAGATAGAAAAGATAGATCAACGCCTTAGAATTTAGCCTCTTCGAGGGGGCAACCTCCTTTACATTACATAAATGAACAATTCTTGGATGATTCAAATGACAAAACCTCCTTTCTATATATAGGAGTCTAAGGAGTCACAATATAACCCAGCCGACCTAACAATAATAATATAAAGCCACAAAAATAACAATAGAGGGATTCTATGGGGCACAATAATAACAATATGGGGATAATAGGGGCACAACAATATTAATAAGGGATGCAACTACAATAGTAATGGGGTAATTACTAGTATTATAGGGACCCAACAAACTGAATGCGACTGCTGCCTGCATCTTATTGACCCAGGATATCATAGATATGTAATGTAATGTACTCAAACCAGCAGAAATAACAGAACATGAACACTATTCAGAAAATATAAATGCAGAAAGGAAAATACAAGGGAGAATGAGATTAAACCCGCAGAATATAACCCTTGTTTTAGAAATTCCAAAACAAAGAGCAATGTAGATAGGCCTCTTCGACAGGGCAACCTCCCTTGACCAGAGATCCAATACAATATAATTATCCCGAACAAAACATTACATAGCGTTTTGGCGCTATAAATAGTTTCTTGCTAGCAAAATCCTGACTAGTTGTGGTCCCATCATTATTGAATACCAACCACCTAGTGGCCCTTAATCAATAATGCTGACCTTTTTACATTAGGTAACTACCCACTAACTATCCAGTGGGCCTTATTCAAAAGATGCCCTCATGCATTAATTAACTAATTGTTAAATACTCCAAGTTAGGGAGGATAGGGTAAGACCCTAACATGTCCTCGCCTTCAAAAACAGTGTTGTCCTCAAGGCTGAAGGTGTGCAAACTGCTGTTAAATTCCTATTGGTTCTCAAGTGGCATCTTCAGGCTGCATATCCTTCACTATATCAATACTTCTCAAACAATGTGTTGGTGTAGTATATACTGTGGAAGAGGGGCAGAGTCTGGAACAGTTGAAGCTGAACTATCATGAATGAATCCAGCACTCTGAAATTGAATGGGCGTTGAGTAGTCTGGAATATGAAAGGACAAGTCCTTGTCATATCCAAGACCAGTTCTGTGCTTGTTGTGGACAAGCTGTTCCCAAGGTCTGATGATGGGCTTGGGAAGTGCAGATTGAGTTTCTGCATCTGCATGTACAACTGCTGCTTTATTTGAATGAACTGTAACATTATTGACTTGCTGTTTATGGGAGTCTGTTTCAATCCTCTGAACAGAAACAGGTTCAGAATGATGACTCCACTGCTATAATTCTTCATGTTGTAGCTTTGTCTCAAGCTGCAAAAACTCAATATTCTCTTGTACATTATACAAACAGGTTCTAATGTCAACCAGGTTCAGAATGATGACTCCACTGCTGTAATTCTTCTTGCTGTAGCTTTGTCTCAAGCTGCAAAAACTCAATATTCTCTTGTACATTATACAAACAGGTTCTAATGTCAACCAGAGAAGCTTTGCTTATTCTTACTGTACCATGATCAGAGGAATGTATCAGATTTTTTAAGAACTCTAATATTTCAGTAATTCGAGGCATATTCTCCATTGTCAAAATTACACCCCTTTAAAAAACTGATTACAACTATGACCCAATGAGTAAAAGTAACACCCACTCACAGTACAAAGACACAGAAAAATCCTTTGTAAATGTGCAGCAAATGAATCAAGGAATCAATGCATATATATGTAGACAGAAACTATAATGAGTTTTAAATACAGTTCCACAACTGGGGCAGCAGCAACTGCAAACTTTCTTGGATCCTTCAAATACTAGAAAGAGTTGTCACAGTAGAAATATCAACAGTAAATTTCTCTATCAAATCATCCTCTGTGAGATCAAGAACATCATGATCAAATACCGATCCATTGTTGTATACAGACTGCACAATCAATCCATAGGAAAATGGCCAAATGCCAAGCTTTGCCAGCAAAACTACCTCGGAAGAACCAACCTTGTCTCCTTTCTTAATAAACTCCACAGGTGTTTTAATTTCAATAGTACCTTTGTTAATAGTTACTCGTTGAGGAGTACAAAAAAACTAAGTGCATCTAAACCGTGAGAGGCTCTCCCAGGTAGAAATGCCACGTTTCGGCACAAGGAATACGATGCAAATGGGACACACTTCCAGATGGTAGAGCTAAAGGATGTCTTCAGTTGCGTTAGATTAGCAAGGCACAGGAAGAAACAGGTTCTTATAGAAAGGATAATGGCATTGCTTTCTCCTCCTGATCATCAAGGCTACAAATGTAATGGAGGTAGTCTAAAAAATCATATTGTTGATATGGAGGAAGTTGCAAGAATTATTGATGACATTTTTAGGAAAATGTAGGGATCTGCGGCTTCAGATGGTAGCAAAAATAAAATCGCAGTGCTTATGGGTCTATCGACTTTGTACTGAGGCGGAAGAATAGATTTAGAAAGGGCCACAGAGGTGTCTCTCGATGTCTCTTTGAAAAAACCTCCTTCAGGATGGGGTTGCATATCTAGCAATTCTCTCGTTTGTTCGCACGTTAGGGTTCCCTCTGATATAAAGACCGGGCTCAAGAAACTTTACGTCCTCACGCTTCATCAGTGATGTCGGAGCATCTCAATTTTGACTTCTTCAAAACTTAATTAACGTATCAGCTCCCAAAACTCAATTATAATATTATATATGCTCATGCAAATGCAAAGGAAAGGATGTTTGTGATGGCTAATGCCAAGAAATTGGCAGACCCATGATGGCGGTGTCTTCTTTAGCGATTCCTTCTCACGGTCATGCTGGGCGGTGTGCTGCTATTGATGCTCAACACCGAGCTTACATACAGAATGGCCAGGGACAATATTGTTAACCGAACGTTGATTCCAACTTTACTTATCTATAAGGATCAGGTGTCGGCCCGCCCAAGCCCCGTGCGACCCGCGGCCGTTTTCATTAACCAGACACTCTATTCCTATGCGTCAGTACAGTGCCCCCTTTTTTTTTTAAATGTTTATGAACAGTCAGAATAGCCAGAGAGCAGAGGTATTCGATGGGTATACCAAGCGTTACCCAGATTATCACGCAGAGAATAATACAGTGACTCAGACAATTACGGGCTTAGAATAGCAAGGTTCTGACAGGGCAGGAGAAACATAGAGCGCAGGGGCAATGATGGTTAACGCAGAGCTGAGACAGTAATTGTATGGGCCATCATTTGTATGGTTAGCGCAGGGCGACCAGTGGAACCGGTGGGGAGAGCGATAGGCTAAGCGTTAGACTGAGAATGGCAGGCAAGTTTTGCAGAGTTGACACTCTTAAAATACCCAACCTCTATTTTCAGATTGTTGAAATGTACATTACATCCATAATAGCAGCACTGACAATTATATGAATGTACATGACTTGCAAGTAGGAAAGGCCACAGAAAACAAGTGGCTCATATTTGAGCAGGGCAGGAGATCGCCCGCTTTGATACCATGTTAAACGCACATGGGTAGTAAGAACAATATAAAAGATAAATCATGCAGTACATTTTTTATTAACAGGAGATATACATTTATAGTACATTATGTGACCGTTGGGTTTCACATCCCAAGGTCTCTTGGACTCCTTCTTTCCATTCGGCTTCCACACTAACCCATTGAGGATTAGGTGTCCAACAAAATGCATCTACCATAGCATCAAACTGAGGTCACTTATCCGAGCTCCTTCTTGTAATGATACCGAAACCATCTCACTGTTGTGACACCAAGACTGTGTTATTGTAGTAGTATTGAACCTTAATCCGCATTTGATTTGAAATTCCCTTACTGTGATATCCGAACTTCATTTCAGAGGTAATCCGAACTTTCTCACTATGATTGATGCAAAGTTCTTACACTTATATATATAGTTGTTTGTCCATGAAATAGGTTGACATGAATCCATGAATAGTTGTGTCTCCATTTAATGTTAGGCCGCCATGTAGGCCGATTGGTAGGCTGACTTGATGAAGATTTGTTTGAGGCTGACAGTAAGGATGACTTAATGAAGGAGTCTTCAAACAAGAATTGACTTTGACAACAACCTAAAGCCTACAATGGAGGCTTGACCTATGACAATTGACCCAAGCATGAAACCCATGCTTTAACAAATCTATTAATAATAAAAATATTTTTGTTTTCATTTGACAAATATTACATTTTGACTCAAGTACAATTTATGAAGACCGAACCTAGTTACATTCTTCAACACTTAGGCCATACAAGACCCTAATTATCTACAAATGCAACTTGGAAACCTATATCCCCCAATGTTGAGATAGAGAGTAGGTTCTTCATCAATCCTGGTACAAACAAAACATCTTTCATGTGAAGAGAACCTCCGGACTTTAGCTGAAACGATGTTGTTCCAACACCTTTCACTACATACTTGGTTTTATCTCCAAGTTCCACCTGCAATGATGAATCCCTATCTGTCAAATTAGTTAGAGAATCTTGAAAACCTCTCATGTGCCTAGAAGCACCATTGTTCACCAACCAAACATCACTGCAATCTGTAATAGTGTTTGTAAGAGGGGAGATAAAGAAATATTACTAAGACTTCTTCTATGGTGGATGCTCATCATCATCATCAACATCGGCTGATGATGGATGTTGCCTTCCCTTCCTTTTCTTCTTAGGACACTGGGAGGCATAATGACCAAATCATGACAATTGAAGCACATGATCTTTGACATATCCTATTCTTCTGATCTGGACTGGTGTTGTATCCTTCTTATCAATCTTTCCAAAATTTCTCCTTCCTTTTCCTTAGTATGAGCTACAAGTGGTTGAGTTTCTTCATCCTGAGGTCTCTGCAAGCTATTATTGGACAACAATCTGACCTCCTCTTGGACACAATCAGTCCATAGGTTATCATACTTGGGAATATTTTCTCGTGTACAAATTCCTTGAACAAATGGCTCCCATGGGGAAGGAAATCCATTGAGAGTTAGTGTAACAAGCTCTGTATCATCAATAGCATCTCTAGTGGCTCTAAGTTCATTTCTCAACTGAGGGACTCTCAAAAGATAAGAGACAATAGAATCCAATCTATTCATCATGACACTACGGAGTTGATGCCTCAAGGTTACATTCCTACTAGTGTTGCTACTCTTGTACAATCCCACCTGTTACCACAAAATCTAGCAGACTTTGGAGAGGTAAACCCTACAAGACAAATAGCTAGACTAAGTGTTAACAATGGGAACCTCTACCCCCCAATGTTGAGATAGAGAGTAGGTTCTTCTTCAATCTTGGTACAAACAAAACATCTCTCATGTGAAGAGAATCTCCGGACTCTAGCTGAAACGATGTTGTTCCAACTCCTTTCACTACATACTTGGTTTTATCTCCAAGTTCCACTTGCAATGATGAATCCCTATATGAAAAATCAGTTAGAGAATCTTGAAAACCTGTCATGTGCCTAGAAGCACCACTGTCCACCAACCAAACATCACTGCAATCTGTAATAGTGTTTGTAAGAGGGGAGATAAAGAAATATTACTAAGACTTCTTCTATGGTGGATGCTCATCATCATCATCAACATCGGCTATTGATGCATGTTGCTTTCCCTTCCTTTTCTTCTTAGGACACTGGGAGGCATAATGACCAAATCATGACAAATGAAGCACTTGATCTTTGACATATCCTTCTTCTTCTAATCTGGACTGGTGTTGTATCCTTCTTATCAATCTTTCCAAAATTTCTTCTTCCTTTTCCTTTGTAGCACAAAGTCTTATTCGCAAGTGTTTGAGTTTCTTCATCCTAAGGTCTCTGCAAGCTATTATTGGACAACAATCTGACCTTCTCTTGGACACAATCAATCCATAGCTTATCATACTTGGGAATAGTTTCTCGTGTACAAATTCCTTGAAAAAATGGCTCCCATGAGGAAGGAAATCCATTGAGAGTCACTGTAACAAGCTCTGTATCATCAATGGTATCTCTAGTGGCTCTAAGTTCATTTCTCAATTGAGGGACTCTCAAAAGATAGAGACAATAGAATCCAATCTATTCATCATGACACTACGGAGTTGATGCCTCAAGGTTACATTCCTGCTAGTGTTGCTACTCTTGTACAATCCCACCTATTACCACAAAATCTAGTAGACTTTGGAGAGGTAAACCCTACAAGACAAATAGCTAGACTAAGTATTAACAATGGGACAATGGCCCACTGTCACCACAGCCAAGGTCCCTTGTTCTTTTCGGACTTTCACCGATGGGAGGAGTCCCGATAGGATATGACCACTTATGAAAGGTATTATAAGGTTAAAGTATAAGGTGATAGGCTAGAATCTCCCAAGAAAGGCTAAATCCTATGGTACAAGGCTTGAATAAGCACTTCACTTTCAAGATGTTGAGAAATCTAGGGAAGCTAGATTTGGTGATTTCTCTTACTTTGATAACTTCTTGTGATGTTTTTTTACTTAAATTGATTAGCTTCTTCTTACACTTGATTATTATTAGTGTTATTTATCATCAAACAACTACCAAACAATAAAATAAAAGAGACATTAGGACAAAAGATGTAGGTGATCAACCAAGGCCAAAACCTCTCCAATTGAGAGGAAAACCCACAAGAATTCTTCTCTTCTTATAGAACTTCAATTGATGAATTCCAAGACCTATGACCCTTGACCAAGACCCTCCAAGACCAAGTCAAACCTTGATTCTAGCAACTTTTGCAATTTTGACTTGCCCAACAGATTCTTCTGGAACTTCGACCTGCCCAACACATTCTTTTGCAACTTTGATATGCCCAACAAACTCTTCTGCAACTTTGACCTGCCCAACAAATTCTTCTGCCCATCAAATGTAGAAACCCTAACATGAGAGAGAGAGAGGCCCAAAAACTTCGATCTAGTTCTTCTCCTTCCTTTTCGTCCTTTTTCCAGCTTCTATCTTGAGAAGATCGAACTTGCTTGAGTGAGTCACAATGAGGTCAAGTTCCTTCTTATTTATAGGCTTGTGAGGGGTACAAATTGCTCTCTTTAGGTCAACTTGTCCCTTCATGTAGGCCGACTTGATATTTGTGCCATGACGAGGTCTTGGAGGGTCTTTTCATTCTATTTTGACTCATAAATTTTCTTTGCAATATGTAACATGCCCAAATAGGTCTTCAATACATGACAATGACTCAATTGACTTCATGACAAACCTAGAAGCACTCAATGGGTGCTTGACCTAAAAATAAATTTCCCTTGAGCATGAAACCCATGTCCCAAGAATAAAAATAAATTTATCTTTCTCTTTTCATTAAATACATAAAATCACGATTACATATGCCATTATGAAGATCGAACCCAGTTACATATTTCAACACTCCTCTTAACTAGGGAGGTATTCATAATCCATACAAGGTATTTCGACATTCTCAATCTGAAGAATTCTCAGAAGAGTCGTCGGATTTGTAACCCATTTGTATAACATCATATCATCCAACATTGTCACATGGTAAGGCCTTGACTAATAGCTCTATCTCTCCACAAGATCAAAGCACAATGCTAGCGAGACCAATGATTTATAGATGCCCTCATCATTGTCTCTCTCGGAACATACCTGAACCGGTTTCTCTCAGAGTATGTTCCACCAAGACTATTCTTATCTTGGATTCCCAGTCCCCAAAGAATATCGATCCTTTATGACTACTCTTATCTTGGATTCCCTACCACATCCTCAAAGAGTATCGAATGCCAGATGCTTACCCAATCCTCCATTCTTTCTTCCAAAGTGAAGACAAGAATGATGTGTCTATCTCTCCCTCTCAACTAGGGAGGATATACCCATTCCTATAAAGGAATGTTCTCAAGCTCCCTCTTATCCAGGGACTTTTCCAGGCTCCCAGGGACTTGCTTCCAAGCTCCCTCTTAGCCAAGGACTTGTTTCCAAGTTTCTACCAAGTTAGAAACTTGTTTCCAGGCTCCCTCTTAACTAGGGACTTGTTTCCAGCAACAACTTTTTATTCATTGGTGGAGATCATGGGACCTTCAGCTGCTTGTAGCGCTCCTCCATTCGATGTCATGAATTTTATCTTTAATATTATGGAGCCTTCATCTTGTAGGGCATCGACCATCCATCACTTTCCTCAAGTCAGTCATGTCATCCTTCCCCTTATCGGAAAGTGATTTTCTAGTCCACATCTGGCTTTCCTTCATACAACTACCTCTTCCACATCATGTTTCCTTTAGGATATTCTATCCTGTTGATTTGGGGTAGCATTAGATGTGCTCTAGCTATGAAAATTGGTGGAGAGGCTAAAACACATGAGATCTCCAAGAGCTAGAAATGGTTTGGGCAGATTCTACTCGCTTTTGGGAGATATTAAAATAATTAATATTTTTAATGGAGTTCCTAAGTCTAAACTTAGGAAAAATAAAATATTAATGGGTATTAATATAAAACTTGGTTAGAAGGTTCCAAAAGTCACAGATTAAGCAAAATCTAATCTTAGCAGTTGATTAGAGAGTTAATCTCGACCGTTGAAGGACAAACAGGAAAAGTATAAGAAGAGGCTTGAGAGTCAGTTGGAAGATACACTAAGGGAGACCAGTTAGTTCGATTTCTGTAGTGGGGTTAGCTGAGAAATTTGAACTAGTGGTCTGGAGAGTAGCAAGAGGTAGCAGGTACGGAAAAGAGAGTCGAGAACAACACTAGACGATCAACGCAGAGGTTAGAGAGGCAGACGTAGAGGCAACAGAACTGTGTTGTCATTAGAGGCCCTGCGTGGGTGATGTAGAGAGGCCCAGTGCTGACGCATAGAGGCAGGAACTGACGTAGAGGGTTTGGGAGCTATGCAGAGGCCAACAAACTCGACGCTGAGATTGCGAGAAGTGTGAGAGAATTTTTCTCTGTTGGGTAAGCCAGTTTGGCAACCAGTTGTACTAAAGAATTGTTGAATAATAAAATCCTCCTCTGCTGCATCGGTTTTCCCGCATTGGGTTTTTCCGGGGACAATTTTCCAAAATATCTGTGTTGATGTGTCTGATTCTTGTGCATGTATTTGTCTCTGTTTTATGGTGTGATATCTGCAGCAGAATTTATTTTATTGTTTACTGAAGGGTTTTCGTAATAACTTATTGGGAAATAAGTAGGTAAAATAAATTAGTTGTTGTAGTGATAGAATTTTTACATGGTATCAGAGGAAGTAATCAGAGACAGGAAGGGAAAATCAATTATGGGTTGAGACCATGATGCAGAGGCATCTACGTGAGGAGACTCGCACAGATTTCTAGAAAATGGCACAAGAGACAATAATTTCGATTTCTCTATGTTGGCTTCCAGGCTGGAAGAAGAAGTGGCTTGTGTGACTAGTTCTGCATCATTAGAGGTATGGTATATAGACAGTGGAGCCTCTTGGCATATGACGGGAATTCAGGAATGTTTCTCAAATTATCAAGAGGAAAGGATGAATTTTCAAATCACCACGGGGAATAAGGCAAAGTGTACTCCAGTAGGGAAGGGTACCATAGTTTTTCAAACAGAAATGGAAGAGCGGTTCCGTGCCACCAATGTGCTGCATGTACCAGGATTGGAGATGAACTTACTTTCCGTGTCATAACTTCAAGGCAAAGGGTATGACATTTTCTTCATCAAGGAGAAAGTATACGTCAAACACCTGAGCTGGAAAAAGAAAGTGCAGATCGCGATCATAAGTAACAGGTTGTACAGACTACATTAGAATCACCAATGGCGCTAATAGGCAGTCACGGAGACAAGGATTTGAACGAACTATGGCACAGAAGAATGGGACATTTGCACCACGGGGCTCTGAGAATTCTTAGGAACACTGTAACAGGAGTTCCAAATCTTAGTATAGAACGAGATGATGTATGCAGAGGATGTGCTCTGGGAAAGTATGCCAAAGCAAATTTCCTAGAAGTAAAAATAGGGCCAAGAGTGTAGTAGGATTGATACACTCAAATATATGAGAACCTATATCCACTAAGGCTCTTAATGGTGCTAATTACTTCATCACCTTCATTGATGACGAGTCAACAAAAACTTGGATTTATTTTCTGAAAACCAAGGACGAGGTTTTCAGTCGATTCAAAGAGTTCAAGGCTCTGGTGGAGAATCTTGCTGGCAAGAAAATAAAAGTTTTGCGCTCAGATAATGGTGGAGAGCATGTCAATAAGGACTTCACTGATTTTTGTGCTAAGGAGGGCATCATAAGAGAGTGGAAAACTCCTTACAATCCGGAGCAGAATGGAGTAGCAGAAAGGAAGAACAGGACTGTCGTGGAAGCAACTAGGGCCATGATATATGATCAGGATATGCCAAAATTCCTGTGGGCAGAAGAATGCAACACGACACTCTATGTTCAGGATAGAACTCCTCATCGAACATTGGGCAAGATTACTCCAGAGAAAGTCTTCACAGGGAAGACACCTGAAGTCAGTCATTTTAGGATATTTGGGAGCTTAGCATATTGCCACATACCTGAGGAAAAGAGGAAGAAGCTGGATAAAACTACAAAGAAAGGATATCTAGTGGGATATATCAAGAACGCTAAGGCATACATAATCTATCTTCCAGGGAGCAGGAAGGTAGTAGTTCGACGAGATGTGAAGTTCATGGAGGATAGGGCTTTTCAGAAAATCTTGAGAAATGCCTTCCGAGGAGCAGTCAAAAGAGGAACCGTTGGTCAAACTTCTTCAAGCAACGGAAGTAAATAATTCTTCCTCAGATCAGGAAGAATCACAGGAGGAGGAGGAGCTAACAGAAGCACCTGCTGGCAGAGGAAGAACGAGCAGGGAACTTCGTCAGATTCTGCGAGATGCAGAGGATTTCATCGGTGCACCAAGGAACAATAAGAGGGAGCGAAAACAACCAGATAGATATCAAGCATTAGTAGCTCAGGATGGGGAGCCTGCGAATTTTCAGGAGGCTTCTCAAAATCAGGTTTGGTTGGATGCGATGGTATAGGAGTACAACTACATAATGGTGAACGATGTCTGGGAGGTAGTGCCAAGGCCTCAAGACAGATCTGTGGTAGGTTCAAGATGGATCTACAAGATTAAATATGCTGCAGACTATAGTCTGGAAAAATACAAAGCCAGGTTTATGGTAAGGGGTATGCTCAGAAGGAAGGAATTGACTACGAAGAGACCTTCACCCTAGTAGCTAGGTATACATCTATTAGAACCGTGATATCTCTTGCAGCACAGATGGGATGGGAGATTCATCAGATGGATGTCAAAACAACATTTCTAAACGGGGTGATAGAAGAAGAGGTATACATTAAACATCCAAAAGGCTTTGAGACAGATGAGAAGAAGTCTCATGTATGTAGATTGAAGAAAGCCTTGTAGGGGCTGAAACAAGCACCTAGAGCATGGTATGGTCGAATTGATGGCTACTTGCAGAAGATGGGATTTGTCAAGAGTGAAGCAGATCCAAATCTCTACTATATGGTTTTAGAGAATGAGCCTCTAATCCTAGTATTATATGTGGATGATCTCTTCTTGACAGGATCATCCAGACTCATCGGGGACTGCAAGAAGAATCTAACCACAAAATTTGACATGAAGGATTTGGGACAAATGCATTATTTCCTAGGGTTGGAAGTTTGGCAGCAAGAGGGGGAGATCTTCCTTGGAAAAGGGAGATATGCTACAAAAATTCTAAAGAGATTTAGGATGGAGGATTGTAGACCCATGGCTACTCCAATGATCATCAACTGGAAGAAATTTGATGCATTGAAAGACAAGGATGTTGATCCCACCTTATACAGGTAGCTCATAGGGTCCTTGATGTATCTGGTCAATACCAGGCTAGACATTTTTTACGCTCTAAACACCCTCAGTCAGTGCATGGTGGAGCCGAAGAGGGCACACTGGGAAACAACCAAACATGTTCTCAGATATATACAGGGAGCAGTCGATTATGGACTCTTGTACACCAGGAGTAAGGATATCAGATTGAGTGGATTCACTGATGCAGATTGGGCTGGAATTGGAAAAGTACCTTTAGTTACTGTTTCAACATTGGATCGGGAATGACCTCCTGGTGTAATAGGAAACAGAAATTCGTAGCTCTAAGCTCAGCTGAGGCAGAATATATGGTTGCAAGCACAACTTCGTGCGAGGCCATATGGCTTAGAAATCTGCTTGTGAACTTATTCAGAAGGAAGATGGAGGCAACCGGGATCATGTGTGATAATCAGAGTTGCATCAAGCTCTCTGAGAATCCAGTGTTTCACGATCGGTCAAAACATATCGATATCCGGTGTCACTTTGTTAAAGACTGTGTCCAATGAGGAGCTGTACAGTTGAGCTACACTCCTACAGGAGAACAGGTGGTAGACATCCTCACCAAGGCCCTTGGAAGAACAAAGTTTGATTATTTCAGGGAAAATATGGGGATGATAAAGAATCCATTTCAGTAGCAGAAATGGGGGTGATGTTGCAGTGCAGTAGCATTCAGTAGTAGCATGATGCAGCATGATGAGAAGAGGTTGCAGTATAGATGTAGTGTTGGGAGAAAGGACAAACAATAACACGAATGTAGAGGGAGTTGCAGTGCAGATGCAATGTTGGGAGAAAAGACCAGTAGCAGCACGGATGCAAGGAGAGTTGCCGTACGGATGAAGCAGTGGCAGAGGAAGTGCCATGGGCAGCAGTATAGAATGCATCAATGCAAAGGATTTTGGGCAGGGAGGCCTAGCATCAGCACAGGTACCGGTGCTGTATAGTCAAAGTGATGCTCAGTATGGAGTATTACTAGAGCACAATCCTCGCTAAGAGGGAGTGTTGATTTTGGGTAGCATCAAATGTGCTCTAGCCATGAAAATTGGTGGAGAGGCTAAAGCACATGAGATCTCCAAGACCCATAAATGGTTTGGGCAGATTCTACACGGTTTGGGAGATATTAAAATAATTAATATTTTTAATGGAGTTCCTAAGTCTAAACTTAGAAAAAATAAAATATTAATGGGTATTAATATAAAACTGGGTTAGAAGGTTCCAAAAGTCATGGATGAAGCCAAATCTAATCTTAGCCGTTGATTAGAGAGTTAATCTCAGCCGTTGAAGGACCAACAGGGAAAGTATAAGAAGAGGCTTGAGGGTCAGTTGGAAGATAAACCGAGGGAGACTAGTCAGTTTGATTTCTGGAGCAAGGTTAGCTGAGAAATTCGAACTACTGGTCTGGAGAGCAACAAGAGGTAGCAGGTACGAAATAGAGAGTCAGGAACAACACGAGAGGATCAGCACAGAGGTTAGAGAGGTAGACCCAGAGCCTCTCAGGCAGATGTAGAGGCAGCAGAACTACGTAGTCATTAGAGGGCCTACGTGGGTGATGCAGAGAGGCCCAGTGCTGATGCAGAGGGTCTGGGAGCTACGCAGAGGCTAGCAAACTTGTTGCTGAGACTGAGAGAAGTGTGAGAGAATTTTTCTCTGTTGGTTAAGCTTGTGTGGCAACCAGTTGTACTAAATAATTGCTGAATAATAAAATCCTCCTCTACTGCACCAGTTTTCCCGCATTGGGTTTTTCCGGGGACAATTGTCCAAAATATTTGTGTTGATGTGTTTGATTCTTGTGCATGTATTTGTTTCTATATTATGGTGTGATATCTGCAACAGAATTTATTTTAATGTTTATTGAAGGGTTTTCGTAAATAACTTATTGGGAAATAAGTAGGTAAAATAAATTAGTGGTTGCAGTGATAGAATTTTCACATATCCCACCACGTGAGTGCTAGTTGTAGACAACATCCACAACTATTTTTCCGGTAGCCCTACATTAACCCATCTAGATGTTATTCAAAAATAAAAAAAGAACATCAAATCAAAATTACCTTTTGTGATGGCCTTTCATCATGACATCTGTTTTCTTGCAATATTAACATCCCACACATATATTTGACACATCTCCAAGATATACAATGTCAAGGGTCTCCTTCTTTTCCAGACTTCATCAGGGTCTTCATATCTTTCCCATGGAGATATCATAGTCAAATCTTTTAGTCATTGGATTTTGATTGCCTTCTCCATAGTTGCATCTTTCATGATCTCTTCCTTTCTTTATTCACACATTGCTTCCCAGGAACTTCCAATCGTAGTTCCTTCATTTTTATCAACCACCTCATATTCCATATGAGGACTTATTATGTTGATTTCATCTAGTCAATATGTGAACCATGCCTTTATGCATCCTTCCAAAGGAGGAGATCCCTTTCTCTTGATCATGCTCATGAGGTGGAGCATTTATCCATGCTATCTGCAACTATATGACATGACTCAATTTATTAAACATATGCATACATACCTCTTTTCTCCTTTGGTCATCTAGACTTCAGTAGCTTCCTATCCTTGATTGAGAGTGCTTCAATCATCTTTGACATGCTGCATTCTTTTGTCATCTTACCATCATTCTTTCAAACAATGAATCCCATCCAAAGTGGAATTCTCAGCGAGACATTTGCTTCTCCCAAGAGATGAACCTTCCAATGAAGATTCTAGCTGAGGATCCTAATTATCCTCATCTTGCAGATGCTCCTTCCCAATGATGTATGATGATTTCTATACTAGATGACTCACTTCTACCCATAAGTACTACTTATGCTTTTAATGAGGTTATCAAGAGCTACTTCCTTCTAATAGTGACTACCATAAACTTCAGCTATCTTTCAAGCTTCCCATGAGCTCTTGCTTTCAATCATATGCTATTATGATGTCATCCCCTAAAATGATGCATCCTATCATGCTTCTAATGCTTCCTACCATGATAGATATATTTATAGAAACTGAAAAGAACTAGGTGGAGAAGACTTATCTCAATCATAGTAGAGATATTTTACTTCTTCCTTCTTGGATTTCTTCTTTTCAACTTCTTCCACTTCTTCAGTGATATGGGATTTTTCCCTTCCTCTTTTGTTGTCGTCCTTCTTGAGCTTAGGACAATCTCTCTTATAGTGCCCATATCCATAGCATTGAACTTTCACCATATTCTTCTTCCTTTTCTGAGGATCAAATTTCTCAAACTTTCCTTTCTCTTCGCCATGGTAGGGTATGCTCGAGTTTGCTCGTTTGATCCTACATCACTTTTTGACTTCAACCTGGTTTCTTCAATTTTTCATAGTGACCACAACTCATTGAATGGAGTAGCTTCCTTCCCATAAATTCTTGATGTAAAGTTACCCCATTCCTCTGGTAGTGCATTGAGTACTATATTAGTTGCTTCCTTGTCAGACGCTATCTCTCCCAACTCTTGCAGTTGGTTCCTTATTTCAGACACCCTCATAAAGTATCATTCCTTCTTCCTTTGATATCATCATCTTGTAGAGCTTGGTTCTTAATGATATCACTTCTCCTGCAGAACTTACGGAGAATAATTCCACCAGTTTGTCATAAATGTCTTTTCACTTTTCCAATTTTGCTACATAAGGATTCTTTGGGCCCTTATTTCTTTTTTCATGTATTCAGCTAGAGCTTGAGCTTCTTCCTTTGGAGGTTTAGTGACAAAACCCTTAAAATGCTCAACGACTTCATTTTCTATGAGGATCAAATCTATCCTCTTCTTCCATGCAAGAAAGTTTGACAACCCAACCAATTTGTTGCTCTCCTTGCAAAATGAAGTCATTTTGATAGATTCAAATATAGATATAAAGATACTTACTTGTCAAGTGAAGATTCTCCTTGATGTTAATATCTTCAACTTGATGCCTTCTTGATTTTGATGATGATAGAAGATGTCTTCTTGATGAAGATGTCTTCCTTCAAAAGTGATCCTTCAACGAGAGGGAGATCACCTTGATTCCTTGATGATGATGATTACACTTCTTTCGACTTCTCTAGAATGTAGAGACTTTTAGATGCTTCGATGCATAGTTATTCTATGGATGAGCTAGGGTTTTTAGGTGTTCTTACAACTTCAGATTTCAGCCCTTCTTTATACTTTAGGATTGCTGATGTAGGACTGCAATTTCAGCTTCTCCTGCAAAAATCCTAGGTCACACGTGTGGTTGGAATATGGATAGACTTGCCTCCTTTTGACTTCACTTGACCTTGACTCCTTCTCTTGACAATTCAAATTACTAAATAGTCCTTATTTAACCCAAACTTTGGCTCCTTTGAGTGATTGCAATTTTTGGTTTCTACAACTGCAGGATGATGCCCTAACCTTTACATGTGTGGAGGAGAATTAGCCCAAAATAGAGTAGGAAATGCTTCTCTCTTCTTTATTCTTCCTTCGTTCAGTATAGGGCTTCTTTCTCTTTCTTGATCGAACTCTTCCTGATGCTTCTTAGATGCTTTTCTAGTGCTTCGTCCCTTGAATGTCCTTCTTTAAGCTGCCTTTCCTTGTCTTGACACCTTAGCTCTGATACCATGTTGAGAAATCTAGGGTAGCTAGATTAGGTGATTTCTCTTACTTTAATAATTGCTTGTGATGTATTTTTACTTAACTTGATTAAATTCTTCTTACACTTGATTATTATTAGTGTTCTTTATCATCAAACAACTACCAAACAATAAAATGAAAGAGACAATAGGACACAAGATGTAGGCAATCAGCTAGGAAGAAACCTCTCCAACTGAGAGGAAATCCCACAAGAATTCTTCTCTTCTTATAAAACATCAATTGATGAATTCGAAGACCTATGGCCATTGGCCAAGACCCTCCAAGACCAAGTCAAACCTTGATTCCAACAACTCTAGCATTTTCGACTTGCCCAGTAGGTTCTTCTCAAACTTCGACTTGCCCAACACATTCTTTTGCAACTTCGATATGCCCAGCAAATTCTTCTGCAACTTCGACCTACCCAACAAATTCTTCTACCCAGGAAATTCTTTTGCCCAACAAATTCTTTTACCTATCATATGTAGAAACCCTAACACAAAAGAGAGAAAGAGGCCCAAAAACTTCAATCTAGTTCTTCTCCTTCCTTTTCGTCCTTTTTCCATCTTCTATATTGAGAAGATCGAACTTGCTTGAGTGAGTCACAATAAGGTCAAGTTCCTTCTTATTTATAGGCTTGTGAGGGGTACGAATTGCTCTCTTTAGGCTGACTTGATCTTTTTGCCATGGCGAGGTCTTGGAGGGTCTTTTGATTCTATTTTCACTCAAATAAATTTTCTTTGCAATATGTAACATGCCCAAATGGGTCTTCAATACATGACAATGACTCAATTGACTTCATGAAAAACCTAGAAGCACTCAATGGGTGCTTGAACTAAAAATAAATTTCCCTTGAGCATGAAGCCCATGCCTCAAGAATAATAATAAATTTATTTTTCTCTTTTCATTAAACACATAAAATCACGATTACATATGCCATTGTGAAGACCAAACCTAGTTACATATTTCAACAGAAGACACCTAGGAATAATATGCACAAGATCTAGGGTTTCATTAATTTGTGTGGTTCTAGCTACTCTCGAGATCAAGGTAGTGAAGAGAAAATGATTTTATGATATATTTCGGGTACTAAGCTCATACAACCTTCATAGAAGTCTGCAAGTTGATGAAGAATAACTAGGGTTTCCCTCTTAGGGCAAGAGATTTTATGGAGAAAAAGTAAGTGGATGCCCACCAAACTTGGAGGTTAGGACCTAGGTAGATTAGACCCTTAACATGATGCTTAGGCTCTCAATTTCTCCCAAAACTCTCCCAAGGCAATATGCTCTAAGCCCCAGATAGATGTCCTACCTTAAGAGGACTCAAAATTTAAAGAGAAGATTTATGGATAAAAGTAAGGATTGAACACCAAGGACTTGGATTAGTGCCTTGTCCTTTGGGCATATGGAGTCTAGGAGGCTCTAGATAAGCTAAATTATTTCTAAGGAGGCTAGAAATTGATGCCTTAGGTATCAACTTCTAGCATTTACCCACTTCTAAGGAGAATGGAGTTTGATGGAGAGTTTAAAGATTTCATCCACTAGGAGCATTCATTACATGTTATACAATGAATAATATATGAAATCCTCAACTAGATAGCCTTTTCAAAAAATAATTTTCAACAATTAGGGCACAAATTAGCATAATCTAGAAGCAACAATTCCATACATTAGACAATTTCAAGATAAAATTCATCAACAATAAGCACTTACAAGATAACATGTAGTATATCCATCCATAATCCAAAGAAATAGCTCCAAAGACAATCCAAGATAGCTTCCATACATCAAAATGCATCCAAAGATCTCCAATAGCCAAGAAGGAACAAGCGCGAAATTCTCTAAAAAGGTCGAAGTGATGATGATGAGAGAATGAAATAATCTCTCCCTTATTTATACATGCCTAATGAACTCTGCTTAAGCCTAAAAGCCCCTCCAAGGTGTAAAATGATGGTAAAAACTAAGTGAGGTTACAAGCCAACCTCATAGCCAATGTAAAATCATAATTAACCATCCACAAGAGGGCTGAAATGATGACATCATGCATGCGTAGGCCTCTTGAGGGCACGTGTTGGGCTCCTTTAGTGTCAAGCTCAGTGAAGAGGGCTCCAAGAATCATACTCTAGTGGTTGGCTGCTATATCTCCATGAAAATCATTGTGTGGACCCTGGTTTTGTGTTTGGGGCACAAAATAGGTCTCATGGGTCTCCTAGTGATAAGATACCCTGGTTTTGCTCCACGTTGAGGGCTCAGGGGATGGTGCTAGCCATTCCACGTCTCAAGGGGTGAGATAAAGCTCATCCGGTCCTCACATCAACTGCCAAGCCATGTGATCATTACTAAGCCGGCTGGGATACATTGATCCAAGTGCTTCATCTCATGAATAATATGGGGCAAAGTACAAACTGCTATGGTGGTGAAGGTGCTTATGGAATGGAGTGATGCTCTACAAGTGATAGGAGTCCCATGGCTCTTAATGCTTCACCTACAGGGTGTCATAATACTCCTCTAGTGGACCTAGGCCTCAGTTAAGTTGCCCAGTCCATGATGAAAGCCACCTTCCAATTACACACAATGTTAGGTGTTGCATCTTCACCATTAGGTACAATTAATCATTAGTGCATATAAGTGAACCAAGCTTGTCAATCAAGGGAAAATTGACACTTCATATGGGGCTTCTCTTCCAAATTTGGGGTTTTGATCACGTAATAGTGTTACCTCCTTAGGTATCAGTGGCTAATGGACAACCCTATTAGGTGTTCCCAACCCCTAAGGAGAAAGATGGGTCCTCGATACATCCTTCAATCAATAGGTGCCATATGAATACTAATGGAACATATGGGGAAAAAGGGGTCATAGAGCCAAATGCCATGGGCAAAGGGGTAGCAATAATGAGGAAGTCCACATATTGGGTGTATAGATGTGAGGAGGGAGTAATTGTGGATACATGAGTTTCCTCAGCCCTTTTTTTTTCCACCCCTCTTTATTTGCCTTTTGCTTTTTCTTGATTTTTCTTTGTATTACTGCACCAAGCTCCAAGAAATGAGAGCATGTCGTGAATGGTGTATAATAGTTATTACCCCCTTAAAGGTGGGTAGTTCAACGCCTACCAGGGGTTGGGACATGCATGGGTTCCTTTTATGATGTGATGGGGCAATCAGTGGCCCTAGGAACCAGGGTGATGGCCATAATGATAAGGGGTAGAGCTCATGCTTGGCTTTTGCCCACATGCTACTATTAATGACCCCACCATCTTTTGTATTTTATGATTTTCTTTTTCCTTTGTTTCTTGCTTGTGGCCATGATATGATTTTAACTTTATTTTCACTGTGTCAACCTCCGGGGCAACGTTTCTAGGCCCAACATAGATATGAGGACAGGGGAGGGGGTGTGTTAGAACTTGTGGACCCAATGATCGCGTGGTTCCTGAGAAGGAAAATGGTGAATAGGGCTCGTAATGTGCAAAGGGATATGATAAATGTGAAATGGTAAAATAGGACCACACTACCAAAATCAGGGTTTCCCACCTAGTGCCCTTCCTAAAGCCATAGAGCAATAGGGGAGATCCCATGAGACTAGGATTGAAGATTAACCCCCCATTTAAGGTGTGGGAACAAAACCGCGGTAAAAACCCTTCCTTCTTCCAAGTCACCAAAAATCCCTGCCAAAATGCCCAATGAAAAAAAAGCATATGCACCCGATTGTACAATGAAAAAAGCATATGCACCAGATTGTACAATGAAAAACATACCTTTTGGGTTGGATTGCCCACCTTCTAACATGTGCTCTTGACAAATGGGAGAGGAAACATACAACTGATGTTGGTGGCAAAGATAAAATGGCACATCCCATCTGCTACTCGGTGGCTGTCAGGGGTTGTTGGTTTCTAGTTGAAAGAAGATGATTAGGAGAAATGCTCTTCTAGGGGTACCCACTTTTTGTGGGTAACATCAGTCTCCAACTGGGACATGAGCTTATTGTAGAGCGCACGATCCATGTACTTGAGTAAGGAGGTCATGAGAACTCTAGCAATCTCCTGGGATGCAAACCTATATCGTGCACATCACAATACAACTACTGGAAGCATGTGCACTGGGCGTACTTGTATCACCCATATTTTTCATCAAATAATATATCCATAGAGAAGATTAAATCTATTCTAAATGCAAGTCTAATCTACCATGTAATCTACTGTAGCATGAGAACATAATATGATGATAGTAGCTATGCAAACATGATATGCAATGCATCCTATACTATTATGTATAACATGTAATGTCACATACCCTCAGGATGGTATTCTTTTAGAGTTTGGCCATTTACAGGGATAGGGATAACATCTCCTTCAAGGGTTTCGAGTTGATATGAATTAATGCCAGCCATGTCCGATATCCTATAGGGGTCGATCCACAAGTTATCCAAGTCTTATGCACACCAAGCTTTTCCCCTCATTTGTCCCATAAGAGAGCAATAGTTTCAGGTCCTAGATTTCCATCGTAGGCATGTTTATCGAATGCATCTTTCATCTCCTCTTGACTTCGGCCTAGCTAATCAAAGGCCTTCCTACAAATCTCATCAGCCTCGATGATTTGATCAATCCTTGCTTGAATAACATTTTGATGTTCAGGAATGTTTCTCAAACATTCTAACACTGACAATTTCAATTAAATGGGAAATCTCGCCTCGACTCCATAAACAAGTTGAAACGGGCTATATCCAGTGGTATGATCGGCCCATAGGGCCTATTTGATCTTACTATCCCAATTTCGCTTATTTTTCCCTAACGCCCTCTTGATAATTTTTATGAGGTTCTTATTACTAGACTCGGCGTGACCATTTACTTGAGGATAATAATTAGATGAGTGTGCATGCATAATCTTGTAGGTACAACACATAAATGTTAGTGCCATAGAGTCAAATGCTTTAGCATTATCGGTCACAATTTTAGTTGGGACACCAAACCTTGTGATGACTTTCTCTTCTAGGAAGTCCATAACTACTTGGTTAGTGGCTCTTTTTGCAGGCATGGCTTTAACCCATTTTGTAAAATAATCTGTAGCGGTGAGGATCCACTTGTACCCATTACTTGAGTTATCCTTGAATTCGCTAACGAAGTCAAGGTCCCATTGTTGAAAAGGTGCATCCACAACAACATTCTTAAGGGGCAATGCTGGGAGTTGCTTACTTGCAAATAATTGGCATGGTTGACACTTCTTGACAAAATATAAGTTATTAGCAAATATGGTAGACCAATAGTATCCCACCCTCAATAGTTTGTGTGTGATGGTCCTAGTAGCATAATCTCCTCCACAAAACCCAACATGAAATTCCTTGACAATGTCCTTTGATTCTTCTTTACTAACACATCGTAGGATAACCCCATTAGGACTCATCCATCCAAGGCCATCTTGGGTTAGGAAATATTTAACAAACTTTAACCTAAGGTCCCTCCTCTTATGGTCAACTAATCCTGGGGAAACACTCAAGTTTCCCAAGTAATATATAATATCAGAATACCATTCATCCTTCTCAAGTTCAATAGCTATGGCACAAACTTGCTCACCCTCTCCCTCTTTAATGGCCTCATTATTATTTTTGGTTAGTAGTTCGACCAACCCTTTTCCTCTAATAATTTTCTTAGGATGGATATCTAGACCATATTCCTGAATTTTTGATACCCATTTTCCCCTTGATTGCACATAATTAGTTTGTGATAGTATGTCTTTCACAACAGGATATGGGACAAAGGCATATAACTTGTTGTACCCTACATATATACAAAAATGCTTTACTGATTTGACAAGGGCATAAACTTGTTTCTCAGTGAGGGTGTACCTTGTCTCAACATATTTTAAGGGTTTTCTCATAAATGCTATGGGTCGTTCATTTCCTTTGTCATCCTTTTGCATGATTATTCCTGCAATTGTGCCCTTTGATGCGAAGGAATAAACGATGAAATCCTTAGATTAGTTAGAACTAGTGAGTGTGGGCACTGAAGCAATCTTACTCTTAATATCCTCAAAAGATGCATATTTGTTGTTATCTCATACATATGGAACATCCTTTTTTAGTAGGTTGTTCATCAGTTTAACAATCTCAGCATTTGCAACGAATCTTCATACAAAATTGATCTTACCAAAGAATGACCTAAATGCTTATTTGTCCTTTGGGGTAGAGAGCTTTTTAATAGCTTCTATTCTTTTGGGGTCAATGCTAATCCCATCTTTAGAAACAGTATGACCTAGCAATGTCCCATGATCTACCCCAAATATGCATTTCTTAGGATTGAGAGATATGTTATATTGCCTACATATCTCGAACACCTTTCTCAAATGTTTACAATGATAAAATCGTTCTTTTGAATCAACAATAAGATCATCTTGATATACTTGCATAAACTTTCCTATCAATTCCCGGAAAGCAAATTCCATGGCCCTTTGGAAAAGTAGATCCAACATTTAATAAACCAAAAGGCATCCTAAGAAATTTATAAGTTCCCCAATGAGTAGTAAATGCAGTTTTAAGTTGAACTTCTTCCTTTATCACTACCTGATTATACCTAGAGAAACCATTGAGGAATGACATCAACTTAGACCTAACTATATGTTGTAACAAATTCCCCATGTTTGGTAATGGGTAGCTGTCCTTTAAACATACCTTGTTTAGATCCCTAAAGTTAGTACACATCCTAATATTCCCAGTTTTCTTTTGGGTAACAAGAAGGTTAGAAATCCATGAGGATTGCCTAATGGGAGCTATTATACTAGTGTCCACCACCTTTTGTAGTTCTTCTTTAACAAGAGTGGCTAATTTTGGATCGATTCGTCTCAATTTTTGCTCAACAGGCTTAGCCCTTCTTAGAGAAGGATGGTATGTTGTATAACTGCAATTTTATATTCTTTTAAATCTTGATAAGACCAAGAAAATATATCCTTGAATTCTCTCAACAACATTTTGAGGTCATTTCTCTCTTCTTTAGACAATCCCTTACCTATCTTAACGATTTCAGGTGAGGAAGAAGAACCCAAATTGAGCTCAACGAAGTCAGATGATTCTTGAACTCCATTAATTAGGGTTTTATCATCTCTATCAAAACATTTTTCTTCATGTCATTCTCTCCAACATTAATCTCTTGATCTCCTTGAAGAAAACCTGATATCCATTTATCCTCCTTAAAAATGGGTCATTGCTCAGAGTAATCCGGTACTGCAGATTGGATATAGCATCCATTATACACCTTTCATGTTTGGATATTTCTTCATCGAGAATTTGGTCACTCGAAGTAGCTATAACAAGGGCATTAGCTAAGCAATTATTGTTTCTAGGAATTGCCTTTATGTCAAAACTTTGAAACTTCTTTATGGTTTTAACGCTCTTTCTTTGTATGGTATTAACTTCTCATTTTTTGTGTTGAAAGAACATTTAACTTGAGAAACAATCAAATCAAAATTCGCAATGGCTATAAGTTTGCGAATTTGCTTCGAAAGGGCAACATCTAAACCCAATATTAAGGCTCCATATTCAGCCATATCATTAGTACAATCAAATTCAAGTCTTAAAGAGAACAATGCGTGCTTCATTGATGGGGATATTAGGACAAAGCCTTCCCTAGTACTGGACATTGAACAAGCCCCATCAAAGTACAATGTCCAAGTCCCACCTGGTTCTGGGTCCTAGTTAGGTTCCCTTATGTATAATATCCACTCCCCAAATTCATAGTTTTCCTCAAGCAGATCATCATCCGAATCACAATGATGGACTATCAACGACCTAGTGAAAGGTTGGCGGTATAGAAGGGCATAGGAATTCTCCTCCATTGGAATCTTAACATACTCATTATCTATGAAAATAACACCCAACTAGTCCACTAATTCTTTTGAGATGAAGATTCCCCATTCAATAGGGATGTCCATGATAACTATGTCAATACTCATTTCTTTCTCGGGATACCCTTCCAATGATACCTTTTGTCCTTCTATTATGTCGCGGACCTCTACCTTCTTAGAACCAATGGTGCACGTATTATCATATTTTCGGGTTATGTTCAAACCTAATCCTTCCATTATCCTAAGGGAAATAACATGGGCCATTGACTTGGAGTTTAGAACACAGTGTTTTAAGACTTTGTCATTGAATCTAAGGGCTATATAGAATGGATAGGGTCTCATTTGGACAAGATACACAAAAATTGGAGGATCAATACTTAATTCACTAGGTAACCTCTGGGTATCTTGTTCATACTTTAATTTGTTAATTTGGGAACATATGAAACTGTGATTGTAAAACAGAATAGGAAGTTGTTCTTCTATTTCTTTTATGAGCTTTGAAGAAGAGTCATCACAATTCTTAGTAATTGTGTTTATGGATTCTGTTTCTTGTATTGCTTTACTCTGATTGAAAGCCTTATTTTGGGCATTCAAGAGATTAGAAGGTTCACTAGCCCTAATAGTGTATGCCACCTCTCCATCAAAAGCATGAAAATAAACCTCAAGGATCACTTGATCAGGAGGCTTTAGTTTTTCAGGGATCAGTTCAACATAGGTATTGAATCTTTGGTTGAATTCTTCAATAGCTTCACCTTCTTCCTTTTTAATATTGAAAAGGTTTTTATATGATTCAACCACATCCTTCTCCTTTACCCACCTCAAAGTGAAGATGTTTAAGAAACTATCCCATGGTTGCAATGAATTTCTTGGGATAGATATAAACCACTCATAGGCATAGTCCTTAAATGAATAAGAAAACAAGGTCATGACCACATCGTCCTCAAAAGTACCCCTAGCCAAGAAAGCATGGAAGGCCTCCAAGAGTTTTATGGGGTCTCCATTCCCATTTCCACTGAAATTTGGCAAACCATTATATTGGGGAAGAGCATTGGGAGTATTGACCACTACGTGTCAATGACCCATAATAGTACACCCCCTTTTTTTGCAAAAGGGATAGTCCCTGATCAATGTGTTAGTGCTGCCAAGCTATCATCATCAGCTTGATCATCATGTTATATTGTAAACCCTTTCTGCATGTGTAAAATGTAAATAATCTAAGAAGATCAGTGTCGTGTATGTAATTACCTAGGTAAACCTACTTTTCTGGTGATGATCTACATTCTGGGAGGTTTTTTGTCTCACCAATCCATTCTCAGATGGTCGACAGAGTTTTCCTTCAGCCTTACCCCAAAGTCAGAATGGATTTTGTCACTGGGATCATAGGGGAGTCCTAGTGTTCTAGATCGAGTCTATGTAAAAGTAATTTGGAAATAATCCTAACTATTTGGTTAGGTTATTTTGCTACAAATTGTTTGGTCTGCTAGATTATATTTGTGTCGCAGAACTGGGTAGTTTGTGAGGATCTTTTGCAAATGGGTTTTCCCCCTTTAGATGAAAAAAATGTAAAAATCATGATGTAAAGTGTCTTGAGGGCTGGAAAAATAATTTATCCCCTCGTAGGTTAATTAATTAAATTTTCTGGCCAAAATTAATTAAAATCCTAAGCTAGAAATTTGATTAATTGTAGGTCCTAAGTAAATTTAAATTCTTTGAAGGCAAAATTCGTCGGTCCTTAAAAATTAAATTTTAAGAGGTCCAGGGACTAAGGTAAATTAATTATTTTGCTAAATTTTAAGCCTTTGATCCCTAGAGTTAAGTCAAAGTCAAAATTTTGAGGAAATTAATTCAAAAATTTAATTTTTGAATTAATTAAAATGCATTTAATTGAAAAATTCGAATTTCCTCAAGAATTTAAAATTTCGACGGATGAGATTAAAAGGAATTTTGATCCTCATCAGCGGTCGAGATTGCCTTGATGAGGATCACTCGAACTAGGTGTTGGAGGATTTATCTTTAAATAGAGGTCATTTGTCAGTCAGTATCATCCGATCTTTTGATTGTGTACTAAGCGAAAATCTCTCTTGTAATATTTTTATGAGCAATAAATAATGACTTTGGGTTAATTTCTGCTGGTGTTACTCTTCGTGGAAATACTGTAAAATGTGTCATTTTCATGCATATATTTCTTTTTAGCCATTGACGATAACTTTTTGAAGAGTGATTTGAGTACAGGTATCTTGCTCAGTCGTTGGGGTTTGAATGATAATTTAAGTTTTGAATATAATAGCAGGTATCTCTATTTATCTAAATTTTATTATCGTTTTCTCACTCTATGTTGATGGTTGAATTGAGTTTTGCTGGAAAGTCTTGATTTTTTAGATCATCGGGCATTCAGGGAAGTTCTCGGTTGAACCAACCAACTCCCGATCCGTGTTTTCCGAAGAACCCAGTGTAATTTGATCTCAGGCTTATCATAAGATATTTTTTATCGGTGATGCATGAAGGGGTTTGAGCTCAGTGCCTCTAAAATTCAAAAAATTTAATTTTTCAGTGTTAAATCGATAGATGTGGTTGTTGAGAGCCTCAGATTATCAGATCTAGGAGCGGAGTTGGACTCACACTCCCTAGATCTGATAAATCTTCCATTCATGTATATAGATCTATAATTATTTTCAGTTTTTTGACTTGAGTTTTCTGGGTTTTAGTTTTTTGGGTCATTGTATATATTGTTTGGGTGTTTTCCTGTTGTCTTGCAGCTATAGATCTGAAGAAGAAAACTGTGCAGAGTCCAGATCTAGGCCCTGGAGGGTAAGATCTGGATCTCTGGGGTTCATCAGCATCATTTTTGCAGGGATCATATCCAGATTTTGCAGTCCAAGGGATTAAATTTATTTATTTTCAGATTTGGAAATTTCGTGAGGGTTTCATTAAGAAATCTGAAGCAGAAGGATTTAAAATTTTAATTAAGATTTCTGGAAAGTTTTTAAAGGGTTTCTGGGCTACCATTTTGCAGATTTGTTTGTTGCCTGAGTTTTTGGGTTCACTGTTCAAATTCTGATTTTTTTATAGAAGAAACCCTCTCTCTCCGTCCCTCTTTTTCCCTGGCCCAGCTCCTTCTATTCGCTGCCTCAAATCTGATTCTCATTCGTTGCCTAAACCCCTGCATTGCAGCTCCCTCTCTGTGTGATCCCAATCCCTCTACCTGCATCAACGTTGGTCTAAATTTTGTGCTCTAAACCCTCACGCAACTCCTTCTCTACGCTGCCTATCAAATGTGCATTCTCATCCATCCCTCTGTCTAACTCTCTTCACCATCGTAGCCTCCTTCAGCTCCATCGTTGCCCATTGCTCAATTGTTGTTTCCAGCTCCATCCGCGTGCTGTCCCTTCCAAGAAGAACCTGCATATCTTTCTCTTCTCCATACTTCTGCTACCTCATACGCTACCCTCTTCCCGAATTTTTGACTTGCATCCGTTGCCAGAACATCGCTCCATCTCATCACTCTATACTTCTCCATATGCTGCCCTGCCTTTAGCTCTTCGTCTGCCCACCCATACGCTGCCTGAAAAACACTGCCTGTCCCTTTATCGCTCCATTTTTCCTCGTTTTGCTTTGCGTCCATCTTTCTCACACTGTTGTCGTCCCTTCCTTTGCCTTCGTCGATCCTTCCAACCTGCAAAATCAAGCAAACACTTGATCCACACAACTCTCTCTTCAGTCGTCAACCTGCCATCGCGTCTCATTTCTCCATTGACCTACACTCATCGCAGTCCCTTCTCGTCGGATCCTTTCCATTCCATCTGCTCCATACTCGTTGCACGCTGCTAGATGTGTTTCCTTTAGCCCTCCTTCCGCCATCAAGTTATCCTCCATTCTGCTATCCATCCCTTCAACCTACCGCTGCAAACACACGTCGACTTTTTTATTTTATTTAGGCTTGTATACGTATAGATTTAGTTCTTGTATTTTTTTTTTATTTCTTTGATTTCTTTTGTTTTGTATTTTCTCTTAGGGTTAGTTTCTTTTTTATCGAATTTCATTTTTATCCTTTTATTTAGTTTATAACTTTATATATAGTTAGCATATGCACTTTCCTTTTAAATTTCATTTGATTTTATTTTTTCATTTGGTTTTATTTCGATTTGCTATTTTGACTTTTATTATTATTTTTTTTTTACTTTTTTGATTTGATTTTGATTTTCTTATTTTGATTTATGGTTTTATTACGATTTTCAATATATAAAATCCTAAAATCCTAAAAAATAAAAATAATCTAAAAGTTAAAAAATTCTTAAAATCTTAAAAAATCTCAACATTTAAAAAATTTAAAAAATTTACACTCTGGTGACTAAGGAGTTTAAAATAAATTGAAGGGATTTGTGCTTTAACAATAAAAAAATAATAATTTAATGTGGCCTATGGCCCATTAAAATTTTAATTTTTAACCCTTTGATTCATTTTTCCATTGCATTAAAAGATTTTGATTTCTTCAGTTACCATTAAAAATTATTTCCTAAAGAATAATTAAAACGCTGATCTAAAGTTCTTTGGTGTTTCTGATGTTAAGTGCTAAATCTTAAATTTTCATGATTCTTCTATGGTCAAAGTTTGACAAACGTTTTAAATGAAATTTATTGTTGGAGAAAGTTAATTGAATCTAGATTTGGGCCATTAAGTGAAAATCATTTTAAATCTGAAATCTCTTGCATATTGCAGTTTTGGGTGTTTATATTGATTATTCATGATTGTCATTATTCGTCAGATATTGGAAAATTTTTCTGGATAACTTATTTTACTTAATCTATGGTTAATTCAAGTTAAAGGCACTGGTCTATAATTATCTCTAGTTGGTGGTCGTGTCCTAGTTACATTAGCATTTAATCTATTCATTTGAGTTAATCGAGATTCATTTAAATTCATCAAATTGTTCATCATTAAAATCTCCTAGAGCCCGTGTTCCACAGGCTTTCTCATCCATTTACCTTAGGGACTACCCCCCTTGACTTGCCTAGGAGAGAGTCTAAATGGAGTGAGTAAGGATCAAGAGTGACAACCCTTACTCTGAGCATTGTCGTGGTGCCTAGACACTTTGTGCAACAACAGGGAGCTCTAAGGATGTTTCCAAAATATAAAGGGCCAAGAGCACGCTACACCCATGATGATGTTTTTCGTCCTAAACAAATTTTTTCAAAGAAAGGAGTATCAAGGGTCCCTTTGTCTCTCCTATGATATGTTAACAAAGGTTGGGTATTAACATACATAGTCAAAGCTTATAGGAGTCATCACAAGAGTGTCTATTTTATCGTTAAAAGAACCACCTCTTCAAATGATTCAATAAAGGAAAGCTAGACTTGCTTCCTCCCCAACAACGATGCCAAAATGTCACCACAAAATCTAGTAGGCCTTGGAGAGGGTAACGGTACAAGAAAAATAGCTAGAATAAGTGTTAACAATGGGACAATGGCCCACTATCATGACAACGAAGGTCCCCTGCTCTTTACGAACTTTCACCAATGGGAGGAGTCCTGTTAGGATATAATCACCTACGAAATGTATTCTAAGGTTAAGGTATAAGGTGATAGGATAAAATCTACCAAGAAAGGATCAATCCTATGGTACAAGGCTTGAATAAGCACTTCGCTTTCAAGAAGAGACCTAGGAATAAGATGCACAAGATCTAGGGTTTTGTGAAATTACGTGGTTCTTGGTACTCCCGAGATCAAGGAAATAAGGAGAAAAGGCTTCTTATGATATACTTCAAAAAGTACTAAGCTCATACAACCTTCAAAGAAGTCCCCAAGTTGAGGAAGAATAGCTAGGGTTTCCCTCTTAGGGCATCACCTAGGGCAAGAGATTTTATGGAGAAAACTTAAGTGGATGCCCACCAAACTTGGAGGTTAGGTAGCTTAGACCCTTAGAATGATGTTTAGGCTCTGAAGTCCTCCCAAAACCTCTCCCAAGGCGATTCACTCTATAAGCCCTAGATAAATGTCCTACCTTAAGAGGACCAAAATTTTAAGGAGAAGATTTTTGGATAAAAGTAAGGTTTGACGACCAAGGACTTGGATTAATGCCTTGTCCTTTGGGCATATGGAGTCTAGGAGACTCTAGATAAGTGAAACTGTTTGTAAGGAGGTTAGAAATTGATGCCCTAGGTATCAACTTCTAGCATTTACCCACTTCTAAGGAAAATGGAGTTTGATGGAGTTTAAAGATTTCCTCCACTAGGAACATTCATTACATGTTATACAATGAGTAACATATGCAATCCTTAATTAGATAGCCTTTTAAAAATTATTTTTCAGCAATTAGGGCACAAATTAGTAATCTAAAAACACCAATTTCGTACATTAGACAATTTCAAGATAAAATTCATCAACAGTAAGCACTTACAAGATAATATGTAGTATATCCATCCATAACCCAAAGAAATAACTCCAAAGAAAATCCAATATAACTTCCATACATCAAAATGCATCCAAAGATCTTCAATAGCCAAGAAGGAACAAGTGCAAAATTCTCTAAAGAGGTCTGTTGTCGCGCAGATTGAAACGACAACGCTCAGACCAGGGGCTGTCACTCTGATCCCCGATCCCTCCGTTTAAGCCTGTCTCCCACGGCTAAGGGGGGTAGACCCTATGATATGACGAAGACCAACTGTCGACCAGTTGTTTGGGAGACACGAGACACGATATGATAAGCACTAAAAGGATTTGATTAATTTAGCAGACCAGTGCCTTAAGTGATTGTTGTTAAAATGATTACTTGTTAGACGATATAAAAACATAAACCGTGAACAGCAATCATTTGTCATCACAAGATATCAGTTAAACTCAAAATGCTCCTAGAATGACCAAAACGATATCCAACAACTGAGAATTTTGAAAAGATGAATGCTTTAAACCACCACGAGAATCATAAATCATTAACCAGATATCATATTAGTATCCAGACTTGAAAATTTAAATCTCAGCATAAAAGATGTAACATGATAATTCCCTGAGGAAAACAACTGAATCTGGCAAAATTTCCACGATGCTTTTTTATGCTTTTCAAATTTTTTTTTTTTTTATTATTATTATTTATTTATTTATTTAAAACTTTAAAAAAAAAATCTAACCCTAAAGCTTAAAAAATTAAAATTTTAATCCTAAACCAAAAAAAAAGAAGCTAAAATCTATTAAAACAAAATCAAATGAAAATGAACTAAGCTAAAATTTATTTAAAATAAAACTAAATAAAAATGAATTAAACTAAAGTGGAAAATTGAATTATTTACAAAAGAAAAAAACTATACTTGAAATCAAAATTTAAAAAAAACTAAAGCTTAATTCTATTCGCCTTTTTTATTTTTTATTTTTATTTTTTCATGACTTTATATTAAATAAAAAAAATCTAAAGAAGAAACTATTTAAGACACTATTAAAATCTAATGAAATACGAAACTAAAACTAAAAAAAACTATTCTAAACTACGTCTAACCCTTTTCACATTATATTTAAAATACAATTTAAAAAATCTAAAGTAAATAAAAATCGAAACTATAATGAAAACCTAATCTAAATAGCTAAAGTAACCAAAACGTAAGCGCATAAACGAATGTAACAATCCACTGTGCATAACGTGATACCCTATGGCGACTGATCAGGTGGAATCGTGAACCATAAAGAATTTCTGTGCGATGATGGCTTAGGTAAAAATTAATCGGCCTGAAGCACACGCCAAACAAACTGCGATGATATACTGAATCGTAACCCTTGTGATGTGAGAAATGTGATAAGATCTTAGGTAAAAACAAAATTCGCACTTCATGCAGCGGAAAATAATATGAAACGTTTTGGATTTCCCCTCGTTTATTGACTGGCAGGCTGCACACGGGTCTGCAATGCTTGACGGAATGAAACGAAATGAATAGCAGCGAGATATCATGCAGAGGGCAAAGATTTCGATGGCGTGAGGCAGCGGATGGCTTTGGACACAATGTATAGATTTGCTGACGAGGTAAATGAAATATTTGCAGGGTTTTAGGTATAATCTCTTGGCTGCGGTAAATAAAAGACTGAATTAAACGAGCCACTGGATGCGAATGTGAATTAAACAAATGCCACCGTAAATATACACTACCCACGCACTGCAAATTTATGATAAACCAAGCCAGACTACGGATTTGCAAGAGTTGATATATGCCAAGATCCAAAAATCGTGACCCCGGCTCAGATTTTAAACACACAAAAAAAAAAATTTAACGCAGGCAGAGGCAACGATAACACTGTAGACGGTAAGAAAAATATACGAATTGGATTTCAGATTTTACCTGTTACGCAAAAAATTTATTACCTTTTACTGCACATGAATGAGACTTGATGCCGTGCGTGACAAATTTTGGATTGAAACCACTGTTTGTGTGCTTTTCCCTTAATGCATTCAGCAGTTTCTTTTGATGGCAGGTAAAAATGATTCCTCTTGCATACGCAGAGAGAACCTTCCTCTTTTGACAGGAATTGCTCAGCCAATGCACCGACATATGAATGGATCACCCCAAAATTTTCGTCGAGGATTAATGTATACTTTGCAGCCTCTGCAAAACCCTTGCTACCGAAAAGCTAATAAGAAATTAACCTAAAAACCCTAAACCCTAATGAAGATTGGGTATAAAGCAAAATTTTGAAACCCCAAAAAGGAAACTGATTAATTTACAGACTTTGGCCCCTTAACAGCCAGATTCAGCGATAAGAACAGAAATATTTAAAGAACAGAAATTTCAGATTTTCACTGTGAAGAACTTCAGAAAATCTCTCATGCAAATTAGAAAAATAAACTGAATGATAGACCCAGGATCAAATCCAACTGGGCTCAGCAAAAAATGCTTGCGAGAGTTGGCTGGTTCAGCCGAGAACTTCCCCAAAGGCCCGTTAATTCTTCTTCAATAAGGGTTTCCTGCACAGCTCACTTCAACCATCAGTAAAGAGGGAAAAAATGCTGCTAGATCTCAAAATGTAATGGAGATACCTGCCATTACTTTAGAAACCCTAACAACACTCAAACCCTAGCAAGTGAACAAGATACCTGTGCTCACAATACTCTACAATAAGCTATTATTAATGGCTGAAAATAAAATATACAGAAAATTAAATTAGCTCACAACACTTCGAGAGAGTAACACCAGCAAGATTTGGACCCCAAAGTTTTCTTTTATTAAGCAAAAACAGTTTACAAGAGAGCTTCTTCAGTACCAGACTCACAGATCCAATTATGATCTGAAAATGACCCCTAGCACCCTACTTAAAGGAAATGACTCCAACGGCTAGTTCGAGTGATCCATGTCGAAATGATCTCGACCGTTGATGAGAATCAAGACATCTCTTAATCTCATCCGTCGATTTATTAAAAAATGATATTTTACATGCATTCACTCAAAATATTATTATTTTATTATTTTATGGTTTTTGCTTTATTTTATAATTTTTTATAATTTTTTTATTTATTTCAATTTTTTATTTTTTAATTTTTTAATTTTTATTTATTTTCTTAAATGGATCATCGAACTAAGCCTTCGGAAACATCACCTAGGACCTAGGACTTAGGACTCAGGACTCATGAGGGGATTTAAAGCATTTTCCAACCCTCAAGACACATTACATCATGACTTTTATAATTTACATCTTAAGGGGGAAAACCCCTTTATCATAGACCCTCATAAATCGTCCAGTTTCTGCGACACAACTATAATCTAGCAGATTAACACATTAGGATTCTCCTAAAATTCTAATGACAAAATCCATCCCAGCTTTGGGGTTAGGCTGAAGGAAAACTCTGCCGATCATGGATCGGTGAGACGAAAAACCTTCCGGGACGTAGATTACCACTAGAAAGTTAGGTCCACCTAGGCAATTTACATACATGACTCATATCTGCTAAGATTATTTACAATTCATACATGCAGACTGGGTTTACAACTAAAATGATCAAGCTGCTGATGACTGCAGGATGGCACGAACATGTCGATCAGGTGCTACCCCTTTCTGCCAAGAAAAGGGGGTGTACTGCATGGGTAGTTGACCAGTAGTGGTCAACATCTGGCTCTACTTGGGCACACGTTGCTGCACTGTAGGAATGTGAGAATCCAGAATCTGCATCCACGCAACACACAGATAAAAATAAGTAGCGTCCATCCAAAAGATCATCATATACATTAAGCACAAGAAAAATAAAAGCTCTTTATTTATTAACTATCTAGAAAAGTAAATCTAATCCTAAAACAGAAATGAAAATGCGGAAAAAACAAGGAGTAGGGTTAGAAATACAATACAAAGGATGCCCCATGGCATCAGATGTGTTCAATATAGTGTATACTGAGCATTTGCCTGCTTTCAAGCAAATCTGTCGACTGCTTGTCGGATGTGCCATGACCAATTCTGCATATGGTAGGACTTTTTGCTATCCGAAAATCAAGCTGCTCGCGACCGTCTGATGCATCAAACCTTCTTCTCATTTTCTTTCTCTTGCGCTTTTTCTTTGTGGCAGGTTGTATCACTGATGATATGGAACTTTCTGTTTCAAAGCTATCAGATGAAGTATGTAAGATATGCGTGATATGTCTTTCTTTATCCTGCATCTGATCTTTATCATTTTTAAGTCTATCTGGATCACCTTCAATTAACCATCTTTCAATCAAACCAATGACCTCCTCATAATAAGATGGAACTTGTTGCAACAAATGAGAAGGCTCCTGATCTGTTGATGTCCCTTGGTTTCTCTTATCCTCTGACCATTGTTGAAACTTTTGAACCTGTATTTTAATGGAATCCATCTGACTAGAGTGTTCAACCCTTATAGCACTCATTTGCCTGGCATGGTCTTCTTCCATAACTTTTATTACTTTATCGTTCTTTTCCTTTATGTTCATCAAGCAATACTGCATGGAATTTATTTCTTCTTTATGATTTGCTTGCATGGTGGCCAACTGATTATTATGATCGAACATCATGATAGTCATTTCTTCATCCATAGTTAATAACTTGTTTTGTATAGAATTAATTTCCCTATCATGATCAGCTTTCATGGTCATCATATTTTCTTCTAAGCCTGACATTTTTCTTTGCATGAAACTAATTTCTGTGTCATGATTAGTCTTCATGGCCTCAATTTCCTTAGTATGCTGATTTTGCATAATCTCCATCTCCCTATTACGTTTTTCCAGGTGGGTGCATAAAGTTCTCACATCATTGGCGTAATTAGTTTGATTTATCTCCATATTTCTTACCAGTAGCAATAGATCTTGTATAATTTGCTTATGATCTTCCTTTTCATTGTCAACACTACTATGATCTGCAATGGTACAAGTGGATGGCACATTCTGATATGAAGAATTGTCTTGGATAGCTGGACCTTTTACAAGATTACTTTCATTTTGTTGCACAATTTTAGGGGCACAAGGCGAGCTATCTGGATCACCATATCTATCTTTAAAAGCATTGACAATGTCTTGCAAAGAAATGAAGGAATCTTCAGGAAAACTATTAAACCAGTTCAAAGGATCACCCTTTAAAGAATGGACAAATAGAAGCATCTTGAAATCTTCATGATTATATTGAGGAAGTCTACAATATATGATCATTACACAAGTAAACCTGTTTAAATGCTGTCTAACAGCAACCGAATCACCACCCGAGAACTTAAATAATTTAGAAATGGCCTCTTTCGGAAGATCATGAAGATTATCAGTGAAATGACATGGTTTAAATGAATAATCCATAATGAATAATAAGGAATCAAATGGATGATAGAAAGAGATTTCTGCTCAAGAAAATTAAGAGATGAAAGAAGTGGAGTTGCCACTTGAACAATGAATCTAATTCTAAGATCCAAAAAGCAACCAACAAGTTGGTGAGAGAGGCTTCTTGTCTGGGAAAAATAAGAAAATGGAGTCGCCACCCAAACAAGAAACAAATCGAAGAGAAGTTGTTGATATGACGAAAGATAAGATCCAAATGATGCCAAAAAATGTTGAATCCGCCAGCTCAAATGAGAGATGAGAAAGATGAAAGATGATAAAAAAATGAGAAGATGAATGTCGAATAAACCAAGGACAGAAAAGACTCTTTCCCCGGCAACGGCGCCAAAAAATGTTGGCGTTGCCGGCTCAAACGAATGATAGAAATATGAACAATGAATGATGAAAAGTCGTTGAAAAAACCAAGAATAAAGTGATCCCCGGCAATGGCGCCAAAAAATGTTGGCGTTGTCGGGCCAGATGAAAAAGATAAGAAATGAGAAGGATGATTGTCGTTGAAACGCCGAGAATAAAACGTCCCCGGCAACGGCGCCAAAAAATGTTGTCGCGCAGATTGACACGACAACGCTCAGACCGGGGGCTATCACTCTGATCCCCGATCCCTCCGTTTAAGCCTGTCTCCCACGGCTAAGAGGGGTAGACCTTATGATATGAGGAAGACCAACTGTCGACCAGTTGGTTGGGTGACACGAGACACGATATGATAAGCACTAAAAGGATTTGATTAATTTAGCAGACCAGTGCCTTAAGTGATTGTTGTTAAAATGATTACTTGTTAGATGATATAAAAACATAAACCGTGAACAGCAATCATTTGTCATCAGCTAAACTCACAATGCTCTTAAAATGACCAAAACGATATCCAGCAACTGAGAATTTTGAAAAGATGAATGCTTTAAACCACCACGAGAATCATAAATCATTAACCAAATATCATATTCGTATCCAGACTTGAAAATTTAAATCTCAGCATAAAAGATATAACATGATAATTCCCTGAGGAAAACAACTGAATCTGGCAAAATTTCCACGATGCTTTTTTATGCTTTTCAATTTTTTTTTTAATTTTTTTATTATTATTATTTATTTATTTATTTATTTTTTTAAAACTTAGAAAAAAAAATCTAACCCTAAAGCTTAAAAAATTAAAATTTTAATGCTAAACCAAAAAAAAAAGGCTAAAATCTATTAAAACAAAATCAAATGAAAATGAACTAAGCTAAAATTTATTTAAAATAAAACTAAATAAAAATGAATTAAACTAAAGTAGAAAATTGAATTATTTACAAAAGAAAAAAACTATACTTGGAATCAAAATTTAAAAAAAACTAAAGCTTAATTCTATTCGCCTTTTTTATTTTTTATTTTTATTTTTTCATGACTTTATATTAAATAAAAAAAATCTAAAGAAGAAACTATTTAAAACACTATTAAAATCTAATGAAATACGAAACTAAAACTAAAAAAAACTATTCTAACCTACGTCTAACCCTTTTCACATTATATTTAAAATACAATTTAAAAAATCTAATGTAAATAAAAATCGAAACTATAATGAAAACCTAATCTAAATAGCTAAAGTAAAAAAAATGTAAGCGCATAAACGAATGTAACAATCCACTGTGCATAACGTGATACCCTACGGCGACTGCGAAGGTGGAATCGTGAACCATAAAGAATTTCTGTGCGATGACGGCTCAGGTAAAAATGAATCGGCCTGAAGCACACGCGAGACAAACTGCAATGACATACTGAATCGTAACCCTTGTGATGTGAGAAATGTGATCAGATCTTAGGTAAAAACAAAATTCGCACTTCATGCAGCGGAAAATAATATGAAACGTTTTGAATTTCCCCTCATTTGTTGACTGGCAGGCTGGACGCGGGTCTGCAATGCTTGACGGAATGAAACGGAATGAACAGTAGCGAGATATCACGCGGAGGGCAAAGATTTCGATGGCGTGAGGCAGCGGATGGCTTTGGACACAATGTATAGATTTGCTGACGAGGTAAATGAAATATTTGCAAGGTTTTAGGTATAATCTCTTGGCTGCGGTAAATAAAAGACTCAATGAAACGAGCCACTGGATGAGAATGTGAATTAAACAAATACCACCGTAGATATACGCTGCCCATGGACTACAAATTTATGATAAACCAAGCCAGACTACGGATTTGCAAGAGTTGATAAATGCCAAGATCCAAAAATTGTGACCCCGGCTCAGATTTTAAACACACAAAAAAAATAAAATTAACACAGGCAGAGGCAACGATAACACTGTAGACAGTAAGAAAAATATACGAATCGGATTTCAGATTTTACCTGTTACGCAAATTTTTTTTTACCTTTTACCGCGCGTGAATGAAACTTGATGCCGTGCGTGACAAATCTTGGATTGAAACCACTGTTTGTGTGCTTTTCCCTTAATGCATTCAACAGTTTCTTTTGATGGCAGGTAAAAATGATTCCTCTTGCATACACAGAGAGAACCTTCCTCTGTTGACAGGAATTGCTCAGCCAATGCACCGATATATGAATGGATCGCCCCAAAATTTTCACCCAGGATTAATGTATACTTTGCATCCTCTGCAAAACCCTTGCTACCGAAAAGCTAATCAGAAATTAACCTAAAAACCCTAAACCCTAATGAAGACTGGGTATAAAGCAAAATTTTGAAACCCCAAAAATGAAACTGATTAATTTACAGATTTTGGCCCCTTAACAGCCAGATTCAGTGATAAGAACAGAAATATTTAAAGAACAGAAATTTCAGATTTTCACTGTGAAGAACTTCAGAAAATCTCTCATGCAAATTAGAAAAATAAACTAAATGATAGACCCAGGATCAAATCCAACTGGGCTCAACAAAAAATGCTTGCAGGAGTTGGCTGGTTCAGCCGAGAACTTCCCCAAAGGCCCGTTAATTCTTCTTCAATAAGGGTTTCCTGCACAGCTCACTTCAACCATCAGTAAAGAGGGAAAAAATGCTGTTAGATCTTAAAAAGTAATGGAGATACCTGCCATACCTTTAGAAACCCTAACAACACTCAAACCCTAGCAAGTGAACAAGATACCTATGCTCACAATACTCTACAATAAGCTATTATTAATGGCTGAAAATAAAATATACAGAAAATTAAATTAGCTCCCAACACTTCGAGAGAGTAACACCAGCAAGATTTGGACCCCAAAGTCTTATTTTATTAAGCAGAAACAGTTTACAAGAGAGCTTCTTCAGTACCAGACTCACAGATCCAATTATGATCTGAAAATGACCCCTAGCACCCTACTTAAAGGAAATGACTCCAACGGTTAGTTCGAGTGATCCATGTCGAAATGATCTCGACCATTGATGAGAATCAAGACATCTCTTAATCTCATCCGTCGATTTATTAAAAAATGATATTTTACATGCATTCACTCAAAATATTATTATTTTATTATTTTAGCATTTTTGCTTTATTTTATAATTTTTTATAATATTTTTATTTATTTCATTTTTTAATTTTTTAATTTTTTAATTTTTATTTATTTTCTTAAATGGATCATCGAACTAAGCCTTCGGAAACATCACCTAGGACCTAGGACTTAGGACTCAGGACTCATGAGGGGATTTAAAGCATTTTCCAACCCTCAAGACACATTACATCATGACTTTTACAATTTACATCTTAAGGGGGAAAACCCCTTTATCATAGACCCTTATAAATCGCCCAGTTTCTGCGACACAACTATAATCTAGCAGATTAACACATTAGGATTCTCCTAAAATTATAATGACAAAATCCATCCCGGCTTTGGGGTCAGGCTGAAGGAAAACTCTGCCGATCGTGGATCGGTGAGACGAAAAACCTTCCGGGACGTAGATTACCACTAGAAAGTTAGGTCCACCTAGGCAATTTACATACATGACTCATATCTGCTAAGATTATTTACAATTCATACATGCAGACTGGGTTTACAATTAAAATGATCAAGCTGCTGATGACTGCAGGATGGCACGGACATGTCGATCAGGTGCTACCACTTTTTGCCAAGAAAAGGGGGTGTACTGCATGGGTAGTTGACCAGTAGTGGTCAACATTTGGCTCTACTTGGGCACACGTTGCTGCATTGTAGGAATGTGAGAATCCAGAATCTGCATCCACGCAACACACAGATAAAAATAAGTAGCATCCATCCAAAAAATCATCATATACATTAAGCACAAAAAAAAAAAAATCTCTTTATTTATTAACTATCTAGAAAAGTAAATCTAATCCTAAAACAGAAATGAAAATGCGGAAAAAACAAGGAGTAGGGTTGGAAATACAATACAAAGGATGCCCCATGGCATCAGATGTGTTCAATATAGTGTATACTGAGCATTTGCCTGCTTTCAGGCAAATCTGTCGGCTGCTTGTCGGATGTGCCATGTCCAATTCTGCATATGGTAGGACTTTTTGCTATCCGAAAATCAAGCTGCTCGCGGCCATCTGATGCATCAAACCTTCTTCTCATTTTCTTTCTCTTGCACTTTTTCTTTGTGGCAGGTTGTATCACTGATGATATGGAACTTTTTGTTTCAAAGCTATCAGATGAAGTATGTAAGATATGCGTGATATATCTTTCTTTATCCTGCATCTGATCTTTATCATTTTTAAGTCTATCTGGATCACCTTCAATTAACCATCTTTCAATCGAACCAATGACCTCCTCATAATAAGATGGAACTTGTTGCAACAAATGAGAAGGCTCCTAATTTGTTGATGTCCCTTGGTTTCTCTTATCCTCTGACCATTGTTGAAACTTTTGAACCTGTATTTTAATGGAATCCATCTGACTAGAGTGTTCAACCCTTATAGCACTTATTTGCCTGGCATGGTCTTCTTCCATAACTTTTATTACTTTATCGTTCTTTTCATTTATGTTCATCAAGCAATACTGCATGGAGTTTATTTCTTCTTTATGATTTGCTTGCATGGTGGCCAATTGATTATTATGATCAAACATCATGATAGTCATTTCTTCATCCATAGTTAATAACTTGTTTTGTATAGAATTAATTTCCCTATCATGATCAGCTTTCATGGTCATCATATTTTCTTCTAAGCCTGACATTTTTCTTTGCATGAAACTAATTTCTGTGTCATGATTAGTCTTCATGGCCTCAATTTCCTTAGTATGCTGATTTTGCATAATCTCCATCTCCCTATTACGTTTTTCCAGGTGGGTGCATAAAGTTCTCACATCATTGGCGTAATTAGTTTGATTTATCTCCATATTTCTTACCAGTAGCAATAGATCTTTTATAATTTGCTTATGATCTTCCTTTTCATTGTCAACACTACTATGATCTGCAATGGTACAAGTGGATGGCACATTCTGATATGAAGAATTGTCTTGGACAGCTGGAGCTTTTACAAGATTACTTTCATTTTGTTGCACAATTTTAGGGGCACAAGGCGAGCTATCTGGATCACCATATCTATCTTTAAAAGCATTGACAATGTCTTGCAAAGAAATGAAGGAATCTTCAGGAAAACTATTAAACCAGTTCAAATCATCACCCTTTAAAGAATGGAGAAATAGACGCATCTTGAAATCTTCATGATTATATTGAGGAAGTCTACAATATATTATCATTACACAAGTAAACCTGTTTAAATGCTGTCTAACAGCAACCGAATCACCACACGAGAACTTAAATAATTTAGAAATGGCCTCTTTCGGAAGATCATGGAGATTATCAGTGAAATGACATGGTTTAAATGAATAATCTATGATGAATAATAAGGAATCAAATGGATGATAGAAAGAGATTTATGCTCAAGAAAATTAAGAGATGAAAGAAGCGGAGTCGCCACTTGAACAATGAATCTAATTCTAAGATCCAAAACGCAACCAACAAGTTGGTGAGAGAGGCTTCTTGTCTGGGAAAAATAAGAAAATGGAGTCGCCACCCAAACAAGAAACAAATCGAAGAGAAGTTGCTGATATGACGAGAGATAAGATCCAAATGATGCCAAAAAATGTTGAATCTGCCAGCTCAAATGAGAGATGAGAAAGATGAAAGATGATGAAAAAATGAGAAGATGAATGTCGAATAAACCAAGGACAGAAAAGACTCTTTCCCCGGCAACGGCGCCAAAAAATGTTGGCGTTGCCGGCTCAAACGAATGATAGAAATATGAACGATGAATGATGAAAAGTCGTTGAAAAAACTGAGAATAAAGTGATCCCCGGCAACGGCGCCAAAAAATGTTGGCGTTGCGGGCTAGATGAAAAAGATAAGAAATGAGAAGGATGATTGTCGTTGAAACGCCGAGAATAAAACGTCCCCGGCAACGGCGCCAAAAAATGTTGTCGCGCAGATTGCCACGACAACGCTCAGACCGGGGGCTGTCACTCTGATCCCCGATCCCTCCGTTTAAGCCTGTCTCCCATGGCTAAGGGGGGTAGACCTTATGACATGACGAGGACCAACTGTCGACCAGTTGGTTGGGAGACACGAGACACAATATGATAAGCACTAAAAGGATTTGATTGATTTAGCAGACCAGTGCCTTAAGTGATTGTTGTTAAAATGATTACTTGTTAGATGATATAAAAACATAAACCGCGAACAACAATCATTTGTCATCACAAGATATCAGTTAAACTCAAAATGCTCCTAGAATGACCGAAACGATATCCAGCAACTGAGAATTTTGAAAAGATGAATGCTTTAAACCACCATGAGAATCATAAATCATTAACCAGATATCATATTAGTATCCAGACTTGAAAATTTAAATCTCAGCATAAAAGATGTAACATGATAATTCCCTGAGGAAAACAACTGAATCTGGCAAAAACTTCCACGATGCTTTTTTATGCTTTTCAAATTTTTTTTTTTTTTTTAAACTTTAAAAAAAAAATCTAACCCTAAAGCTTAAAAAATTAAAATTTTAATCCTAAACCAAAAAAAAAAAAGCTAAAATCTATTAAAACAAAATCAAATGAAAATGAACTAAGCTAAAATTTATTTAAAATAAAACTAAATAAAAATGAATTAAACTAAAGTAGAAAATTGAATTATTTACAAAAGAAAAAAACTATACTTGAAATCAAAATTTAAAAAAAACTAAAGCTTAATTCTATTCGCCTTTTTTATTTTCATTTTTATTTTTTCATGACTTTATATTAAATAAAAAAAATCTAAAGAAGAAACTATTTAAAACACTATTAAAATCTAATGAAATACGAAACCAAAACTAAAAAAAACTATTCTAACCTACGTCTAACCCTTTTCACATTATATTTAAGATACAATTTAAAAATCTAAAGTAAATAAAAATCAAAACTATAATGAAAACCTAATCTAAATAGCTAAAGTAACCAAAACGTAAGCGCATAAACGAATGTAACAATCCACTGTGCATAACGTGATACCCTACGGCGACTGAGAAGGTGGAATCGTGAACCATAAAGAATTTCAGTGCAATGACGGCTCAGGTAAAAATGAATCGGCCTGAAGCACACGCCAGACAAACTGCGATGATATACTGAATCGTAACCCTTGCGATGTGAGAAATGTGATCAGATCTTAGGTAAAAACAAAATTCGCACTTCATGCAGCGGAAAATAATATGAAATGTTTTGGATTTCCCCTCGTTTGTTGACTGGCAGGCTGCACGCGAGTCTGCAATGCTTGACGGAATGAAACGGAATGAATAGCAGCGAGATATCACGCGGAGGGCAAAGATTTCGATGGCGTGAGGCAGCGGATGGCTTTGGACACAATGTATAGATTTGCTGACGAGGTAAATGAAATATTTGCAGGGTTTCAGGTATAATCTCTTGGCTGCGATAAATAAAAGACTGAAGGAAACGAGCCACTGGATGAGAATGCGAATTAAACAAACGCCACCGTAAATATACGCTACCCACGCACTGCAAATTTATGATAAAACAAGCCAGACTACGGATTTGCAAGAGTTGATAAATGCCAAGATCCAAAAATCGTCACCCCGGCTCAGATTTTAAACACAAAAAAAAAAAAAAAATTTAACGCAGGCAGAGGCAACGATAACACTGTAGACGGTAAGAAAAATATACGAATCGGATTTCAGATTTTACCTGTTACGCAAAAAATTTATTACCTTTTACCGCGCGTGAATGAGACTTGATGCCGTGCGTGACAAATTTTGGATTGAAACCACTGTTTGTGTGCTTTTCCCTTAATGCATTCAGGAGTTTCTTTTGATGGCAGGTAAAACTGATTCCTCTTGCATACGCAGAGAGAACCTTCCTCTGTTGACAGGAATTGCTCAGCCAATGCACCGATATATGAATGGATCGCCCCAAAATTTTCGCCCAGGATTAATGTATACTTTGTAGCCTCTGCAAAACCCTTGCTACCGAAAAGCTAATCAGAAATTAACCTAAAAACCCTAAACCCTAATGAAGACTGGGTATAAAGCAAAATTTTGAAACCCCAAAAAGGAAACTGATTAATTTACAGATTTTGGCCCCTTAACAGCCAGATTCAGCGATAAGAATAGAAATATTTAAAGAACAGAAATTTCAGATTTTCACTGTGAATAACTTCAGAAAATCTCTCATGCAAATTAGAAAAAGAAATTGAATGATAGACCCAGTATCAAATCCAACTGGGCTCAGCAAAAAATGCTTGCGGGAGTTGGCTGGTTCAGCCGAGAACTTCCCCAAATGCCCGTTAATTCTTCTTCAATAAGGGTTTCCTGCACAACTCACTTTAACCATCAGTAAAGAGGGCAAAAATGCTGCTAGATCTCAAAAAGTAATGGAGATACTTGCCATTACTTTAGAAACCCTAACAACACTCAAACCCTAGCAAGTGAACAAGATCCCTGTGCTCACAATACTCTACAATAAGCTATTATTAATGGCAGAAAATAAAATACACAGAAAATTAAATTAGCTCACAAAACTTCGAGAGAGTAACACCAGCAAGATTTGGACCCCAAAGTCTTCTTTTATTAAGCAGAAACAGTTTACAAGAGAGTTTCTTCAGTACCAGACTCACAGATCCAATTATGATCTGAAAATGACCCCTAGCACCCTACTTAAAGGAAATGACTCCAACGGCTAGTTCGAGTGATCCATGTCGAAATGATCTCGACCGTTGATGAGAATCAAGACATCTCCTAATCTCATCCGTCGATTTATTAAAAAATGATATTTTACATGCATTCACTCAAAGTATTATTATTTTATTATTTTAGGGTTTTTGCTTTATTTTATAATTTTTTATAATTTTTTTATTTATTTCATTTTTTAATTTTTTAATTTTTATTTATTTTCTTAAATGCATCATCGAACTAAGCCTTCGGAAACATCACCTAGGACCTAGGACTTAGGACTCAGGACTCATGAGGGGATTTAAAGCATTTTCCAACCCTCAAGACACATTACATCATGACTTTTACAATTTACATCTTAAGGGGGAAAACCCCTTTATCATAGACCCTCATAAATCACTGAGTTTCTGTGACACAACTATAATCTAGCAGATTAACACACTAGGATTCTCTTAAAATTCTAATGACAAAATCCATCCCGGCTTTGGGGTCAGGCTGAAGGAGAACTCTGCCGATCATGGATCGGTGAGACGAAAAACCTTCCGGGACGTAGATTACCACTAGAAAGTTAGGTCCACCTAGGAAATTTACATACATGACTCATATCTGCTAAGATTATTTACAATTCATACATGCAGACTGGGTTTAAAATTAAAATGATCAAGCTGCTGATGACTGCAGGATGGCACGGACATGTCGATCAGGTGCTACCCCTTTCTGCCAAGAAAAGGGGGTGTACTGCATGGGTAGTTGACCAGTAGTGGTCAACATCTGGCTCTACTTGGGGACACGTTGCTGCACTGTAGGAATGTGAGAATCCAGAATCTGCATCCACGCAACACACAGATAAAAATAAGTAGCGTCCATCCAAAAAATCATCATATACATTAAGCACAAGAAAAATAAAAGCTCTTTATTTATTAACTATCTAGAAAAGTAAATCTAATCCTAAAACAGAAATGAAAATGCGGAAAAAACAAGGAGTAGGGTTAGAAATACAATACAAAGGATGCCCCATGGCATCAGATGTCTTCAATATAGTGTATACTGAGCATTTTCCTGCTTTCAGGCAAATCTGTCGGCTGCTTGTCAGATATGCCATGTCCAATTCTGCATATGGTAGGACTTTTCCTATCCGAAAATCAAGCTGCTCGCGGCCGTCTAATGCATCAAACCTTCTTCTAATTTTCTCTCTCTTGCACTTTTTCTTTGTGGCAGGTTGTATCACTGATGATATGGAACTTTCTGTTTCAAAGCTATCAGATGAAGTATGTAAGATATGCGTGATATGTCTTTCTTTATCCTGCATCTGAACTTTATCATTTTTAAGTCTATCTGGATCACCTTCAATTAACCATCTTTCAATCGAACCAATGCCCTCCTCATAATAAGATGGAACTTGTTGCAACAAATGAGAAGGCTCCTGATCTATTGATGTCCCTTGGTTTCTCTTATCCTCTGACCATTGTTGAAACTTTTGAACCTGTATTTTAATGGCATCCATCTGACTAGAGTGTTCAACCCTTATAGCACTGATTTTCCTGGCATGGTCTTCTTCCATAACTTTTATTACTTTATCGTTCTTTTCCTTTATGTTCATCACGCAATACTGCATGGAGTTTATTTCTTCTTTATGATTTGCTTGCATGGTGGCCAACTGATTATTATGATCGAACATCATGATAGTCATTTCTTCATCCATAGTTAATAACTTGTTTTGTATAGAATTAATTTCCCTATCATGATCAGCTTTCATGGTCATCATATTTTCTTCTAAGCCTGACATTTTGCTTTGCATGAAACTAATTTCTGTGTCATGATTAGTCTTCATGGCCTCAATTTCCTTAGTATGCTGATTTTGCATAATCTCCATCTCCCTATTACGTTTTTCCAGGTGGGTGCATAAAGTTCTCACATCATTGGCGTAATTAGTTTGATTTATCTCCATATTTCTTACCAGTAGCAATAGATCTTGTATAATTTGCTTATGATCTTCCTTTTCATTGTCAACACTACTATGATCTGCAATGGTACAAGTGGATGGCACATTCTGATATGAAGAATTGTCTTGGACAGCTGGACCCTTTACAAGATTACTTTCATTTTGTTGCACAATTTTAGGGGCACAAGGCGAGCTATCTGGATCACCATATCTATCTTTAAAAGCATTGACAATGTCTTGCAAAGAAATGAAGGAATCTTCAGGAAAACTATTAAACCAGTTCAAAGCATCACCCTTTAAAGAATGGACAAATAGACGCATCTTGAAATCTTCATGATTATATTGAGGAAGTCTACAATATATGATCATTACACAAGTAAACCTGTTTAAATGTTGTCTAACAGCGACCGAATCACCACCCGAGAACTTAAATAGTTTAGAAATGGCCTCTTTCGGAACATCAGGGAGATTATCAGTGAAATGACATGGTTTAAATGAATAATCCATGATGAATAATAAGGAATCAAATAGATGATAGAAAGAGATTTCTGCTCAAGAAAATTAAGAGATGAAAGAAGTGGAGTCGCCACTTGAACAATGAATCTAATTCTAAGTTCCAAAAGGCAACCAACAAGTTGGTGAGAGAGGCTTCTTGTTTGGGAAAAATAAGAAAATGGAGTCGCCACCCAAACAAGAAACAAATCGAAGAGAAGTTGCTGATATGACGAAAGATAAGATCCAAATGATGCCAAAAAATGTTGAATCTGCCAGCTCAAATGAGAGATGAGAAAGATGAAAGATGATGAAAAAATGAGAAGATGAATGTCGAATAAACGAAGGACAGAAAAGACTCTTTCACCGGCAATGGCGCCAAAAAATGTTGGCGTTGCCAGCTCAAACGAATGATAGAAAGATGAACGATGAATGATGAAAATTCGTTGAAAAAACCGAGAATAAAGTGATCCCCGGCAACGGCGCCAAAAAATGTTGGCATTGTCGGGCCATATGAAAACGATAAGAAATGAGAAGGATGATTGTCGTTGAAACGCCGAGAATAAAACGTCCCCGGCAACGGCGCCAAAAAATGTTGTCGCGCAGATTGACACGACAATGCTCAGACCGGGGGTTGTCACTATGATCCCCGATCCCTCCGTTTAAGCCTATTTCCCACGGTTAAGGGGGGTAGACCCTATGATATGATGAAGACCAACTGTCGACCAGTTGGTTGGGAGACACGAGACATGATATGATAAGCACTAAAAGGATTTGATTAATTTAGCAGACCAGTGCCTTAAGTGATTGTTGTTAAAATGATTACTTGTCAGATGATATAAAAACATAAACCGTGAACAACAATCATTTTTCATCACAAGATATCAGTTAAACTCAAAATGCTCCTAGAATGACCAAAGCGATATCCATCAACTGAGAATTTTGAAAAGATGAATGCTTTAAACCACCACGAGAATCATAAATCATTAACCAGATATCATATTAGTATCCAGACTTGAAAATTTAAATCTCAGCATAAAAGATGTAACATGATAATTCCCTGAGGAAAACAACTGAATCTGGCAAAAACTTCCACGATGCTTTTTTATGCTTTTCAATTTTTTTTTTTTTTTTTTTTATTATTATTATTATTATTTTTATTTTTTTTTAAACTTAAAAAAAAAAATCTAACCCTAAAGCTTAAAAAATTAAAAATTTAATCCTAAACCAAAAAAAAAAAGCTAAAATCTATTAAAACAAAATCAAATGAAAATGAACAAAGCTAAAATTTATTTAAAATAAAACTAAATAAAAATGAATTAAACTAAAGTAGAAAATTGAATTATTTACGAAAAAAAAAAACTATACTTGAAATAAAAATTTAAAAAAAACTAAAGCTCAATTCTATTCGCCTTTTTTATTTTTATTTTTATTTTTTCATGACTTTATATTAAATAAAAAAAATCTAAAGAATAAACTATTTAAAACACTATTAAAATCTAATGAAATACGAAAATAAAACTAAAAAAAACTATTCTAACCTACGTCTAACCCTTTTCAATTATATTTAAAATACAATTTAAAAAATCTAAAGTAAATAAAAATCGAAACTATAATGAAAACCTAATCTAAATAGCTAAAGTAACCAAAACGTAAGCGCATAAACAAATGTAACAATCCACTGTGCATAACGTGATACCCTACGGCGACTGAGAAGGTGGAATCGTGAACCATAAAGAATTTTTGTGCGATGACGACTCAGGTAAAAATGAATTGGCCTGAAGCACACACCAGACAAACTGCGATGATATACTGAATCGTAACCCTTGCGATGTGAGAAATGTGATTAGATCTTAGGTAAAAACAAAATTCGCACTTCATGCAGCGGAAAATAATATGAAATGTTTTTGATTTCCCCTCGTTTGTTGACTGAAAGGCTGCACGTGGGTCTGCAATGCTTGACGGAATGAAACGGAATGAACAGCAGCGAGATATCACACGGAGGGCAAAGATTTCGATGGCGTGAGGCAGCGGATGGCTTTGGACACAATGTATAGATTTGCTGACGAGGTAAATGAAATATTTGCAGGGTTTCAGGTATAATCTCTTGGCTGCGGTAAATAAAAGACTGAATGAAACGAGCCACTGGATGAGAATGTGAATTAAACAAACACCACCGTAAATATACGCTACCCACGCACTGCAAATTTATGATAAACCAAGCCAGACTACGGATTTGCAAGAGTTGATAAATGCCAAGATCCAAAAATCGTGACCCCGGCTCAGATTTTAAACACAAAAAAAAAAAAAAAAATTAACACAGGCAGAGGCAACGATAACACTGTAGATGGTAAGAAAAATATACGAATCGGATTTCAGATTTTACCTGTTACGCAAAAAATTTATTACCTTTTACCGCGCGTGAATGAGACTCGATGCCGTGCGTGACAAATTTTGGATTGAAACCACTGTTTGTGTGCTTTTCCCTTAATGCATTCAGCAGTTTCTTTTGATGGCAGGTAAAAGTGATTCCTCTTGCATACGCAGAGAGAACCTTCCTCTGTTGACAGGAATTGCTCAGCCAATGCACCGATATATGAATGGATCACCCCAAAAGTTTCACCCAAGATTAATGTATACTTTGCAGCCTCTGCAAAACCCTTGCTACCGAAAAGCTAATCAGAAATTAACCTAAAAACCCTAAACCCTAATGAAGACTGGGTATAAAGAAAAATTTTGAAACCCAAAAAACGAAACTGATTAATTTACAGATTTTGGGCCCTTAACAGCCAGATTCAGCGATAAGAACAGAAATATTTAAAGAACATAAATTTCAGATTTTCACTGTGAATAACTTCAGAAAATCTCTCATGCAAATTGGAAAAATAAACTGAATGATAGACCCAGGATCAAATCCAACTGGGCTCAACAAAAAATGCTTGCGGGAGTTGGGTGGTTCAGCCGAGAACTTCCCCAAACGCCCGTTAATTCTTCTTCAATAAGGGTTTCTTGCACAGCTCACTTCAACCATCAGTAAAGAGGGCAAAACTGCTGCTAGATCTCAAAAAGTAATGGAGATACCTGCCATTACTTTAGAAACCCTAACAACACTCAAACCCTAGCAAGTGAACAAGATACCTGTGCTCATAATACTCTACAATAAGCTATTATTAATGGCTGAAAATAAAATACACAGAGAATTAAATTAGCTCACAACACTTCCAGAGAGTAACACCAGCAAGATTTGGACCCCAAAGTCTTCTTTTATTAAGCAGAAACAGTTTACAAGAGAGCTTCTTCAGTACTAGACTCACAGATCCAATTATGATCTGAAAATGACCCCTAGCACCCTACTTAAAGGAAATGACTCCAACGGCTAGTTCGAGTGATCCATGTCGAGATGATCTCGACCGTTGATGAGAATCAAGACATCTCTTAATCTCATCCGTCGATTTATTAAAAAATGATATTTTACATGCATTCACTCAAAATATTATTATTTTATTATTTTAGGGTTTTTGCTTTATTTTATAATTTTATAATTTATTTAATTTTTTAATTTTTTAATTTTTATTTATTTTCTTAAATGGATCATCGAACTAAGCCTTCGGAAACATCACCTAAGACCTAGGACTTAGGACTCAGGACTCATGAGGGGATTTAAAGCATTTTCCAACCCTCAAGACACATTACATCATGACTCTTACAATTTACATCTTAAGGGGGAAAACCCCTTTATCATAGACCCTCATAAATCGCCCAGTTTCTACGACACAACTATAATCTAGCAGATTAACACACTAGGATTCTCCTAAAATTCTAATGACAAAATCCATCCCGGCTTTGGGGTCAGGCTGAAGGAAAACTCTGCCGATCATGGATCGGTGAGACGAAAAACCTTCCGGGACGTAGATTACCACTAGAAAGTTAGGTCCACCTAGGAAATTTACATACATGACTCATATCTGCTAAGATTATTTACAATTCATACATGCAGACTGGGTTTAAAATTAAAATGATCAAGCTGCTGATGACTGCAGGATGGCACGGACATGTCAATCAGGTGCTACCCCTTTCTGCCAAGAAAAGGGGGTGTACTGCATGGGTAGTTGACCAGTAGTGTTCAACATCTGGCTCTACTTGGGGACACGTTGCTGCACTGTAGGAATGTGAGAATCCAGAATCTGCATCCACGCAACACACAGATAAAAATAAGTAGCGTCCATCCAAAAAATCATCATATACATTAAGCACAAGAAAAATAAAAGCTCTTTATTTATTAACTATCTAGAAAAGTAAATCTAATCCTAAAACAGAAATGAAAATGCGGAAAAAACAAGGAGTAGGGTTAGAAATACAATACAAAGGATGCCCCATGGCATCAGATGTCTTCAATATAGTGTATATTGAGCATTTTCCTGCTTTCAGGCAAATCTGTCGGCTTCTTGTCGGATGTGCCATGTCCAATTCTGCATATGGTAGGACTTTTTCCTATCCGAAAATCAAGCTGCTCACGGCTGTCTGATGCATCAAACCTTCTTCTCATTTTCTTTCTCTTGCGATTTTTCTTTGTGGCAGGTTGTATCACTGATGATATGGAACTTTCCGTTTCAAAGCTATCAGATGAAGTATGTAAGATATGCGTGATATGTTTTTCTTTATCTTGCATCTGATCTTTATCATTTTTAAGTCTATCTGGATCACCTTCAATTAACCAGCTTTCAATCGAACCAATGACCTCCTCATAATAAGATGGAACTTGTTGCAACAAATGAGAAGGCTCTTGATCTGTTGATGTCCCTTGGTTTCTCTTATCCTCTAACCATTGTTGAAACTTTTGAACCTGTATTTTAATGGCATCCATCTGACTAGAGTGTTCAACCCTTATAGCACTGATTTGCCTGGCATGGTTTCAGGTGGGTGCATAAAGTTCTCACATCATTGGCATAATTAGTTTGATTTATCTCCATATTTCTTACCAGTAGCAATAGATCTTGTATAATTTGCTTATGATCTTCCTTTTCATTGTCAACACTACTATGATCTGCAATGGTACAAGTGTTTGGCACATTCTGATATGAAGAATTGTCTTGGACAGCTGGACCTTTTATAAGATTACTTTCATTTTGTTGCACAATTTTAGGGGCACAAGGCGAGCTATCTGGATCACCATATCTATCTTTAAAAGCATTGACAATGTCTTGCAAAGAAATGAAGGAATCTTCAGGAAAACTATTAAACCAGTTCAAAGCATCACCCTTTAAAGAATGGACAAATAGACGCATCTTGAAATCTTCATGATTATATTGAGGAAGTCTACAATATATGATCATTACACAAGTAAACCTGTTTAAATGCTGTCTAACAGCGACCGAATCACCACCCGAGAACTTAGATAATTTAGAAATGGCCTCCTTCGGAAGATCATGGAGATTATCAGTGAAATGCCATGGTTTAAATGAATAATCCATGATGAATAATAAGGAATCAAATGGATGATAGAAAGAGATTTCTGCTCAAGAAAATTAAGAGATGAAAGAAGTGGAGTCGCCACTTGAACAATGAATCTAATTCTAAGATCCAAAAAGCAACCAACAAGTTGGTGAGAGAGGCTTCTTGTCTGGGAAAAATAAGAAAATGGAGTCGCCGCCCAAACAAGAAACAAATCGAAGAGAAGTTGCTGATATGACGAAAGATAAGATCCAAATGATGCCAAAAAATGTTGAATCTGCCAGCTCAAATGAGAGATGAGAAAGATGAAAGATGATGAAAAAATGAGAAGATGAATGTCGAATAAACCAAGGACAGAAAAGACTCTTTCCCCGTCAACGGCGCCAAAAAATGTTGGCGTTGCCGGCTCAAACGAATGATAGAAAGATGAACGATGAATTATGAAAAGTCTTTGAAAAAACCGAGAATAAAGTGATCGCTGGCAACGGCACCAAAAAATGTTGGCGTTGCCGGGCCAGATGAAAAAGATAAGAAATGAGAAGGATGATTGTCGTTGAAACGCCGAGAATAAAACGTCCCCAGCAACGGCGCCAAAAAATGTTGTTGCGCAGATTGACACGACAATGCTCAAACCGGGGGCTGTCACTCTGATCTCCGATCCCTCCGTTTAAGTCTGTCTCCCACGGCTAACGGGGGTACACCCTATGATATGACGAAGACCAACTATTGACCAGTTGGTTGGGAGACACGAGACACGATATGATAAGCACTAAAAGGATTTGATTAATTTAGCAGACCAGTGCCTTAAGTGATTGTTGTTAAAATGATTACTTGTTAGATAATATAAAAACATAAACCGTGAACAACAATCATTTGTCATCACAAGATATCAGTTAAACTCAAAATGCTCCTAGAATGACCAAAACGATATCCATCAACTGAGAATTTTGAAAAGGTGAATGCTTTAAACCACCACGAGAATCATAAATCATTAACCAGATATCATATTAGTATCCAGACTTGAAAATTTAAATCTCAGCATAAAAGATGTAACATGATAATTCCCTGAGGAAAACAACTGAATCTGGCAAAAATTTCCACGATGCTTTTTTATGCTTTTCAATTTTTTTTTATTTTTTTTTTATTTTTTATTATTACTATTTATTTATTTATTTATTTTTTTAAAACTTAAAAAAAAAATTCTAACCCTAAAGCTTAAAAAATTAAAATTTTAATCCTAAACCAAAAAAAAAAAGCTAAAATCTATTAAAACAAAATCAACTGAAAATGAACTAAGCTAAAATTTATTTAAAATAAAACTAAATAAAAATGAATTAAACTAAAGTAGAAAATTGAATTATTTACAAAAGAAAAAAACTATACTTGAAATCAAAATTTAAAAAAAACTAAAGCTTAATTCTATTCGCCTTTTTTATTTTATTTTTTATTTTTTCATGACTTTATATTAAATAAAAAAAATCTAAAGAAGAAACTATTTAAAACACTATTAAAATCTAATGAAATACGAAACTAAAACTAAAAAAAACTATTCTAACCTATGTCTAACCCTTTTCACATTATATTTAAAATACAATTTAAAAAATCTAAAGTAAATAAAAATCGAAACTATAATGAAAACCTAATCTAAATAGCTAAAGTAACCAAAACGTAAGCGCATAAACGAATGTAACAATCCACTGTGCATAATGTGATACCCTACGACGACTGAGAAGGTGGAATCATGAACCATAAAGAATTTCTGTGCGATGACGGCTCAGGTAAAAATGAATCAGCCTGAAGCACACGCCAAACAAACTGGGATGATATATTGAATCGTAACCCTTGCGATGTGAGAAATGTGATCAGATCTTAGGTAAAAACAAAATTCGCACTTCATGCAGCGGAAAATAATATGAAACGTTTTGGATTTCCCCTCATTTGTTGACTGGCAGGCTGCACGCGGGTCTGCAATGCTTGACGGAATGAAACGAAATGAACAGCAGTGAGATATCACGTCGAGGGCAAAGATTTCGATGGCGTGAGGCAGCGGATGGCTTTGGACGCAATGTATAGATTTGCTGACGAGGTAAATGAAATATTTGCAGGGTTTCAGTTATAATCTCTTGGCTGTGGTAAATATAAGGCTGAATGAAACAAGCCACTGGATGAGAATGCGAATTAAACAAATGCCACCGTAAATATACGCTACCCACGCACTGCAAATTTATGATAAACCAAGCCAGACTACGGATTTGCAAGAGTTTATAAATGCCAAGATCCAAAAATCGTGACCCCGGCTCAGATTTTAAACACAAAAAAAAAAAAATTAACGCAGGCAGAGGCAACGATAACACTGTAGACGGTAAGAAAAATATACGAATCGGATTTCAGATTTTACCTGTTACGCAAAAAATTTATTACCTTTTACCGCGCGTGAATGAGACTTGATGCCGTGCGTGACAAATTTTGGATTGAAACCACTGTTTGTGTGCTTTTCCCTTAATGCATTCAACAGTTTCTTTTGATGGCAGGTAAAAATGATTCCTCTTGCATACGCAGAGAGAACCTTCCTCTATTGACAGGAATTGCTCAGCCAATGCACTGATATATGAATGGATCGCCCCAAAAATTTTGCCCAGGATTAATGTATACTTTGCAGCCTCTGCAAAACCCTTGCTACCGAAAAGCTAATAAGAAATTAACCTAAAAACCCTAAACCCTAATGAAGACTGGGTATAAAGCAAAATTTTGAAACCCAAAAAAGGAAACTGATTAATTTACAGATTTTGGCCCCTTAACAGCCAGATTCAGCGATAAGAACAGAAATATTTAAAGAACAGAAATTTCAGATTTTCACTGTGAAGAACTTCAGAAAATCTCTCATGCAAATTAGAAAAATAAACTGAATGATAGACCCAGGATCAAATCCAACTGGGCTCAGCAAAAAATGCTTGCGGGAGTTGGCTAGTTCAGCCGAGAACTTCCCCAAACGCCCGTTAATTCTTCTTCAATAAGGGTTTCCTGCACAGCTCACTTCAACCATCAGTAAAGAGGGCAAAAATGCTGCTAGATCTCAAAAAGTAATGGAGATACCTGCCATTACTTTAGAAACCCTAACAACACTCAAACCCTAGCAAGTGAACAAGATACCTGTGCTCACAATACTCTACAATAAGCTATTATTAATGGCTGAAAATAAAATATACAGAAAATTAAATTAGCTCACAACATTTCCAGAGAGTAACACCAGCAAGATTTGGACCCCAAAGTCTTCTTTTATTAAGCATAAACAGTTTACAAGAGAGCTTCTTCAGTACCAGACTCACATATCCAATTATGATCTGAAAATGACCCCTAGCACCCTACTTAAAGGAAATGACTCCAACGGCTAGTTCGAGTGATCCATGTCGAAATGATCTCGACCGTTGATGAGAATCAAGACATTTCTTAATCTCATCCGTCGATTTATTAAAAAATGATATTTTACATGCATTCACTCAAAATATTATTATTTTATTATTTTAGGGTTTTTGCTTTATTTTATAATTTTTATAATTTTTTTATTTATTTCATTTTTTAATTTTTTAATTTTTATTTATTTTCTTAAATGGATCATCGAACTAAGCCTTCGGAAACATCACCTAGGACCTAGGACTTAGGACTCAGGACTCATGAGGGGATTTAAAGCATTTTCCAACCCTCAAGACACATTACATCATGACTTTTACAATTTACATCTTAAGGGAGAAAACCCCTTTATCATAGACCCTCATAAATCGCCCAACTTCTGCGACACAACTATAAGCTAGCAGATTAACACACTAGGATTCTCCTAAAATTCTAATGACAAAATCCATCCCGGCTTTGGGGTCAGGCTGAAGGAAAACTCTGCCGATCATGGATCGGTGAGACGAAAAACCTTCCGGGACGTAGATTACCACTAGAAAGTTAGGTCCACCTAGGCAATTTACATACATGACTCATATCTGCTAAGATTATTTACAATTCATACATGCAGACTCGGTTTACAATTAAAATGATCAAGCTGCAGATGACTGCAGGATGGCACGGACATGTCGATCAGGTGCTACCCCTTTCTGCCAAGAAAAGTGGGTGTACTGCATGGGTAGTTGACCAGTAGTGGTCAACAAGGTCGAATTGTCCAACTGATGATAATGAGAGAGTGAAATGACCCCTCTGTTATTTATACATGTCTAATGAACTATAATCTAGCCTAAAAGCCCCTCCAAGTTGTAAAATGATTGGAAAAACTAAGTGAGGTTACAAGGAAACCTCATAGCCAATGTAAAATCATAATAAACCACCCACAAGAGGGCCGAAACGTTGATGCCATGCATGTGTAGGCCTCTTTAGGGGATGCATTGGGCTCCTCTAGTGCCAAGATGAGTGAAGAGGGCTCCAAGAATCATACTCTAGGGGTTGGGCCCTAGATGAAAATGCAAATCATCATGTGGTCCCTAGTTTTTTGTTTGGGGCACAAATAGGTCTCATGGGTCTCCTGGGGATAAAATAACCTAGTTCCACTCCAACGTTAAGGGCTTAGAGGATGGTTCTAGCCCTTTCATGTTCTAAGGGGTGAGACAAACCTCATCTAGGCCTTAGATTATCTACCAAACCATGTGATCATTGCTAAGCCAGCTGGAGCTTGGGGTACACTAGTCCAAGTGTATCATCTCATGAATAATGTGGGGAAAAATGCAGGCTACTGTGGTGTTGAAGGTGTCCATGGAATGGATTGATGCTTTGCAAGTGATAAGAGTCCCATGGCTCTCAACGCTTTACCTGTAGGGTGTCATAATGCTCCTCCAGTGGACCTGGGCCCTAGTTAAGTTTCCCAACACATGATGAAAACCACTTGCCAATCACACACAATGTCTAGTGCTGCATCTTCACCATTACGTACAATTAATCATTAGTGCATCTAAGTGAACCAAGCTTGTTAATCAAGGGAATTGAAACTTCATATGGGGCTTTTCTTCCAAATTTGGGGATTTGATCACGTAATAGTGTTACCTCCCTCGATAGGAGTGGCTAATGGAAAACCCTATTAGGTGTTCTCAACCCCGAAGAAAGATAGGTCCCCAATACTGTTGGAATTTCTAAGTCTATCTGTTAGAAATCCTTCATGTACTTTTTGATTTATTTCTTCCTACCTGTTCTGTTAATTAACAAGTTATTTACCATGTAAATATTGAAAATAAATACAAGTACATGCTCAACACATACAGATCATCAATTGAAGGAAAAGCAAGCACACAAGTGACACCGTTATATTTGGACTAATGTCCTCGTAAAAACCCAATGCGGGAAACCGGTGCAGCTATTTGAGTGTTTTATTATTAAGCAGTTACATAATACAATCTAGGTGCCAGAAATGGCTCACCCAATAGAGAATGCTCTCGGCAGTAGTACCTCTCAGTCGGAGACAGATTTTTCGGCTAAAAGCCCCGGATGTACAATCCCACAACTCTCTGCTCCAATTTGCCCCATGAAATCTCCCAGCATCAGTCTCTAGGGTCTGCATTAGCCTCTCTGGCCTAGCGTCAGCCCAACGTCACCCCAGCTAGCCCCGCGTCAGCCTCTGGAGGCTCTGCATCACCGACGCTGGCTCTCTTTGGCACTACGTAGCTTTTGGCTGCCTCTACATGGCCTCTAGCTGCTTCTGCATGGCCTCTAGCTGGCTCTACATCAATCCTCTCTCGTCTTCTGCGCTGATGCTCCCGGTACCCTCTCTGCCTCTCTGCTTTTGTATTCACTGCCCCTCAGCTGCAACTCTGATCACTCCTTCGATTTCCTCAGCAAGCCTTGCCCCAAAAAATCGAATTCTTGATCAACTCGGTGTGTTCTCCAAGTGACCCTCAAGCCTCCTCTTATACTTTTCTCGTTGACAATTCAATGGCCAAGATTAAGTCCCTAATCAATAGCTAAGATTAGATTTGGCTTGATCCATGACTTTTGGACCATTCTAACTCGGTTTTATATTAATTCACATAATTATTTTATTTTCCCTAAGTTTAGACTTAGGGACTCCATTAAAAATACAAAAAATATTAATATCTCCCAAACTGGTTAGATTCTGTCCAAACCATTTCTGGGTATTGGAGATCCTATATGCTTTAGCCTCTCCACGAATTTTCGTGGCTAGAGCACATCCAATTCTACTCTAAATCAACACTCCCTCTTAGCGAGGACTGTGCTCTAGTAGTACTCCTCACTGAGCATCACCCTGATCATCTGGCATCGGTCCTTGTGCTGATGTTAGGTCCATTGCCCAACATCCTCTGCCCTGCTACATCATGTACTGCTACCCATGGCCCTGCCACTGCCACTGCTGCATCTGCATTGTAATCGAGCATCATGCTGCATCGTGCTACCCATAGCACTGCCACTGCTAACTGCTGCACTACAACTTAGTTATTGAGAAGTAAGTAATTGATCTCCCAACTCTGACATCTATGTGAGTTCTGTTACTCCTCTTCGGGGCTCCCGTAGCAAGGTATAATCCAAGAGGTTGGGTATCGAGGATCCTGTCCCTCATCGCCTGTAGTCTATCTGACTACAGCTCGATGTCTCCTCACTTCCTCTCACGAGGTGCATGAGCACTCATGTTACAGTCATCATATCTCCCCACTTCTTTTTCCGCCCTTGCTGGCACAACCTTGGTCTCAGAAGCCTCTCCCTTGCTCTTCTTCCTCAGACATTGGCTTGAATAATGACCCAGTTCCCCACAGTGGAAGCATTTGACTTTGGAGAGGTCCTTTCGTTTCTCTTGCTTTTCCTCATATGCTAGGGCAACATCCTCCTCTTCCTCCTCCTTGATTTTTACTCCCTTGCCGCTGCTTCCTGCCTTGGTTAGCCTTTTGATCTCTTCTTGACGAAGAGCCGCCCACAGTTCCTGCCAATCTGGAAGGGTTGAACTGCCTAGTATGCTCTGGACAAATACTTCCCAGTCCTCCGAGACTGCATTCAATGCGGTCCTCACCATTAATTCCTGATTCGGCGTGGCCCCTATGGAAGTCAGCTGATCCTGGATCTCGTTCAATCGATCGAGGAAGATGTCGATCTGTTCTCCTTTCTGCATTTGATATGACCGCAGCTGATTTTCTAGTAGCATCCTCCTCTGCAAGGAAGTATGCTGATACAATTTCGTTAGGGCCTCCCACATTGCATTTACCATGTCCTTTTTGGAAATATGTGCTACTACATGGTCCTTGACCACATTAAGGATGATGCTCTTGGCCCTCACCATTGCCTCCTCGTACTTATCGTTCTCAGTCGGGTCAACTGGGATTGCTATCGTTTTCAAGGCAAAATCCCTGAGACGATTCCTGTCTAGAACGAATAAGATCCTGGCCTTCCAAACTACGAAGTTTGAGGCTCCGTCCAGTTTGTCCTGATCTCTTACCTTGTTCACTGCCATCTCACTCCTCCTCTTTTGACTCTTTCGATTCTCTCTACTTCCCTCCTGGAAGTTCTTGGTGTGACTCCCTCTAAGCCTCGATTTCCCTCCTGGAAACCCCTTTACCAATGTCGAGATGCCCCCACTCCGATCGTTAGTGCAGCTGCACCACTGATCCGGATTTCTTGGCTAGAAATCCTCGGTAGCAACTCCCTCCTCCTTGGTCTTGCCCTGTTAGGTATTGTTCTGACCACAATACCCCACCAACTTCACTCCGCAACTTCTCCACAACCTCCTATGCCCCAACAAATTGAAGGTTAGAGCCTCTAGACTCTGCACAATCCCGGCACCAGCAAAATCCGCACCTCCTGGCCACGGGCGTCAATCCTTCTTGACTGAGAAAGATGACTGGGCATTGCGTAGGTCAGGTCTGCTCCTTTCTACCACTACGTTGATCCTTCTCCCGACTCAAACTTGATGACGCAGGCACTGTGTCACCCCTTCCTTGTTGCTTTTCCGCTAGGAACAACTTCTATCACTTGGGACAGTTGTTTCTGCCACCGTTGCTCTGCTCGGCTGATGCCCTCAGTGCTCCTATGATCTGCAACCACACTCTAATACCATGTTGGTATTTCTAAGTCTATCTGTTAGAAATCTTTCATGTACTTTCTGATTTATTTCTTCCTACTTGTTCTGTTAATTAACAAGTTATTTACCATGTAAATACTGAAAATAAATACAAGTGCATGTTCAACACATATAGATCATCAACTGAAGGAGAAACAAGCACACAAGTGACATCGTTATTTTTGGACTAATGATCCCAAAAAAACCAAATGCGGGAAACCGGTGCAACTATCTGAGGGTTTTATTATTAAGCAGTTTCAGAATACAATCTTGGTGCCAGAAATGGCTCACCCAACAGAGAATGCTCTCGGCAGTAGTACCTCTCAGTCGGAGATAGATATTCCGGCTAAAAACCCCGGATGTACAATCCCACAGCTCTCAGCTCCAATCTGCCCCATGATTTCTCCCAACATTAGCCTTTAGGGTCTGCGTCAGCCTCTTTGGCCCAATGTCAGCCCAGCATCACCCCAACTAACCCTGCGTTAGCCTCTGGAGGCTCTGCGTCAGCCTCTGGAGCCTCTTTGTCACCTACGCTGGCTCTCTCTGGCACTGCGCATCTCTTGGCTGCCTCTGCGTGGCCTCTAGCTGCTTCTGGGTGGCCTCTAGCTGGCTCTGCGTCAACCCTCCACTAGCTTCTGTGCTGATGCTCCCGGTACCCTTTCTGCCTCTCTGCTAATGTATTCACAGCCCCTCAGCTGCAACTCTGATCACTCCTTCAATTTCCTCAACAGGCCCTGCCCCAGAAAATTGAATTCTTGATCAACTTGGTGTGTTCTCCAAGTGACCCTTAAGCCTCCTCTTATACTTTTCTCGTTGACAATTCAACGGTCGAGATTAAGTCCCTAATCAACGAATAAAATTAGATCTGGCTTGATCCATGAATTTTGGACCATTCTAACTCAGTTTTATATTAATTCACATTATTATTTTATTTTCCCTAAGTTTAGACTTAGGGACTCCATTAAAAATATTAATTATTTTAATATCTCCTAAACTGGTTAGATTCTGCCCAAACCATTTCTGGGATATTGGATATCTTATGTGCTTTAGCCTCTCCACCAATTTTCGTGGCTAGAGCACATCCGATGCTACCCCAAATCAACAAATACATCCTTCAATCAATAGGTGGCATATGAATAATAATGGAACAGATGGGGATAAAAAGGTCTGAGAACCAAGTGTCATGGGAAAAGGGGTGGCAATAATGATGAAGTCTACGTATTGGGTGTATAGATGTGAGGAGGGAGAAATCGTGGATGAATTAGTTACCCCAACCTTTGCTTTTCCACCCCTCTTTATTTGCCTCATTCTTTTTATTTATTTTTCTTTATATTACTACTCGAAGCTCGAGGAAATGAGAGCATGTTGCGAATGATGTATAGTAATTATTACCCCCTTAAGGGTGGGGTAGTTCATCACCCACCAAGGGTTGGGACATGCATAGCTTCCTTTTATGATGTGATGGGGCAATCAGTGGCCCTAGGAACTAGGGTGATGGCGATAATGACAAGGGGTAGAGCTCATGCTTGGCTTTTGCCCATGTGCTACTATTAATGTCCCGGCCATCTTTTGCATTTTATGATTTTCTTTTTCTTTTGTTTCTTGCTTGTGGTCATGATATGCTTAGTACTTGTTGAAGTAAAACACAAGAAGCCTTTTCTCTTGGGATTTGACCTTGTGAATACCTATTACCATTGAAAATCCTCAAAACCAAGGGTATTGTGCCTTCTTTTCCAGGGCTTTTCTTAGAGAGCGATTTGCTTCTTTGAAGCCTTGCTCCTTTATTGAGTCTCTCTTTCGAATGAGCTCCAACTTGATCACTTCATGCCCTATACCTAGCATATCTATTCTAGGTGATCAAAATCATATCGGGACTCCTCCCATCAGTGAAAATTCGTAAAAAGCAGGGGCCCTTGGTTGTGGTGACAATGGGCCATTGTCTCATTGTTAGCATTTAGTCTAGCTCTTTGTCTTATAGTCTTTCCCTCTTTAGGGCCTGCTATATTTTCTGGTAACAAACCTTAGATTGGGTGGAGAATTATTTTTGTGGTAAATATATGATTTGGCTTGAATCAATCATTAGGTCACCAACCTCTTCTAATTTTTGTTTTGTTGGTTTACGACCTCTCTTCTTGACCCCTCTAGAAATTTTGGGGGTTTTTAACTTTTTAGAGGGTTGGTTCTAACCCCCAAACTTCCCATGGAGGTTTTGGTTGATGTTTCCCTTGGTCCATTGCCTTTTCTTTTGATTGTCTATTTATGGAGTTTTTGAGGTTGGTTCTCTAAGATTTGGTGGATATGTTCTTCGCCATGAGTGTCAACTAGGGCTTGGATGTCCACCTCTTGATTGTCTAGTAATGCCATCTCCTTCTTGGATTCTAGCTCTGTTGCTCTCTCTAGGCTGCTCTCCCCCATATGAACTTCTCCTTCTTTGGTTATTACTTGGATGCCTTTTGGTGTCCCTATTTTCCTTCTTTTATGATTCTCTTCTTTTGATCCTTCTTGTTCTGACATTTTGTTCAACATCTCTAGAGCTACTTCTCCCACTGTCTTTCCCTCCCTTTCAATGGGGAGTATCTCGACGCTATTGTTTGTGGTGGTCCCTCCTTTTGTGGTTGGTTTGTTGGGCTTGTGGCCTAACTTTCACTTGTTGGGGACCTTGGTAAATCTATCCTTGTCTTGGCCTTCCTTTATTTTGTCTGGGATGTTAGACGTGTTTAGAGGAAAATCCCTGAATATTTAGTTGTTCTCATGGCACTTCCAACATTGAAAGGGTATGTGCTCATAGTCTACAGTTTGCCCCCATTCCTCATCTTGATGAGAGATTATGATTGAATTTGGTAAGGCCCATGTTACATCCATATACATGTATATTCTAGCATAATATGTGTATCTCGTTGCCTTGGTGAGTTTGAGACCTTGATGAATGTGCCTAGGGCATTACCAAGCCCTTCCAAAGTTCCATGCTCCCAAAATTCCCGGGATTGTGAGTATAGTTAGATCTAGACAGGGGCTGATGTAAAAGTTAAAACTTTCCTTCTTTAGGGAGAAATGCTTTGTTTAGTACCTGAGGTGTAACCCTATTGAATTAAAAGACTAGATGCCCTCTTCAAAAACCCTTTCCTGGCCCTCTATGGATGTTACAAACATGACAATGAAGAAACCCTTCGAACCCAACTTCAAATCTATTTGCCCCTTTGTCTTCCATCGAGAATTGATCCAAGTGATTAGAGCTTCCTTTGATGGCTAGATTCCCATGAACTTCCCTATTAATGCATGATCCTTGATGTATTGAATATGGTGGCTTACTTTCTGAGAGGTGACATCATACCTTGGGGTTATTGATGTTTTTGCTAGGCATGCGTTTTTCAATCTTCCTTTGGGTTGCTGTCCTCCCTATCCTTTCATGCTAGATTTGTTCGGTTCTGCCACATCATTCCTTGCACCTTCCATTTCATGTTCCATTGGGGTTGAGGCAAGCTCACTTGTCACTGCCACTTAGAGAGAGTTATTCATTGCCACCTATGCCTTCCCTGTTCTTGAGTCTTGCACATCCTATTATGGCTGGTATGCCACTATTTCAGATTGGCATCATATGATCTCCACTAAACCATCGTTACCTCCTTGTAAAACCCTTCCATAGAGGTATTCATTGATTTGCAATCTTTAGTGATGATTTTCTTTAGGATGTCGTGTACATACTTTTGAAACAAGGATATGACTTTTCTTTTGCTAAATTTCTATTCCAAGACAAAATTTATTCATCTCATAAGTGATGTGAAGGTCTTCAAGGAGGGCTTCTATAATCTGTTGATCACTTGCACTAATGATTAATTCATCAGCATATACAACGATTACAATGCCATTTTTCAATGTCTTCACATATGAGTTAGTGTCACAAGGACGTCTTGTGAATCCTTGATTCATAAAGTAATCATTTATTAAGCTATTCGATGCCCTTGATGCTTGATTTAAGCCAGATAAAACCGTTTTTAACATGCAGACTAGATGTTCAATGCTTTTAACCTCAAAATAGGACTTTTTTGCATATACACGTCCTCCTCCATTCTGCCATATGGAAAGGTGCTTTTACATCCATTTCATGTATTTTGTACCTAATTATGCTGCAAGAGCAAGATTTAATTTTACAGTGCTCATTTTTGCAATTGGACCAAACGTTTCTTCATGGTTTATGCCCCCTTTCTTAGCATATCCATTAGTCACCAATCTGGTTGGATGTTTATTTAGTGTTCCATCAGGTTTTTTTTAAGCCCTAAGTTACCAGACATGTCCTCTACCACGGTGTCATATGTTTAATGTGTCAGACACGACACAAGCATGACATGTGTTGAACACGTGTCCTAATCTTGTCCCAAAAGTCAAACATGTGTTCAGTGAAAAACCAGCCCACGGCTTCAAAACAGTTTATTTTCCTCATTCTCACACATTTTAGTCACAAGTTTGGAGCTCTCAGAGGTTTTGGACTCTGGAGTGTAGCTGAGGGCAATTAAGTAGTGTCAGAAGGGATTCCAAATGCTGGGAAGTGGATTTGCCCATGCCCTACTAATGCTATGTAATTAATGGTAATGCTAAATTCTTAAAGTAAAAGTGACATTCTCATTTTTCTTTCATTTTCATCCTAGAAATTTGAATATTATAATTAATTGTTTCAGGGTGTTTGAGAGTGTTTCCAACCTCGTTGGATTTCATATGGAGAATCTAGTATTTTAGATTCCACTCAACGACGTCCAGTGTTTCAAGATTTGGGGTATTCCAATGTTTCCATTCAATTCTACCATGTATGAGGATATAGAACTAGCATTTAATCAAGAGCACCAAGCCCTCAATATACCTCAATGTTGGTGGTAGTGATTGTTGACTTTGTCATGACCCTAGTAAAAATGTACCAATCACTCAAACAAAATCTCAATTTCATGTGTTAAGTTTTCCTATCTTATTTTAATGCTTAGCGGGTGATATTGATGATGAGGATCCCAATATAGGTTATATTTTGATGATATATAGTTATTTATTGTAGCATGATTTTTTTTTTTACTCTAGAGGCCATTTAGGGCATCTTTGTTGTTGTATTTTTGGTTTAGAAATGGATTGCAATTGATGCTATTTTGGTAATATGCACTAGTTGTATGATTGAATTTGTATCATCATTATGGAAAAGTGAAATTGTTTTAGTTTCTAAATTCTGAAGAGATTCGAATCTTTGTCTATATTTCATTTTTGCATATGTAATAATTCACTAATTTGTTATATATAACGTGTCCTCTATGTCCTGTTTCTAGGGTCACCATGTTCCATGTTGGACTCTCGTATTTCTGTGTCCTCCATTCCTGTGTCATCATGTCAGGTGACTTAGGTTAAGCCTATATACCCATCTACAACCAATTAGATCCTAAGTTTTATTTCTCTGTTTGGATTCAATTTCTTCCTTAATTGCTTTTGCCATTCAAGCTTATGACAGGCTTCATCAAATGAGTAATGTTCACTCAAATTCATGTTTATAGTCATTAGTGCAACATTCACTTAATTTACCTTTGTACTTAAGTTTATTTAAGCCCCATCGGTCTTCATGGACGACTGACTTCTACTTCGTCAATTAACATCTTATCTGGATTGGTGCCCATGTTCATTAATACCATTTCAGCATTTTTGGAATCGCAGTTAGGCATTGGTTCTTTACATATTGGCTTGCCTTTAGCTTCTTGACTGTAGTCCTCAATTTTGGATTCTTCAATGGACCAAAGGAGATTGTTTCTGTATTGTATGTACCCTTCATCAAAAAAATCTTGTTTAAAATAATTGAATTCGTTTCAGTATCTAGAGGTCTATGTGCTTTGAATTTTTCGCTATACCCCACTAGCGTCTAGTCATCAAATTTTTGTCTTATCTTTACACAAATTAAAAAAAAAAAAAATTATATCCAAATACAAGAGTGACTGACTCTATGCTTTCAACCAGATCAAGCTTAGTCAAGAGTCATATTAAAAGTTTCGTTGGGCTTCTATTAATTAAACAAACTACAGCATTTACTTCTTCAATCTATAACGTAACAAGTACACTCCTACATTACGTCATACTTTTGGCCATACTTACAGCGGTTCTGTCTTTACTTTCTGCTACTCAATTTTCTTGTGAAGTATTTGGATGGTTGAACTTCCTTCAACCTTCTAATTCCTTATGTTTTACATAAATTTTGAAGTTTTCTGTATGTATATTCTTCCATGTTGATAGATCACAAGATATTTGTAAGCTTTCCACTCTCTTTTTCAACCACTGCTGAAACAAGCAAGTTAAATGTTTCACATTTACTGGCCAAAAAATAAACCAAATTTGTCTTGAGTGGCTGTTGATGAAGAGAAGAAAATGTCTTCTTCCTCCAATTGAGGTTGTCTACATAGGTCAACATCTATGAGTGTGCATCAGACCCAATGGCATTCTTGTTCTCCATGCATTCTGTTTTTCAAATTTGATCCTAATGTGCTTAGAACCCAAAAGCGAGTTTTTTTTTTTTTTTTTATATCTTAATGAACATGTAGCAGTCCATTGACCATGTCCAGTTTCTGCACAAGAATGAAGTTTTGGTAGCTGACATGCTCGAATATTGCATGCAACATTATGCTCTGCAATTTTTTACTGGTTATAAGAGCTTTTAAGACAACTCTGTGTGAGAAGTTGTAAAGCTCATCTTCTTCATAACCTCAGTAATGGCGTTACTTGTATTGTATCTAGAGTAATTTAACACACTTTTATAATTATGTTTTTCCATTTTACTTGCAAATAGAAGATTCTAACACTTCGTACATTGGTGGCTTGTTAAATTTTCCCATTAGTCATTTTAGTGGAAAATGTGAGTACTCCTTCAACAAGATGGCTTGCTAAATTTTCCCATTAAAGATTTTCATGGAAACTTTACGTACTCGTCCAACAGGATGATTACTGTTGTTTCCTAATGCTAACGATTTTTTTTTTTTCAAAGAAAGCTATTCCTTCTCATAAGAAGTGCTTTAAAGCACTAGTAATAAATTATGGATATACCGTTGTTCTTTCAACCTATTTCAAAATCATATTCACGACCATCGTCATCAGTATCTTCAGAAAAGTGTTACTAGCATGCTGCTTATTTTCGTGTCTTTCTTTTTATGTCTTTTCAAAAACCAGCGTCTTCTATCTGGGTTTTGAAGGGGGGCAGACTTGTTTGCTAGATTTTCCCTAAATTTTCATTTCGGACGAAAATCTCTGCTCCTGGGGTTCTGTATCTTCATCAAAGAGTCTTACACGTTGTTCTTTCTACAATGTTAGTCCTTTTAATTCCTCAAAAGTCAGCTTGTCAAATGTATTAGATAATAATACAGTCTAGACTAGTATTTAACATTTTGTATGGTCTTGGAAGACTATTTAATGTAATTGAGGCTAGATTCCCTTTTTGTTTGGTTTGCTAGCGTGTCTGTGATTTGCGGGACTAGCTTGTGGTCTAAGTCTACTCCCGACTACTGCAGGTTTTGAACCTTGGATGCCTTATTGAATGAAATCCTTGAAATCTAATCATGCTAGCAATGTTTAACAGGCTAGATCCTTACTTGATCTCTTCTCCTATTGTACAAAACTGCTTGGTAATAGTTTTTGATTTTATAAGATGCTTAGTCAATGAGATACTCTTTGGAATTCTAAGTGTATGGAGTTGATTTTTTAGTACAAAATTTTAGTTATACTTGAAGATTCGTATAAAAAGAAGTTCCAATTGTGATTTAACAATGTTGCATCTATCACAAGGTGTAGTTTCATCTACAACAAAGATTCCAATAATGACAAAAGATCCTTAATTTATTTTTAAATATATATTTTGTTTGTTTGCCTCAACCAGCATGCTTTTAGTACTATCTGTTACTTACCACCTAACAAGACATGTCCTCCCCCCCATCATGTCACATATTTCATGTGTCAAACACTACACGTGGGTGACACATGTTCAACATGAGTTTGACTCATGTCCTGTTCATAGCCCCACCAGTGCCTACTTCCTGGAGATTGGCCCATGAAAACCTAAGCCCCACTAGTGCTCAATTACCTACAAGGACCTAGGGAAATTGTTTCCCATCGGGTTTTTTGGCGGGGCTTCATCTGGTGGCTAGTGTGTATGTGGTGTATACATAAAACTTAGTCCTTCTCATGCCTTTCGCTTCTTCTGGTATGGAGGACCTAGTTCAAATTGCAGGGCAGGAGTGGTGGCTTTGTGGGGGGTGCTCAAGTGCACTACTTGGATTTCCATTTGAGAAGTTTCTAGTTGTCAGTGACTCAAAATCGATCATCGAGTGGGTTCAGGGACGAATCTCTCTTGAGGCGCCTGAATTATATCATTGAATGGAAAACATCAAGTCCCTACTACCATCCTTCCCTGACATCTCCTTCCAACATATTTATCGGGAGAAGAACTCAAAAGCAGATGCCCTCTCCATGTGTGGGGTTTCTCTTCAGTTAGGGTTGATGCACTTTGAATTCCTGCTCAATGGTGTTGTTTGTGAGTCAGGATCATTTGAGTGCTAGCCTTGATTGACTTTCTTTTTGCTCTGTTTTTCCTTTTTGTCCTGCTTCAGAAGTGGATATTTTTGTTTTCTGGTGGTGTTTTCTTTTTCGGCCAACTTGCGAATGTTGGCTTGCAGTCTTTTTGTTAGATATTTGTTCGAGAGTTGTGAGGAATGGATCCTTTGGTCATTACTGGCTCCCTCTGGTCTATTATGATTTATTATGGTCTACACTGCAGAGAGGAAGGACGTCCTCACGTTCTTTTCTTTTTGGTTTTGGACTTATTTTTCCATGTTGTATTTGAGATGTATGCAACCGGGTTTATTGCACATTGAGACATGTTTATGTAAACTCCTCTTTATATAATGAAGGATGTTTGTTTTCTTTCTGTTGAAAAAAAAGGTCACTAGTTTGGTTCGTGTTGGACACGAGCCATATTGGTGTCCCGAAATTTGGACATGTGTCCAATGAAAAAACATCTTAAAATTGATTTATTGCTTCATTCCCATGCAATTCAGTCATAGGTTTGGAGATCTCAATAGTTTTGGAATGTAACTAAGGGTGATTAACCAATGCTAGAAGGGATTCCAAGTGTTGGGAAATTGATTTGTCCAGGTCCTACTATGTGGTTTTGACCTCATTGGATTTCATATGGAGAAGGTAGAATTTTAGATCCCACTCAAAATATAGCAGACTTGATAGTTTTCAGGATTTCAGGATTGGGGGGATTGCAACATTTCCATTTGAATTTTTCATATATGAGGGTATGAAAGTACCGTTTAATTAAGTGGACTGTTGATTTTCTAAGTGCAATAGCAACTAATACAATATTTCTGAAAAACTGATAATTACTTTTGATGTTGATCTTCGTATAATTATTCCAATATATCGTTTAGCAATTATACTTCAGAAATTCAACCATAGAAGAACAGTAAAATAATAGAGATCACAATGCATAAAGAGAGGACAAGATTTACCATGGGAAACCCATAAAGGGCAAAAAACAGGGATGAATTTGTGCTAGAAGAAATCATATCTTTCAGTTCTGTTTGAACCACCTATAATAAAATTTCATTTCTAATAATTCTAAGATAACTTTTCAAAAATAGTAAGTCACATCTCAATTTGGAAGTGACCTTTCAAAAATAGAAAGTCAGGTTTAAATGATCAAGGATGATCTCTACATATGGAATCCACTTTAGAATCAAATCAATCATGATTATGAGAGTCAAGAATTAATATTTTTATCCTTACTAGTATTATTATTATTATGATACTGTTATATATAAAATAGTCTAAGTCATTCACCTTTATTGGATTAATAAAAATGAATTCTCTCATGAAATAAGTAAATTAAATTGAGAATATCGTGGCAAATAAAACCCCTCTCTTGGAATAAATTAGTTACTCCACACTTAAGAGAATGTAACTCTCCCTCACTAATTCAATGTATGGAAAAAGTGTAACTCCCCCTCATTAAATGCACATGTAACTCCCTCATTCAATTCAATTTATAACTCTTACCAAATATTCTCTCATGTCTAAGTGTAACTCTCTCTCTCTCTCCCTAATTCAAATTGTAACTCCTCAAGACATGTGTACCTCTCTCTCTATTCGTGGGATGAGTCACACTTCTCCTCAAGTAACTCCTCCCTCATGGAATTCAATTCTCCTATTATTGTCTCAAGGCATGAATTCATTTTGTAACTCTTCTCTTTTCTCATCTATTTAAGCAAGAGCAAGTGAGAGTTGAGAATAGCATGTTCATTGTGAAAGAGAGCTAGTGTTGTGTGTGTAAGAGAAGTGTGAGAGCAAGTGAAGAGTAAGAGAAAATGAAGAGTTGGAGCAAGTGTGAAGGACAAAATCTGATCAAGAGGAGGAGATCTTCAAGCAAAGAGTGTTGGAAAAAGTTGTCATTGATGTCAATATGATGACAACATTGTTGTATATGATGAAAGCCTAGAACCCTAAATATAAAACTTGGATGAAACCCTAGTCTGCCTTATGCATGTGCAAAGAGATTTGGAATGACATGTGAAGTTCTTGGAAGGGAGCTATACTTACTTGGTGGCTTTCGTTGGACTGAAGATGTGACCAATGAAGTCTACTGCTATAATCCTTTACCAAACAAGTGGGAGCAGGTTGCAAACATGGTGACAACATGGTTCCAAGCATATGTTACAGTTGCTGCAAAAGATGATTTAGAGTTTGAATATCTTTTCTCCACAGCTCCAGAAAGTCAATAAGATAAAGGTATCTATGAGGATTCAATGAAAAAAATGCTTTGGGAGTTGTAAATGGATTTCTATCTTCATGGGATCTCATGAATATGATAGATCCTTTCAAAATCCTTATTCAATTTATATTTGGTGTCTTGGAGATCTTGTTTTATATCACTGTAAAAAAAAATTCAAAGAGGAATGTTTTTCAGTGTCGTTGGACCTAGTAACACTGGGAAGTCTGCATTGCTCAATGCTTTAATTAGAAAACCATTCGTTGAAAAGTACACACCAATTAAAGGTGATCGTTATGTCACAAATGCACAGGTCAGATCCATTTATGCACTCCATCCGAGCCTAATTAAAAAAAATTAATTCAGCGGCATCACAGGTCGACTACAATATTGATAAAAAAATTTATGAACAAGTCGACCTACTCCTAAATATCTTGTCAACTCTAATACCCAACCATTGTGTCCCTTCGCTGGATATTAAAACTACTATAAATATTAATTCGTGCTTCTCATTCCAGCTCTGTAATTCTGTGAAGGACAAAAAAAAAGTTTCAAATCTGAAGTGACATGGAGACTAAGAAGGACGAAAAACTGTACATAATTGTTTGGCCGAGTTTGGTCTAATTTGTGGACAGATTTGTAATTTCGGAATTGTTCCAAACTTGTGTTATATTATGAGCTCGGACTTGTTGTGATCCTTCTTTTGCAGATCCATTGAAGTCTATTTTATTGACATTTGGTGGATTTTGTGCAAACCTGTGTTGACTTATTGCATATTTGTGAGCGTTTGGAGGACCTGTAACAACACTTAATTGCAATATCTTGTTATAGACTTGTGGAACCTTAATACAGAATTGTGGAGGTACTTTGTTGCAGACTTTGTGAACCTAAGTTGTAGATTTGTGGAATATCTTAAGCAGACCTACCTTAAGGAATGCTCTCTTGGAATTAAAGAAACATTTGAAGGGTTCATTTGAGTGTTTTTTGGAAGCCATCATTTGTGGGAGACTAGTGAAGACTGGAGCTGATCTTGAACTAGACCTTAAGCAATCTTTGGAAACCTTTTTGGAGCAGATCAAAAACATCTTGTGAGAAGTCTTGAAGCATATGTTAAAGACACCTTGTAGTAGCAAGATTGAAGGCATCATATGAATATTTGTTGTGCATATTTGAGAGAAGTCATTTGAAGACTATTTTGGAACGAACCTAAAGGAGCTACTGACCATTGTGCAACTATGTAAAAAAGTTTTTGTTGAAGTATTATTAAAGAGTTGTTAGAATACCCTTGAATATTTGTCAAAGTCCTTGAAGACATTAGCAACAACATTGTTGAAGACCCCATAGAGTAGTATTTGAAGAATCTTGCTTGTGGAGAAACCTTTTGTGGAACATAAAATTATCATTGACAAATGGAGGGTTACTGAAGATTGATTGAGAGCATTGTTGAAGACATTAGCAAGGTTTGTTGCAGAAGCGTTTGGGAAGCCTTGACGAACATCTTGTACTCATTATTGAAGTAGTGGGTTGGAGCCCTAGAGGTTGGAGCTTCATAAAGACTAGGTTAGGGCCTGGACCAGTGGCTAGGGTTGGAGCCCTAGAGGTTGGTGTCTCGTTGAAGTTTAAGTTGGATCTTGGCACAATGTAGGCCAGAGCCTGGTTGATTGAAGATTGGGGTCTCTTCTAGGGTTGGAGTGCTAAACTATTGTTGTATTTGATTTATTCTAAAAATAGGATTGGAGTCCTCATCATTGTTTAATAAAATTATTTATATTACTGTTCATTTTGTTTTGTTCACAAGTGATCTAAACTAGTAAATAACAAGGTATCACCTTCTCAATGGATAATCAAATTGGGAAAGCTTAGTTGTTCAATCGAAACTTTGAAATATGGAAGGAAAGAATGAAGGATTTCTTAATGGCTCAAGGTTTTGAAGTCTGGGAATCAATGGTTACTGGAAGCACAAAGGAAGAAGAAGAATCCAAGGAACATAATGCAATAGCTATTAAAGCTATCTTGAGTGGCCTACCAAATCCTATAAAGGTCAAAATGGAGAAATTCTCATTAGCAAAAGAGATTTGGGAAAATCTTCAAGATCTTCACTCTAAAGGATTATTGGTCATAACCTCTGATCCAAAATATGATGACAAAGAGCATCAAGATGAACCAAAGAAGACAAATGAAAGAAAAAAGGGACCAATTGTATAAAGGAAGATGATGATGAAGAAATTTTTGAAGTAGAAGTTGAAATAGATCTTAAGACAAAACTTGTAGCTGCCCTAGAAGAAATAAGCAACTTGAAAAAGGAAAATGAAGAACTCAAAAGGCAAGCACAAGATGGTAACCATGACCTTGACAAGACAAGGAAGGAAGTTGACCTCTTCAAGCTTCAAGTACAAGAAAGAGATAAGGAGCTCACCAAGCTTAAGGAGGAATTACATCAAAACAAGAAAAGGCATCATGAAGAAGTCATATCCATGACAAATTAGTTGGATAAAGCAAAGAAAAGTGAAGACATTTTGTCAAACCATCTTGAACAAAGACATGAGGACTTGAACAAATTTGAAGCAAAAATTGGTTAATACAAGGAAGAGGTCTTGTCCCTTAAATCTTAGTTGGAAGAAGCAAAAAGGAATAGAAATACCATAGCATGCCAACTAGAAGCAAAAGATGAAGAAATCTTAAGATTGAGATTGGGTGTCTCCTCTCTCAAGGCCCAATCATGTGAAGGAACAAGGATGAATGAAGAAATGGAGAACCATCTAGCAATGAAGCATGAAGAATGCATGAAGATGAAAAAAGAATTTGATCAATTGAACAAGAGTCTAAAGAGCTCTCAAACCCTAGATGACGTCCTAAGTCATCAACGATCCACCCTTGATAAATCAGGCCTTGGTTATGCAGGTGAACCCTAAAGCAAAAATGATGCAAACCCTAACAATAAGGATGTGGAGAAACTTGGAAGAAATGTTGATGCCCCCAGTTCCAGCAAAAGAAAGGAGATTAATCAAGATAACCTTAAAAGAAACCCTACTCCAAGGTGTGCAAAAGGTGTTAAGAATGCATGAGGCAATGGATATCATCAAAGTATCTCAAGGCAAAAATACTTCAAAAGTTCATCAAGGCAAACTCCATCCTCTAGGTACCAAAGTATATTTTTTGGTTATTTTTATTCTTGTACAAATTTTGGGCATATGGCAAAGGATTGTAGGGCATACAAGAAGGACAAATATAATGGTCCTCTTCAGCCTCCCAGAAGCAACTTTGCAGGAAGAAATTATGACTCCTCATTTATGTACAAAATTGAATGCTACAAATGCCATAATATTGGTCATATGGCTCGTGATTGTAACTTGAGTTGGGCTCCTAAAAAAGATAAAAACATAACAACCAAGCATGAAACGAAGGTTAAAAAAGTTTGGAGAAGGAAGCACGCTGAACCAAAAGGAGATCACGTGGAATGTGTCTTGAATACTCAAAACATCAATTCATGTTGTTGATCTAATGAGTACATCTTTGGCATATATGGTATTTTAAGTTTTGATGATAAGATTCTTCTAAGACCATGCATACAGTTAGGGGGAGCATTGGTCAAACACTATAAGCAACATGATGACATGAGGAACAATATACTTATCTTGAAGAGTTATCCCTGATAAAGAAAGGGAGAAGGATTATGACATGAACAAAAAGACGGGATTTAGGATTGAATACTTGATAAAATAACTCACCCATTACATCTCTTGATTTGAGTTACAAAGAAATAACCTCAAAAAAGAAAATCTCCTCTATGACATGCTAAAATAACCATTCTTCATTTAGGCAATTTTTGCTACAGGCAAGACATGAATGAAGAAATCCCCGTTCAGGAGTAATGAAGTTCTATATTATGATTGTTATGTCCAAATCATATTTTAAGGTGATTTTTGAGTTTCAACCAAAGTATGGAGGAAAATTCTATATACTAAAGGATTCTGAGGTGGTGAAGTTGTTGTCCGAAAAATTATATTCTAGAAGGGAGCATATACAATGTTCTTTCTCAACATTCTGTCCATATAAATCTAGCCTTGTCAAATATTAATGAAAGCCTATTGTGACAATATGAAGGTCATTTGATGACATGTTATCGACCACTGGACTAATGATGAAACTGGATATTCTTTTGATGTTGCTGCATTCACTGAAGGGGACCCTCGCAGGAGTATTACAGAGAACATCATGATTGGTCAATTAGCTCCTATTACTTCTGGGGAAGCAACTAAACTCTTAAATGATATAAGGTTATGTACTATATTTTGCAACATACTGGGTATGATCAATAGAAGTTCCAAAACCTTCTTATTGTATGAAATAACGGCCAATATGAAATACGTTTTTATGGAAAAAATAAGAGAATAAAAAATGAGCATCAGTGAAAACAAATCCTTAAAGATAAATGAAAAGGAAGATAAAAAAATCACAAGCTCAGTTGACAAAAATCGTGTGAACAGAAGTGTTGATCATACTTTGCCTAAAATTTAGAACCACATAAGGAATACCATTATTGAGATGTCTATTACAATATTCCAGATAAAAATGATATCGGCCAAAGGAGATAATAACGATAAGGGGAGTACTTGACAAGTCACATGAAGAAGATGCAGACAAAAGATCACCCCATTTTCCATTGATGTCAAAGGGGGAGAGAATATCGAGAGGGGAAGTAATGGCAGGTATATTGCCATAAATGACAAAGGGGGTTATTGTTGGACAAAGTTGTCATTGATGTTAATACGATGATGACATTGTTGTAGATGATGAAAATCTAGGACCCTAAATATAAAACTTGGATGAAACCCTAGTCTGCCTTATGCACGTGCAAAGAGCTTTGGAATGACATGTGAAGTTCTTGGAAGGGAGCTCTACTTATTTGGTGGCTTTGGTTGCACTAAATATGTGACCAATGAAGTCTATTGCTACATTCCTTTACCAAGAAAGTGGGAGCAGGTTGCAAACATGCTAACAACAGGGCTCCAAGCATATGTTACAGTTGTTGCAAAAGATGATTTAGAGCTTGAAGATCTTTTCTCCACAGCTCCAAAAAGTCAATAGGATAAAGGTATCTATAAGGATTCAATGAAAAATAATGCTTTGAGAGTTGTAAATAGATTTCTATCTTCATGGACTCTCATGACTCTTATTGATCCTGTCAAAATCCTTACTTATTCAATTTATATTGGGTGTCTAGAGATCCTGTTTCAGTATTTCATATCGTTGTAAAAAATTAATTTCATGGAGGAATGTATTTTAATGTCTTTGGACCTCGTAACACTGGGAAGTCTGCATTACTCAATGCTTTAAGTAGCAAACCATTCGTTGAAAAGTACACACCAATTAAAGGTGATCATTATATCACAAATGCATAGGTCGGATCCATTTGTGCACTCCATCCGAGTCTAATAAAAAAAATTAATTCAACTGCGTCACAGGTCGACTACGATATTAATAGTCTTTTTTATGAACAAGTCGGCCTACTCCTAAATATAATTTAGGCTCTAATACCCAACTGTTGTGTCCCTTCAATGGATATTAAAACTACCATAAATACCAAGTCTTGCTTCTCATTCCATCTTTGTAGTTCAGTCAAGGACAAAAGAAAAAGTTTCAGATCTGAAGTGACAAGGAGACTAAGAAGGAAGATAAACTATGGACAAAAATGTAATTTCGGATCTGTTCTAGACTTGTGCTATATTCTGAGCTTGGACCTGTTGTGATCCTTCTTTTGCAGATCCAGTGAAGTCTATTTTTTTTACATTTGGTGGATTTTGTGTAAACTTGTGTTGACTTATTGTATATTTGTGAGCGTTTGGAGGACCTGTAACAACACTTAATTGCAATATTTTGTTATAGACTTGTGGAACCTTAATACAAACTTGTGGAGGTACTATGTTGCAAACTTTGCAGACTTAAGTTGTAGACTTGTGGAATATCTTAAGCAAACCTACATCAAGGAATTCTCTCTTGGAATTAAAGAAACATTTGAAGGGTTCATTGGAGTGTTTTTTGGAAGCCATCATTTGTGGAAGACTAATGAAGAATGGAGATGATCTTGAACCAGACCTTGAAGCAATCTTTGGAAACCCTTTGGGAGCAGATCAAAAACATCTTGTGAGAAGTTTAGGAGCATATGTCAAAGACACCTTGTAGCAACAAGATTGAAGGCATCATATGAGAAATCTATAGAAAATTTGTTGTGCATATTTGAGAGAATTCATTTGAAGACTATTTTGGAACAAACCTAAAGGAGCTATTGACCATTGTGCAGATAATTTTTAAAGAAGTTTTTGTTGAAGTACTGTTAAAGAGATGTTAGAATACCCTTGAAGATTTGTCAAAGTCCTTGAAGACATTAGTAACAACATTGTTTAAGGCCCCATAGAGTACTCTTTGAAGAATCTTGCTTGTGGATAAATGAAGAGTTGTGGAGATACCATTTGTGGAACATTAAGTTTTTATTGATGAATGAAGGGTTCTTGAAGATTGATTAAGAGCAATGTTGAAGACATTGGCAAGGCTTGTTGTAGCACTGTTTGGGAAGCCTTGAAGAACATCTTGTACTCATTATTGAAGAATTGAAGTAGTGGCTTGAAGCCCTAGAGTTTTGAGCCTCATAATGACTAGGTTGGAGCCTAGCCCAGGGGTTAGGGTTGGAGCCCTAGAGGTCAGTGCCTCATTGAGGTTCGAGTTGGAGATTGACACTGTGCAGGCCAGATCCTGGTTGATTGAATATTGGAGCCTTCATCTAGGGTTGGAGCCGTAAACTATTGTTGTATTTGATTTATTGTAAAAAGAGGATTGGAGTCCCCATCATTGTTTAATAAACATATTTATATCGCTGTTCATTTTGTTCTGTTCATAAGTGATCTAAATTGGCAAAGTAACAATTGTAAAAGAAATAATGACTCACCTCCCCTCTCAGTATTTCCAACAAAGAGCAAGATCACTTCAGCTGCAAGTTGATTAGACATTGGTGACTTTATTCATTCTCATTCTCTCTCTCTCTCTCTCTCTCTCTCTCTCTCTCTCTCTCTCTCTCTCTCTTTGTACTCTGTTGAACAATTGAAGAAATCTAATAGAAGAAGAATCATTTGGGTTTTCCCCTTGTGGGTTTTACCCTCGTCATTGAACCTAAAACTCATTGTCTCATATTTGTGATTGGTTGTCTTCATATGATCCTTAAGTTTATGTTCTATTTACAATTGTTGATCTAAAATGTCGTGAAGAAGAAAACTGAATTTTAAGTAATTCTAACAACATAGAACATTCAATTTTATGCAAAGTACATTCAACTTTGTTAGGTTAGGAGGTAACTCCATGAATTGAATTGTCTATTGCATTAGCCATATCATGAATTTATACATGAGTGGAGAGACTCTTGGGATTCCAATTCCAAGGTATCTTGGTTTTCTCAAATGCATACCTAACAATATTTACAATATTTACAATAATCCTTTAGGATTAGGTGTCAACATTCCCCGCCTTAATTTGAAGGGATTTTGGCGAGTCCAAGCATCATTCTGAATCTTTTAAACTTTTCACTTCCAAGCACTTTGGTGAATAGGTCTGCAATCTGCTCATTTGTGAAACAATGTCGTAGGTGGATTGTCTTGGCCTCAACATGATGTCGAACAGATGATATTTTGTATTTATTTTCTTGGTTTGATCATGGCAAACTTTATTGTAGAATTGTTATCAATCAAAAGAGGAGTTGAATGCACTTGTTTTTCCTGCAAATCCTCTAGAATTTTCCTGAGCCACACAATTTCCTTCGTTTCTTCAACTGCTGCAACATATTATGCCTCATTTGTGGAATCTGCTGGAACTTATTGTTTGTGTGATATCCAGGAGACAACTCTTGATCGAAGACTCATAACCTAACCTGAAGTAGATACTCCAGTTTCTTTATCTCCATCGAAATATGAATCAAAGTATCCAATCAAGCTAAAGTCAACCACCTGTGTATACTTGAGTCCAAAGTCTTGAGTTCCCTTTAAGTACTTTATAACTCGTTTTGCAGCAGACCAATGACCCTCACAAGGCTTTTTCATAAAACCCGGAGAGGATTCCAACAACAAATGAAATGTCTGGTCTGGTAGTAGTTAGGTAGTTGAGACTTCCAACGAGCTGTTTATACTTCGTTGCATTGTCAAATTCTTTTTCTTCAGTGGATGTGAGCTTTAAGTTTTGTTCCATTGGAGTAGTCAAAGGATTTCACTCAGCCATGCCAAGCTTGTTCAACAGATCTCCAATGTACTTCCTCTGAGAGGAATATAAAATTCAAATGTTGAGTTACTTCAATATCAAGATAGTAGTGAACATATCCCAAATCTATCATTTCAAAACATATCCTCTGTTCTTTCTTTATGAATGCAATGTATCTCTCGTTGTTCCCCGTCATCAGAAGATCATCTACATATACCACGCGATATACAATTTTTTTTCCAACTTTCTTGACAAACAAAGTTGCATCATCAAGATCATAATGTTTGAAATTGAGTTTCAGAAGATGCTTAGTTAACTTCTCGTACGAGGCTCGCGGTGCTTGCTTGAGGCCATACAACGATTTTACAAGCTTGCATACTCTATGTTCCTGACCCTTCATAACAAATCCTTCTGGTTGGGACATAAAAACATTCTCTTTTAGATCTACATTCAGGAAAGCATTTTTTACATCTATTTGATGGACTTTCCAACCGTTCTGTGTTGCCAAGGAAAATAGTGTCCAGATGGTAGCCCATTTTGTTGTGTGGGAAAAATTCTCCTCATAGTCAACCCCTTCCTTCTGTGCAAATTTTTTTTCCACAAGCTTGGATTTATGCTTGTCAAGTGAGCCATCTACTTTATACTTGTTTTTGAAGACCCACTTGCAGCCAATTGGTTTGGTTCCCAATGGAGGATCAACCAGCGTCTAGGTGCCATTCTTCATCAAAGCATCATATTATTTTTGCATCGCTTCTTTCCATCCATCATAAGAAGCAACTTCTTTGAAGGAAGTTAGTTCGAAATCTGTAGAAAAATTTAGTTCACAATCATAAGAAACATCCAAATCAACAAGTGAATCCTAATCTTCTACATCACCTCCATTCTATCTGGTTGTGCTTCTTGTTCCCATCTTTCCAACCTGATTTGGACGTACACTTTCAAGTGTCTTTGTCAGCCATTTTGGAGGACCTTTCTGAGATGGCCTAGGCTGTTCAATTGACTGAGTTGGGGCTGAATCAAGATCTAGTCTCCCAATTCTGTCAATCACATCACTCAAAGTGTCATCATTGGTTGGAGCTTCATGTGGGAAAGAGAGTGCTTCAAAAGATGATTCCACAGATTGATCCAGTATAGGAATCCACCCTTCAAAATGTGGAATCTCATTATCAAACCCTTGAAAATACTTTGCATGTTTGAATCTATCCAAGCGATCAAGTTTCCGCCCAACAACATTGCCATTCTTGGAAGATTCAAGAAAGATCACATCTCTAGATATTATAAACTTCTTTTTCACCTCATCATAGAGACTGTATGCTTTGGATGTATATGAGTACCCCAAGAAGACACCTTTACGACTCCTTGCACCGAGTTTGTTTCTCTGATCCTTGGGTATGAAGGCATAATAGGTGGAACCAAAAACCCTGAGATGCCTCACCGAAAGAATGTGGCCATACCACATTCCATAGGGATTCTTGTTTTTGATAGCATTAGATGGACAACCTATTCTTTATATAAATAGCACATAATTGCATCATCCTAAAACATCAGTTTAACATTCTTGAAAAACATCATGGAACATACCATATTTAAGATTGTCTTATTCATTCTTTCATCTACTCTGTTTTTTTGGGGATTGTAAGGAATAATTGTTTGATGTTTGACTTCGTGCTGGTGAAGATAATTTTCAAATCCATTTGAAGTGTATTCTTTTCCATTATCAGTGTGAATAGAGCCAATATGAGATTGTGCATCATTTCAATCCATACAAGAAAGTTCTTGAATGTTTTAAAAACTTCAGATTTGTTCTTGAATAAATAAAACCAACACATTCTAGTGTAGTCATCAATAAATGTCATAATATATTTATTACCATTTGCAAAAGGAACGGGCATTGGGCCACATAAATAAGAATGAATGAGTTTAAGTTTTCTATGTGCTCTGGAATGAGAATCATGAAAATATTGTTTTTTGTGCTTTCCTAAGATACAAGCATCACATTGCTTAAGTTTCCTAGGAATAGTAGGCAAACCAGTAACAACATTTTTCTTCAACAAACAAAGGTTGTCATAATTCAAGTGTCCAAATCTAGCATGCCATAAAAGACTTGGTGGAAATGTACCTTCATCATAGTGAGAACTGTATGAAAAGTTTTGTGCACGAGTAGAGGTTCCTTGTAGCTTCAAAAGTCTTTCTTCTTCTATCCCCATTGTTGTAACATTCATTTTCCACTTGTAACATTTCTTTTCTGTTGAAGAATTACTTGAACACACACCAAAATCACAAAAGTAAGTGTATAGGAATACATAGGAACACATATGAATATATATGGATACATATCGCAAAGCACAATGCATATCACAAATCACGAAAGTGGATTGTTAAAGGATCGGCCCCCGGGAACCAAGGTTGCGATGCGACATGATACGAGAAGTCACATGACGTGTTAAACACATATCGCAAATCGCAAAGGAGGATAGCTAAAGGATCGGCCCCGATAGAGCCAAGGTTGCGATGCGATGATCGCATATTGCAAAGTGTAGTGTGAATAAGTCTTATAAAGTACCACCCTTTTGCCGATTGCGATTTGCGATGGGCCGTTGACCTATTAAATAAAGTGTATGCAGGAATACAGGTCAATAAAGGAATACATATCATAAGGATCAGTTGCGATGCGATGATCGCATATCGCAAATCGCAGTATGAATAGATCGTAGGTCATATGAAGTGCCACCCCAATGCCAATTGCGATTTGCGATGGGTTTCGGACCCGGTGATGTATTAAATAAAATGTATTGTATATCGGGTCCGTATGGGAGTCAATGGAGAGTTGAAAAAGTGGACCTGACGGGTTGTTGAATTAAAGTGTGAAGTTTTTTCAGTTCCATGGCAAGCTAATGTTTTGCGTAAACGGTACATTCTATTATTTAAGCGAGATAATCCGAATTACTGGTGGGGTTTTCTTTATGTTCCAACCAATCAAAACGCTCTCGATACACATGTGGGCCTGATGTCAACGTACAAAATTTTATCGAAACACAATTTATTTGAGCTCCATCGGCAATTAAGCCGTAGATCAAGACAGAGGGCTACGAGCGTTGTTGGCTGTTAAGCCACAAATCAAGTCAGAGAGCAACTGGCATCAATGTTCCGATAGAGTGATTGGCCTCACTGCTACAATTTTCGTTGCTTATGGTTATTCCATTTTCTTGGGATGGTTGTTCTATTTTCTCGAGATGTCTTTTACCCTCTTTTGTAACTTTCTGTAATGGTGTTTACTTCGGACAGTTAGTGGATGGCTAATTAGTTTGACAGTTTTGTAATTGTTAACTATCTAATAATGTATAAAAAGGGGAAAAATTACAGAGAAAGGGTTCGAAGTTGGGAGAACCTGGAGACTAGATTATTATATTTTGTTGTTGATTAATGAAAGCATCAGAAGTTTCCACATATTGTTGGGTATGGTTTGTGTCTTCACTGTTATGTGTCATTTTATGTTTTCCTCCTTTTAAGTATGGTAATGAAGCTACAGATATTTATTTTCTTATGTAGATAAAGTTAAAGTTCCTTAAAATGGTGCTCCCATATTTGAAGTTTCTCCTCTGCAATTCCTCTAAGTTATAGATAGTAGCTCCCGTGTAAGTCAACATATTATCTTTAACTTCACCTAGTGTCATAGATAGTAGGTTCTGCATGAAGCAACATATTGTTTATGACCTCTTCCTCAAAGCTTTCTTCATTTATCATCCATGTTCAGCGATCAAGTAGCATTCTGAGATTTTCATGTTGTCCAAGTGTAAGGGTTAAAAACTAGTTTTCATATCCTCCATTTGAGAATACAATACACCATTAAGTGACAAACAAGTGACAGTAATTACAAACATTAATGTCTTAAGCACAATTTCTCTACAACCAGGGAATTTGTTTCTTAAGGTAGAGCACTCATCATGACAAGTGAGTGATATGATGCTTTTCTGACGTTGACCTTGCCATCAAATATATGATTAGAGTGTCCTTGTTGTCAGATGTGGACCAAAGACAACAAATTTCTCCTCGGCTCTGGGAGCTATAGAACATCATATAGAAGAAAGTCTAGAAACCCAGGTAGTTTGAGCCTAATGGTGCCGAGCCCTGATGGCTTGAGTTTCAATTTGTTTGTAAAGTGTACTGCTCCATCAACATTGTCAGTGAATTCTTCAAAGAAATCTCTCCTGAAAGTCATGTGGCAAGTTGCTCCTGAATTAAACAACTAATCATCCTTCCATGAAGCAAGTGAATCATTGAATAATTCTTCAGTTACTCCAATGTTGCAATGTGCCACAACATAATGAGCAGATTCAGGTGCTTTACCTTTCCCATTGTCAATTGTTTTACCTTTTCCTTCATTTCTTTCCCACTCATTTTTTTCCAAAGGTAGCGTACATGTATAAGCATCATGTCAACCTCTATTGCATCATATGCAATGAAGATCAGAATTTTCTCCTTGGAATTGTCTGCCCCCCTGCCTCTAAAATTTCTCCTTCCTCTTCCTCTTTGGCCACCTCTTCCTCTGGAAGAATCTTGCGCATGATTCTTCTCCTTTTGTTCAAGGCATAAAAATTCTTTAGTACACTAAGGAGTTACCTTCTTCCCAAAAGCCTTCTCTTTTTCAACAAATTTCTTCTCAAGGGAGTCAAAGGTAACCTCCTTAAGGTTGCCACTTGCTTGCAATGACTCAAGATAATGTGAATAGGTGGGAAATAATGCCTTGACATAAGCGCGATGAGAAGAATATCTATTTCAACACTAGTGGCTTTTATGTCATGCGTAATGGATCTTATTTCTGATGCTAAGGCAAGAGGGTCTTCATTTTTAACTCAAGATTGAACAATTTAATCATCAATTGAACAACTTCAAGTTTAGAGTGTGATTCATACAATTCCTTCAACTCCTTTAAATCTTCAAAGGAATTTGAAAATGGAGAAATATGTCGACTCACCTCTTCATTTATTGACAATGCAATCAAGGCATAGGCCTTGCTATTCTTGTTTTCCTAAATGGAAATCTCCTAATCTGAAGTGGAGATGCATTGTCTCCTTCTTCTTCACAAACCCCTTTCCACAACTCATTGAAAATGAAGGTGTGTTTTATCTTCCTGGACCACTCATGATAATTCTCTTTGCCAGTGAAAAGTACTCCCATTATGGATATGAGTGAATGAATCATAAAATATGAATTGGACCCAAAATACTTGGAATAAAATTGATGTGTCTCTGCAACTAATTAATTATGTCTTGAAATAAAAATGAAAACTCTCAATATTCAAATAATATATCTTCTACCATATACGATCCTTAATAGATTCCATTACATGTAATATGACATATAACATGAGCTTATCACCTTTAAAAAACACTCCACACACTTTATGCTGCTTCTTTTTTTATTATTCTTAAAAAGGGACACACCATTCTTTATATTATATACCCATGGGAGATAAATCATGTTTTCATACTCCATTATCATATTTTCAATGCATAAAAGTTTACGCCCTTCAAAAACATAAATCCATACAAATTTCAAGGTTGTATATGACCATGACCTTCATTCACGGTGGATTATTAACCTCACACATAAACATATGCGAGCAACTAAAAAGGCACTCATCTTTTAATTAAAACTTCAACAGAGCACACACTTTTCTTCAATAGTCAACACACCTCTGCTTTCATACACAACATTCTTGGTTTTCGTCCCTTAAACATGCAAAATTCAAGGTACTCCTTCTTTTTTTAATCCAAAGTGATTCAACTTATGACTAGAGGAACAACACAACATATATAAACAAGATATTATACCAGTGTTTTAATGTACAAGATGATGGGACCATTGCATACCAAGAATTTAACGGACTAGTCTGCACATCGATTCTTCAACCGATTCAAACTTTTCAAGGTACTTGATTGTAATGCAATGTCTTAACTCAACAAATATACGACCAAAATTAGTGCCTCTTCAATGCTTGACGCAGAGCAGTAATATATGAACAAGATGATCCTCTCTCCATCGCATACAACCCATAAACTCCAAACATTCCATGCTCACCGCACCAGGAGTCATGGCATGGCTATATTTTCACCATATACTCAATGCAAAATATTTTCAATGCTTCAAAAACTAGTGTTCACAGTGGACATTCAATGCAGGTCCACAAGATTCGAATGCAGAGAATATGGCAGAGAACATAGAGATAGAATGTGGCAGAAAACAGACAAGAGGTACAACATAACAAACTAATTTGGGAGTTGGATCTGATACCATGTCAGGCTAGGAGGTAACTCCACGAATTGAATTGTCTATTGCATTAGTCATATCATGAATTTATACATGAGTGGAGAGACTCATGGGATTCCAATTCCAAGGTCTCTTGGTTTTCTCAAATGCATAACTAATAATTACACTATTTAGAATAATCCTTTTGGATTAGGTGTCAACAAACTCTCTGCAAAGTACATTCAATTTTTAGAAAAGTACATTTAACTTTCTTCTAAGTACAGTTAGTTCCATTCGGTTTTCTGCAAAGAACATTCAATTTTCTGCAAGTACATTCAATTTTCTACATAGAACTTTCAAGTTTCTGCAAAGAATTTTTAAATTTCTGCATAGAACTTTCAGATTTTAACATGGTATTAGAGTATTGGTGAAGGCAAGTCCAAGGAGACTAGAGATCACCTGAAGAGACCCCACTATTTGCCAAAGTTTTCGTCCTACTTCAAGATAGAGGAAAATTTAAATGATGTTTCAAACTTTGGTCCATGGAAATCAAAGGTAGATATCACTCTTGAAGAACACGAAATTCTGGAGTACGTTGAAGACATAGTGGCTGATTCACCAGAGAATGCAAGTGCAACTGTTAAATCCAAATATAAAAAGGGTGAAATCAAAGTTAGAAAGAATATCCTTGATTCTCTTAGTGATCATCTCATTACTTATGTTTCTAGTTTGAAGAAAACTAAAGAAATGTATGACAAACTAATTGACATGTTTGAAATTAGTAACTTGAACCAGATTATTGCCTTGAAGAATCAACCAAAGGACATCAAGATTGTGAAAATTTGGGGATCCGAATCCCTACCGCAGCAAATTGATTAAATTTCTCCTACTTGTTAATTTCTGAATCAAGTTATTTAAAGTGTCACACAGTAAACATCAAAATAAAATCTATTGCAACCTTCACAACATAAAATATTGTGATGGAAAGAAATAAACACACACAAGTACACCGTTATTTTTGGACAAATGTCTTCAGAAAAACCCAATGTGGCAAAACTGGTGCAACAGCTGAGGGTTTGATTACTATGTAGTAGTAAATTTGAGTACAAATCTTTGGATGCCCAAACTGTCTATCCGATACAAAGAATAAACTAGCAAAGAGGTAGTGAGAAAATATCTCACACTGTCACTGGAGATCTAACACTGATCTGGGCTCTAGATGAGCTGCCCTATGCTATCACTCTGTAGCCTCTGCATCCGCTCATGCTGGCACTGTGTCATAGCTCAAGGGGCTACATCACCTCTTTCTTTTGATCTTCTGCCTCTAGAAACTCGACCCTCTGGCCCTTCGAACTCACACCCCAACTTTTGGAATTGGATCTCGACTGCTCCTCAGCAAAATTATGGACTCCTTCTAAAGCACTGCATTGCCTCTGTGTGGCACTGCGCTGCCTCTCTAGACCTCTCGATGCCTTCTCTACCTTACACTCATTGGAACTAGAAAAATACTCTCCAGTCTACTATCCATGCTCCTCACTGCAAGAAGATCAATCGATCTCAATTCGTCAACTCAACGCTGCTACTCTTGAGAAATTCGATCTCTAGATCTTACTATCTCGGTGTGTTTTCCAAGTGCCCATCAAGCTCCTTATCATCTCTTGTTGGAGCATCAACGACCAAGATTAAAACATAAACAAATGCTAAGATTACCTAAGAGTTGATCCTTGTCTTTATCTAGAAGATTCACACCAGATTTAATTAATACCCTTTAGTTAATCACATTTTCTAAGTTTAGACTTAGGAATACATTAAAAATGATTACTTATTTTAATTAAATCATCTTTAGGTGGAATTTTACCAAACGATTTCAGGGTCTTGGAGAATGCATGTGTCTTAGCCTCTCTACAAAATTTCGAGGCTAGAGCACGTCCGATGCTACAGAAATTGACACTCCCTTTCGGCGAGGAATGTGCTCTAGTGCTGCAACCCACTGAAGCATCACTCTATCTCTGCACCATCTCTTGCTGCACTGCTGATGCTTGGCCCTACTACCCACCAAATACTACGCACCTTTGGCTCTGTGCTACATCCGTGCTGTTGTTGGCCCTGCTGAATTGCTGCCAACACTGTGTCTGCACTACAACCCTCTCCAACTGTTGTTGCTGCAACTGCAACAACTGCAACAACTGCAATGGAAAATCACCCAAAACAGTGAACTAACTATGGTCAGTATGATTCATCTGTCACTCGAGTCTTGAGTGTTGCTAGACTTTGCGCTGTCGCTGAAGCTTCTATGTTGTTGCTGACTCTTCTCTGCGCCAACTGCACTGTTGCTAGATCTGCACCGTGTTGCTTAGTATCTGACCGCTACTAGCTACTGCATCTGGCACTCTGGCACCTGACTACACCAACTGGCATTGGTCCATCCTGCCACTGCATACTATGGGCTCCGGTAGCAAGGTATTGATTCATGAGGTGGACCTCCTCAAGAATCTTGCCCATCCTGTAGCTCTCTAGGGCTACAACTCCAGATCACCCCACCTCGCCTGTGGAGCTATCTCATTGATCATGGAAAACTCTTCCTCCAATCTAGAGGACAACTTGTCGATCTCTGCGAATGCAGCCTGTTGATCTTGCTTCCCTTCCTTGTTCTTCTTTTTGAGAGGACATTGAGAGTTGTAATGGCCAAGCTCGCCACATCTGAAGCACTTGATCTTGGAAATGTCCTTCTTCCTCCTGCGTTGTCTCTGCGATGAGAGGGTTGCATTCTCCTCTTCCTTTAATTGCTTCGACCCAATGATGTTGCTGCTACCATTGATGGTGCTCTTCACCAGATCTCGCCTCATCTCCCACAGCTGTAGATCAACCCACATATGATCTCAATCTGGAAGTTTTTCTTTGCCTAGGATACTCTGGACTAAAACTTACCATTCTTTGGAAACACTATTCAGAGCTAATCACACAAACTTTGTAGGCTGGGGCGCTGACCTTACTGAAGATAGCTGGTCTCGGACATCCTGAAGCCTAGTAAGGAAGGGATCTATATGCTCCCCTTTCTGCATCCTTGTGCATCTCAGCTTTTCTTCAAGATACATCTTATGTTGCTTGGAAGATCCTGCGTACAACGTAGCTAGTGCTTCCCACATCTATCGGATGATATCTTTGCCAGCTATGTGAGAGACCACGCGATCTCCAACTCCATCGAGGATCAAGCTCTTAGCTTTCACCATCTCCCTCTTATAATTCTTAAGCGGATTTTCATCTGTAGGTTCAACTACCACACTATCGATGTAAGCCTTGAGTTCATGTTCATCTAGAAGGCAGGAAATTCTAGCCTTCCAGATCACATAGTTGGAGGCTCCCTCCAACCGATCTTGATCTCTCAACCCAGCTGATGCCATCTCTCTAAAAATGTCGAATTCCTCCTCTTCTCCACCGTGCAACTGCTGCTCAGCTATTCGCACTCCTTTCTGGAATGAGAAATTTTGCGCACAACTTTGCTAGGAAAACTAGGACTTCTTGGCTAGAAGTCCCATAAGGAAAGAATTCCCTCAGTGTGTGATCTTCCTTCCTCCTGACGCTATTTGCACTAGCAAACTCCTGTAAAATCTATGTTTGAGTTAAAGATCTGCTTTGCAAGGAAAATACTGCTGCTCCCTTCTGCCTCTAGTAAGATTTGATCTGAAAAATCTAATTTCTCTATCGACTTACTCAGAGAAATATATCTTTCCTCAAAACTCGACCCTCTTGGCCCAAGGACTGCGATGCCTTTATGGTTTCGAATGCCTACGTAGAAATTTGAACCTTTCTTCTCCTCTTCTACATTGAGCTCTTCAACTTCTACCTGCGCTCTGATACCATGTGAAAATTCGAGGATCCGAATCCCTACTACAGAAAATTGATTAAATTTCTCCTACTTGTTAATTTATGAATCAAGTTATTTATAGTGTTGCACAATAAACATCGAAATAAAATCTACTGCAGTGCTCCCAACATAAAATACTGCGGAAATAAAATTCTATGCTGGAAAGAAATAAATACACACAAGTACACTGTTATTTTTGGACAAATATCCCCAGAAAAACCCAATGTGGGAAAACTGGTGCAACAACTGAGTGTTTGATTATCATGCAGTAGTAAATCTGAGTACAAATATTTGGATGCCTAAACTGACTATCCAATACAGAGAATAAACTAGCAAAGAGGTAGTGAGAAAATATCTCATGCTATCTTTGGAGATCGACATTGATCCAGGCTCTGGATGAGCCGCCTTACGCTATCACTACACAGTCTCTGCGTGGGCTAACATTGGCATTGCATCACAACTCAAGGGACTGCGTCATCTCCTCCTTCTAATCTTCTGCATCTGGAAACTTGACCCTCTGGCCCTCTGGACTCACACCCCAACTTCCGGCATTGGATCTTGATTGCTCCTCAGCAAAATTATGGACTCCCTCTTAAGTACTATGATGCCTCTACATGGCACTGTGTTCTCTCTGGACCTCTTGATGCCTTCTCTGCCTTGCACTCATCGGAACTGGAAAAATCCCCTTCGGTCTACTATCGCTACCCCTCACTGCAAGAAGATCACTCGATCTCTCTCCGGCAACTTAGCACTGCTACTCTTGAGAAATTATATCCTTAGATCTCACTATCTCAATGTGTTCTCCAATTTCCCATCAAGCTCCTTATAATCTCTCATTGGAGCACCAACGACCAAGACTAAAACATAATGAAAGGATGAGATGAACTAGGAGTTGATCCTTGTCTTTATCTAGAAGATTCGAACTAGATTTAATTAATACCCTTTAATTAATACATTTCCTAAGTTTAGACTTTGGAAGACATTAAAAATGATTAATTATTTTAGTTAAACAATCTCTAAGTGGAATTTTCCCAAAATATTTCTGGGTCTTGCAGAATGCATATGTCTTAGCCTCTCTGCAAAATTTCGAAGCTAGAGCACATCCGATGCTACAGAAATCAACAAAGATGAACAAATGAGAGACGGTTCAAGCATACTTCTTAAGAATGACCAAAATCAAGAATAAATTGTCAACAATTGGTGAAGTTGTACCCGACAAAGAAATGGTGTTGATTGTGTTTGAAATCCTTTCTTTTGTTTGGGAGACTTTTATCACCACCAACAATATCAACATTATTCTAACATTTGATGAGCTTTGAGGAAAGTGTATCCAAGAAGAGGCCAAAATGATCTGTAGAGTGAGAATTTCACATTATGAAGAAGGAGAACCTACTACATTTTTAACTTATGACAAGAGAAATAAATGTAATAAAAAAAATCTACTTTCAAATCAAATAAGGGAATCTAGACATGTCAAAAGTTAGATGATTTAATTGTCAAAAGCATGGTCACTTTGCTCGTGACTGTAAAGAAAGAAGAAAAGTTTCAAAAAACAAATCCGATTATAAAAAAAAAAAAAGTTTTTTAAAATCAAAGAAAAGGTCATCTTATGAAAACAAGAAATCCAAGGTATAGAAATAATTTAGCAGAAACTCAATCATAATATTTTCTTGTTTATGCTCTTTCTAGTTCTTCTGTAGATTCATTTGATAGATGGTGAGTTGATAGTGGTGCTTCCAAACATTTTACTGGTTACAAAGAAGAATTGTCTAATCTAGTTGAGAGGGAGACTAATTTAAATGTTATCCTTTGAGATAATTCTACTCACCAAGTTAAAGGTTATGGTTTAGTTTCATTTCAGTTAGATGATGACAAATCTATTTTTTTGCAACAAGTTTTGTATGTACTTGGTTTGAAAAAGAATCTTATATCCATATCTGCCCTAGAAGATAAAGGAATGAAAGTTGCTTTTATTAATGGAAAAGTTTTAACTTGACTTTTGAACTCAAGTATGAGAGAAGCTTTCACTCTTGGCTCAAGATGTGAAGGGCTTTACAAAGTCAATGGTAAACCCATTCATGCACTGGTCCATGATATTGATCTTCAATGTGAGCTATGTTACATAAGATTTGCTCACCTACACTACAAAACCTTACCTCATGTAAGAAAGATGGTTTCTGGAATGTTTGAGATCAAAATGGATCATGAAGGAGTTTGCCCAGGATGTGCAAGTGGAAAGCTTATAAAGAGACCATTCCCTTCAAGCAGAACAGAAAATAGTCAGGGACTTTAGCTCATACATTGTGATTTATTTTATATAGACCTATGCCTGTTACTTCTCATGGTGGCTATTTGTATTTCATGAATTTTGTTGATGATTTTTCTTGTAAGACATGGATATTCTTTTTGAAAAAGAAAGGGGAAACATTTGATATGTTCAAAGATTTCAAGGCTCTGCTTGAAAATCAATTTGGAACGCTGATCAAAGCTTTTAGATCTGATAATGGGAGAGAGTTCACCTCGAATGGTTTTAATGATCTTTGCAAAAATTCCAGAATAATGAAAAAAACCACTGTGTCGTACAATCCACAACAAAATGGTGTGGTTGAGAGGAAGAATAGAACCATTATGGAAGCAGTCAGATCCATGCTGCATGATCAAAAGCTACCAAAGTTTATGTGGGGAGAGTATGCAAATATGTGCAAAACAAAACTTCTTATCAGGCCTTAAGAAGCCTTTACTAGTAAAAGGCATGAGGTGAGTCATTTGAAAATTTTTGGTTGTCTTGTATACTTCCATGTGCCAAAAAAGAAAATGAACAAACTGGAAGCTTCAGGTAAGAAATGTACTTTTGTTGGTTATTGTGATAATTCAAAATATTATAGAATTTATGTACCCGGTCAAAGAATTATAGAGTTTAGCAAAGACGTAACAGATGCAGCTCTTAGAAAAACAAGAGTCTCTCCTCCTCTTTCCATCGCTGAAAGACATGATGTTAATGAAAAAGAGGTTGTATCTGAGTCTGAATCGAAATTTGAGAATGAGTTTGCAGATAATCCATTGGGTTCCATGGATCCTCTAAATCCTCCACCGCATCATCCTCCTAACAAAAAGAGACCATTATGGCTGCGAGATGCCTTGCAAGACGTTGAACAACATGCTACCCCAAGATGAACGTTCAGAGAAAGTAAGAAGCCAAGTCAGTTTCAAGGGTATGTTGCTGCCATGAGCAACACCATTCAGGTAGAACCATGCACCTTTGAAGAAGCTGCAAAAGAACAAGTCCGGAAATGTTCCATGACTAAAGAATACGAGTCCATCACCTAGAATGATGTCTGGAAAGTGGTTCCTAGAGCTCAAGGTAAATCTGTTGTCACTTCCAAATACTTAAGGTTAAACATGGTGCAAATGGTAGTATGGAAAAATATAAGGCTAGATTTGTAGCTATAGGTTTATCTCAGAAAGAGGGAATAGATAACGATGATATTTTTGCACCTATAGCACGATATACTACTATTCGATCTGTTGTTGCCTTAGTTGCTAGTGAGGGACGAACTCTTCACCAAATGGACATGAAAACTGTTTTCTTGCAAGGATTTCTCAAGGAAGAGGTATTTGTGGAACAACCACAAGGCTTTGTAGAGCATGACAGAGAAACTCATGTATGCAGACTAAAGAAAGCCTTATATGGGTTGATGCAACCTCCAAGAGCTTGGGATGATCACATTGATAGCTACCTGACAAAGCTTGGTTTCACAAGAAGTAGTGCAAACCCAAACCTCTACTTCAAGACAATCCAAGGTATACCTTTGATTTTGGTTCGTATGTTGATGATTTATTCTTGACAAGAGGAGAACATCTTATCCTCCAGTGCAAGAGGGAGTTAGCTTCGAAATTTGAAATGAAAGACCTTGGTTTGATGCATTACTTTATGGGTTTAGAGGTTTGGAAAAGACCTCGTGAAATTTATCTTTCTCAAGGAAAATATATTATTAAGCTTCTTGAAAGATTTGCTATGGTATAATGTAACTCCACACATACTCCTACGGAAATGAACTTTAAGAAATTACATGGAAAAACTGCAAGACCTAATCTGGCAAATCCCACATAGTATAGACAACTAATTGGTGCTTTGATGTTTTTGGTAAACACTAGGCTTGCCATATTATTTTCTCCAAGAACTTTAAGTCAATATATGATTGATCCCTTTCATGCCCATTGGATTGTTGCAAAACATGTACTGAGTTACTTGCATGGAGCTATTAATCTAGGATTGAAATATACTACTAAAAATGTAAGACTTCAGGGATATACTGATGTTGATTGGGTTGGTAACTTTGATGATAGAAAGACCACTTTTGGGTGTTGTTTTAGCTTGAGATCTGCCATGACCTCTTGGATGAGCAGAAAACAAAATTCTTTTGCATTGAGTATAATTGAAGCTTAGTACATTGCTGCTAGCGTGGCTAGTTGTGAGGCAGTTTGGCTGAGTAAGCTTTTTGGGGAATTATTTGAGCAAGTTCCAGACACAACAGTTATATATTGTGACAATAAGAGCGATATTCTTCTTGCAGAAAATCTCACGTTTCATGACAAGTCCAAGCATATTGAGATCAAGTATCACTATATCCGAGATATGGTGCAGAGAGGAGCAGTGAGGCTCTATCACATCTCCATTGATGATTAGATAGCTGACATTCTTACTAAGCCTTTACCAAAAGGAAAGTTCATGGTTTTTAGAGAGCAAGTTGGAATTATGGACATGACCCTTCTGGGAAGCAGTCACAGCTGATTGAGAACATTGAGATGCCTTCCCCCCTATTAGGGATCACAAGATTAGGGAATGGTTCCGAAAATCTCATGAGGATGAGGGACCTATTATGTAGTGAGTACCACAAGAGGAGGCCTCAATATGCATTCGACCCATAGTCTGGGACGTGGGAAGATCCACCTATCTGACTAATAGGTGTAGTGAGACTTGTCTAGGATGCAGGTGTTCCACCACTTGACACTTGGTTGTGTTTGATTATTGTGTGTGTGATTGTTTCAGTCTTGTCTATGTGATGTATGTGTTTTATCACCTAATTTTTGAGATGAAAATTGGTTGTGTGTAATCCTTGTCTATGTGACATGTGATGATCATTTCCTATACAAATTTGTGTCAAGTGGATGATTCTTCTTTATATTGCGACTTCATTGCTACAAATATTATAGAGAAGAGTTGAGCTAAGATGAATGAAAGAGATGAGAGGAAGCAAAGATCTTTGATGTAAAAAAAAATTCCTCCCCAGCTGAGAGGAAGTGTTAAAATTTGGCAGCTCATGGATGAATTTCTCCTAGAAGAAATCATATCTTTCAATTTTGTTTGAACCACCTATAATAAAATTTCATTTGTAATAATCTAATATTACTTTCCAAAAATAGTAAGTCACATCTCAATTTGGAAGTGACTTTCCAAAAATAGAAAGTCATGTCCAAATGATCATGGATGATCTTGACAAATGGAATCCACTTTAAAATCAAGTCAATCATGATTATAAAAATCAAGAATTAATATTTTATTCTTACTATTATTATTATTATTATTATGATAGTATTATATATAAAATAGTCTAAAGTCATTCACTTTTAATGGGTTAATAAAAGCAAAATTTCTCATGAAATAAGTAAATTAAATTGAAAATCTCTTGGAAAATCGGTCCTCTCTCTTGGAATAAAATAGTAACTCCACACTTAAGAGAATGTAACTCTCCCTCACTAATTCAATGTATGGAGAAAATGTAACTCCTCATTAAATGCACTTGTAACTTCCTCATTCAATTTGATTTATAACTCTCACTAAATATTCTCTCATGACTAAGTGTAACTCTCTCTCCCCTCGATTCAAATTGTAACTCCTGAAGACGCGTATCTCTCTCTTTATTCTTGGGATGAGTTAGATTTCTCCTAAAGCAACTCCTCCTGCATGGAATTCAATTCCCCTATTATTGGCTCAATGCATGAATTCATTTTGTAACTCTCTTTTCTCATCTATTTAAGCAAGAGAAAGTGAGAGTAGCATGTTCATTGTGAATGAGAGTTAGTGTTGAATGTGTGCAAGAGAAGTTTGAGAGTAAGTGAAAAGTAAGAGCAAGGGAAGAGTTGAAGCAAGTGTGAAGGACAATATCTGATCAAGAGAAGGAAGAAATTTTCAAGCAAAGAGCAAGAACACTTCAACTGCAAGTTGATAAGACATTGGTGACTTTATTCATTATCATTCTCTCTCTCTCTCTCTCTCTCTCTCTCTCTCTATACTCTGCTGAACAATTTAAGAAATCTAATAGAAGAATAATAATCTGGGTTTTTCCCTTGTGGGTTTTTCCCTGGTCATTGGACCTAACTCTCAGTGTCTCATAATTGTGCTTGGTTGTCTTCATATGATCCTTAAGTTTATGGTATATCTATAATTGTTGATCTGAAAAGTTGTTAAGAAGAAATATTCATTCTAAGTAATTCTAACAACATAGTACATTTAGTTTTATGCAAATTACATTCAATTTTATGAAAAGTACATTCAGTTTTCTACAAAGTACATTCAACTTTCTGCAAAGTACATTTAGTTTTCTGTAAAGTACATTCAACTTTCTGCTAAGTACATTCAGTTCCATTTAGTTTTCTGCACAATACATTCAATTTTCTGCAAGTACATTCAGTTTTCTACATAGAACTTTCTAGTTTCTGTTTTTTTTTTAAATTGTTGCATAGAACTTTCAGATTTTAACATTTGTCACATATGAGGGTATGAAACTACTGTTTAATTAAGTGGAGTGTTGATTTTCTTAGTGCAATGGAAGCTAGCACAATATTTCTACAAAATGGATAATTACTTTTGATGTTGATCTTCTTTTAATTATTCCAATATATCATTTAAGAATTATACTTTTGAAATTCAACCATAGAAGAACAATAGAACAATAAAGATCACAATGCACAAAGAGAAGACAAGCTTTACTATGGGAAAACCCACAAAGGGAAAAAAATCAAAAACCTTTTCAATAGAGAAATTCTTTTGCTTAACAAGAGACACATCTAGACCTTTTAGTATTTAACTACGTCACACCTATTCAACCCCTCCAAGTCAAGCCTCCTAATCTGATCCAACGCTTCACTCTGTTGATTTTCCCCATAATTTTGGCCCTCCTGCAACAACTAAAATCCCAAAATTTTGACCCCCAATAATTACCCAGAAATTTTTGCCCTTGCAACAGAAACTGCCTAGAAATATGTGAACTGCAGAGAGAGAGCGAGAGAGAGAGAGAGAGAGACTATCCACACGTGCGATCTTGAGAGAGATAGAAATAGATGCAATTCGCCCTTCTTATACTTCCTGATCTTCGTTAGGATGCCTATAAATTGTCTTATTGAGAGAGTGAATTGGTGCACTTGCCTAGGTCGAACTGACTTGGAGGGAGGTTGACTTGACAAACTTGGAGCCAAAAATTTCAAATTCAAAAATTCAATTTTTCTTCGTTCAAAAATCCAAATGGGACTTGACTCAAAATATAATTTTCTTTTGACTCTAGCATTTAAAATATGCTTTGCAATAATCAATGTAAATACAACAACTTGAGTGGGCCTAATGGTTAAGAGCATGTGTTTCCTTGTAAAAGGTCACAGGTTCAAAACCAGAGGGGGGTAGAGTATGTATGCCTTCGTAGACTTAGCAGTCAAATCGCTGCGCGGAGGTGGGTCCCTTGTCCCACAAACAAGGAGGTCTCATACACCAATTTGGTGTCTAGCTTGGCTGTGACCTTAAAAATGGATATTATTATTATTATTATTATAAAGGGCTATATGTGCATTATGAAGACCGACCATAGTGAAAAAATTCAACACTTGCTCTTAACTAGGGAGGTATTCATAATGAATGTCATGCATTCTCAAGTTGAAAAATTTCTATAATAAAAGGTTATATAAAATCATCATCATTAACATCATCATCTACCATTGACATCCACTATTAGCCATACCTTGGTTGGTAGCCAACCCATGGCTCATCATCAACATGTCAAGACTCACTCTTTGAGTGATCGGTCCTCAAATATCAAGGCTACTAACTAGGCGAAAATGATGAGATAATAACTCAATTAGTAGGCACTCACTCACCCTTCTTGGTGAGCACTCTGGGCCTAGACCTCACTTAACCCTCTCTAGTAAGTGATTGGGTCTAGATGATGAAGGATTTTACTCCACCCTTCCTTGGTGTGTGATCGGGTCTAGATGTTCAAAGACCTTGCTCCACCCTTGGCGTGTGATCGATTCCAAATGCTGAAAGACCTCAGTGCACCCTTGCTTGGTGTGTGATAGGGTCTATACCTTACTCAACCCTTCATGGTGAGTAATCGGGTCTCCTCATCGAGAGGCACTCACTTCGCCCTACTTGGGGAGCACCCTAGGCCTCTCGGACCATTCTCCCTATTGGGAGAATATCCATCAATGCTGCTATTAGATAAAAACTCCCTCTCAACGAGAGGGATAATATCCACGAGCCCCAACTTATCTATGAAGTACATGAATCTTAATCTCCACAAGCCCCAGGTTGTCTTTGAAGTACATGATTTTCTCTCTGGGCAACAACTTTGTGAAAATATCAGTCGTTTATTTGTTGGTGGAGATGAACTTGAGCCTTATTGCTTTCCTATGTACCATGTCACGGATGTAATGGTACTTGATCTCAATTTGCTCCGACTTGTCATGGAACATGGGATTCTCTAAAAGCTTCACACGACTTTGATTATCACAATATATCATGTTCGGTTCCAACCCTTGGTCGAGCAATCTTGCAAACAACTTTCGAAGCCACATTTCTTCTCTACATGCTTCATTGGATGAAATATATTCTACTTCTGTAGTGGTGAGTGCAACATATCTCTGCTTCTTGCTCATCCAAGATATCATAGCAGAGCCCAAGTTGAAGCATACCCCTGAAGTGTTCTTCCTACCCAGTCAACATCTATATATCCCTGAAGTTGTACATCCTTGTTTGCGAAATATCTCAAGCTATAGTTCACAACACCATGTCCATATCTCAAAATGTGCTTTGCTGCAATCTAATGCTCATGCCTTGGTTCAACCTAGAACTAGCTCAAAGTGTTCACAACAAAGAAAATGTATGGCCTGGTCTTAACCAAATACATCAATGAGAAAATCAATCATCGACACATAGATGGATCTAGCAATTTGGATTTAGAGCCTCTTAACTTCAAGTTAGTCACCATGGGAGTAGCCATGGATTTACAGTCCATCATGCCAAATTTTTGAAGTATCTCAATAACATACTTTCCTTGACCAAGGAAGTCTTCGCCAAGTTTCTTCCATACTTCTAGTCCCAAGTAATAATGCATTAACCAAGATCCCTCATATTGAACTCAGAGGCCAATTGCTTTTTAAACTAAATAATAAAAGACTCAACATGTTTAGGAAACAAGTCATCTACATATAGAAATAAGATCATAGACCATTCTTCATAACCTTAAAATAGAGGTTTAGATTGACATCGCTCTTGGTAAATCCTAGTCTCGTTAATTACTATCAATTCGAGCATAACAAGCTCTTGGAGCTTGCTTGAGTCCATACAAGGCCTTCTTTAACCTGTAAACATGAGATTCCTTTCCATGCACCTCAAAACCTTGAGGCTGTTCTATGTAGACCTCTTCCTCAATGACACCATTCAGAAAATTTGTCTTCACATCCATCTGATGTAAGTTCCATCCCAATGAAACAACAAGAGAAATAATGGATCTAATGGAGGTGTCCCTAGAAATTGAAGAAAAGTTCTTATCATAATCTTCTCCCTCTTTCTGGGAGAACCCTCTAGCCATAAATCACGCCTTGTATTTGTCAATACTTCCACTTGCAACATGTTTTATCTTGTATATCCATATGGAAGTCACCACTTAATCCCTTTCGACTTTGTCACAGTCTCCCAAACATCATTCTTCATGATAGATTGATATTCTTTTTTCATGGATTCCTTCCATACTTGTTGGCTAGCCACTTCTTCATAAGAGGAAGGCTCTACATCAAAAAGGCTAGTCATAAGAGCTGCATAACTAGAAAACCTTTTAGGTTTCTTAATTTCTCTGGACGTGCCATCAAGAGCTGCATGACCTTTTGTTTCTTCTAATGTGGATCTAAGCCATGTTGGACTCTTTTTTATTTATGGAACAACAACTAATTTATTGGTTTACAAGGCCCTCTTGGCTCTATAGGCCATTATGTAGAACTTGAACACTCTTCCTTCAAAGCTTCATGTTTTACTTCATCACAAGAATCCATGGCAACATCCTTGGACTTCCAATATGCAACTTTCTCATCCAAAGTGACATCCTGACGGACCTCAATTTGTTGCTGCTCTAGAATGTAGATTTATAGGCGTTTGGTGATTCACTATAACTAACAAATATGTCTTTCTTTCCTGAACGTTTTAATTTGTTCCTTTTATTCTTAGGAACATAAATGTAAACAGGGAAACCAAAGATTCTCATATGTCTAACCTTTGGATTTTGTCTAGAGAATGCTTCTTCAGGAGTCATATCTTCCAGAATTCAAAGAGGACTTCTATTTTGAATGTATACAATTGTCAATTATGCTTCTCCCCATACGAACATCAGAAAATCCTGATCATGCATCATAGCCTTGACATATTCTTCAATGGCCCTGTTACCACAAACTCTAGTAGGACCATAAGGGGACAAACCTATGAGACAACTACTAGACTAAGTCACAACAATGGGACAATGGCCCACTATTACCACAACCAAGGTCCCCTGCTCTTTACGGACTTTCACCGATGGGAGGAGTCTCGATATGATTTTGATGACCTATAATAGATATTTTAAGTTTGAAGGTTCAAGGTGATGGATCTAGAGCTCATTCGAAGAGAGGCTGAATAAAGGTACAAGGCTTCAAAGAAGAAAACTGATCTCTAAGAAAAACCCTAGAAAAGAAGGCACAAGACAAAGGGTTTTGAGGTTTCTTGATAGTAATAGGTATTCACAAGTTTAAGACCTGAGAGAAGAAAGGGCTTCTTATGATTTATTCCAATGAATACTAAGCTCATATAACCCTCAAAGAAGTCCCCAAGGTGAGAGAGAAAGACCTAGGTTTTCCCTCTTGGAGTAACACCTAGGGCAAGATATTTTATGGATGAAACTTGGGCGGATGCCCAGCAAACTTGGAGCATAGGTAGCATAGACCCTGAGCTTGATGTTTCGACCCTTGGATCCCTGAAAAATCATCTCCCTAAAATTTCGTTACAAGCCCTATATTTTCGCCCTACCTTTAGGGGACCAAAATTTAGGAGGAAATAGGGAGAAAGAGAAGTTTGATCACCAAAATCCTTGGACTAGTGCCTAGTACTTTAGGCAATGGAGTCTTGATATGCTTAAGATAAGATAAAACATCTTGTAAGGAGGGTCAAAATTGATGCTCTAAGTACCAATTTAAAAAATTTACCCTCTCCAAGATATAATGAAGTTTCACGAAGAATTCAAAGGCATTCATTCACTAGGAACATTCATTACATGCCTTGCATCAAATAATATATGCAATACTCTACTAGAAAAGATTTCCAAATTCAATTTTCAATAATTAGGGCACAAATTTGCATATTCTAGAGCAACAATTCCATGCATGAAACAACTTTCAAATACAAATTCCATCAACATTAAGAAATTACAAAGAGACATGCATTATACCCATCCATCATTCAAGAAGAAGCTCCAAATAGGAAAAGTGAATCATCTTCCACACATCGAAATGCATCAAAAGAATCTCCAATAACTCTAAAGAAAAAGTGTGAGTTCTTTTACAAGAGAACCAATCCAAGTGTGATGATGATCTCTCACAAATGAAAGTGACTTCTATTTATATGAGACCTCAGAGGTCGAATTATTAGCTTAAGGCCCCCTAACATTATAAAAAGGTGCAAAATACAAGCCTTGGTCACAAGTCAACCAAATAACTTTTTCAAATTATAAATTAGCCTTCTAAATGCTAGCTGAGTTGATGACATCATGCTAATCTAAGGCCATTGGAGGGCCACATTGAGTCCTCTAGGTGCCAATATGAGAGAGAGGGCTCCATAAATTACCAAGTAGGGGATGACCCTTAATTCTCCATGCAAGTCATCATGTGGGACCCCAAAATGGTTTTGGGGCATAAACATTGGTGTCATGGGTCTCCTGATGATAGATAAGCTTGTATAATGCTCCAAATGAGCGCTCTGATGATGGTTCCTTCCCTCCCATGTCTCAAGGGTGAGACAAACCTCCTTTGGGCCTCAAATCCACTATCGCTCCATATTGTACACTCGCTCGGCACACTGGTCCAAGTGCATCATATTGTGAATAATGTGGGGCACAAATAAATTGTTGAAAGTGATGAGGTTTCCCATGGTGTGAAATGATGCTATACACATGATGGAGTCCCATGGATCTCAATGCATCCCCTGTGGTGTTAGTATGATCCTCTGGTGGACTTGGGCCCCAATTAAGTTGCCCAACCCATAATGAAACCACCTGCCAATTACATATAATGTCCAATGTGTCTCCTCACCTTCAAGTATAATAATTCACTAGTGCATCTAAGTGAAACAAGATTGTTTGCACAATGGGACTTCATCTGGGGTTTCCCTTCCAAATTTTGGGATTTGAGCTTGATGTAGTGTTACCTCCCTAGGTAGGAGTGGTTAATAAACGACCCTATTTGGTGTTCCCAACCCCTAAGGGGAAAGATAGGTCTAAGCTACATCCTTCAAGTGATAGGGGTCATGTGAATAATGATGAGATGTATGGGGACATGGAGGTCTCAGGGCCAAACACCATGGGTATAAGGGTGGCAATGATGAGGAATGTTCACATATTTTGGCATACAAATGTAGGAGGGAGAAATTATGGCATTAAGGGAATTTTGAAGTCTAAAATGGGTCTCCTAAAGAAATTATAAAATAATAGTGGAAATAATAAAATAAGATTAGATTGCATCATCAAATTTTAGAGGGAAAAAAGAAAAAACTATTTTTTCAACTCGTATTTTCAACTTATCTCCCTATGAGTTTACTCAAATTTCAAGCGGAAACACTTGTTGGATGAAAAATTTGATTCCTAATCCAAGGAGTACCCATGTTGCATACTTTTGATGGACCTTACTGCACGAAAAATGAGAAATACATAAAAACGTGATTGCAATCACATTTTCATGTATTTCTCATTTTTCGTGTAGGAGGGTCCATTGAAAGTATACAACATGGGTACTCCTTGGATGAAGAATTAAATTTTTCACTACCCAAAATTTGAGTAAAAACTTAGGGAGATAAGTTTAAAATATGAGTTGAAAAATAGTTTTATTATTTTTTGATCTTTTTACTTTTTTACTCCAAAAATGGTGAATCATCCCCCATGGTTGACATCATCATATTGAATTCTATTGGTTCCTATAAAGTTTATTTTGGTTGTACATTTTTATTAGGAGGCCCATTTTAGACCTCAAAATTCCCCTAATGATACATGAGTTATTCAGACCTTTGTTTTACGCCCTTCATCATTTGTCTTTTTCATTTTCTTTATTTTTCTTTGTATTACTTCCCTGGGTTCCAAGAAATGAGAGCATGTTGTATATGATGTAAGTAGTTATTACTCCTTTAAGGTGGAGCAGTTCATCGCCCACAAGGGGTTGGGACATGTATGGGTTCCTTAATGATGTGGGGGCTGTTAGGCCCCTATACTACTAGTGTAACCACTTATTGTTATTAGTACAACCCCCTTATTATATTGATGTACTCATGTAGTGCCCATATTGTTACTATTGTGGCCCATAGAAGCCCACTATTGTTATTATTGTGCCCTTACATTATTATTGTTATGTCGGCTCTGATTATATTATGACCCATTAGACTCCTATATATAGAAAGGAGGTCTTTTCATTTGTATCATCGAAGAATTGTTCATTTGTGTAATTTAAAGGAGGTTGCCCCCTCGAAGAGGCTGAATTCTAAGGCGTTGATCTATCTTTTCTATCTTTTCTTGAGTTGGTTTCATAACATTTGGTATCAGAGATTTGGATTCTAAGGTTTCGCTGCTCCAAATAGGTTATCGTGGCATTTTCGCTATAACTTTTTTTCTGCGACGTTTCAGAAGCTAAAAAAAAACCCATTTGGGAAGAAATCACACTGAACCTCAGGTTTGAATTTCAGAGCTTTTCATGCTATATTTGCGGAGATATGATCTGAGGAAGTTGGTCCTTTTGCAGACTCTTGAATTACATTCCAAATAGCTGACCTGGGGAAAATCGTCATAACTTTCTCTCTGAGCATCGGATTGAAATTTCGTAAGAAGGTATAGAAAGAGGACAGACTGTAGTTTCTTGTAGGTATTTTTTAGAGCCAAAGGTCGAAACAGTGACACGTGGCACTTCATACAAGTTCGCTTTTCTGGAAAGGTCTATAATCAGGTCATCTTGGGAGATTGTGCATAACTCTTTCTTGGAGAATCCAATTTGGATTAGACTGGTGGCATTGGAAAGAGGACATAGAGGGCTACTATAGGTCACAATTTCAGAACTTAAAGATCCGAAAGTACAGAGTTACAGTCATTTCAAGATTGAGCTCCTAAAATCAAGAAAAAGAAAGATGAGGAAGTTTGATGGCAAGGATCCGGTAAATTGGATACTTCAGATGGAGCAATATTTTGATCTATATGGTGTACCACTTTTACAAAAGGTATGTATTGCATCTTCATATTTAGAACCGGATCAATTTTTGTGGTATGAAGGGCTTTGTTCTCGTAAACAACTTGTTACGTGGTCAATTTTCATAGAGGAAATGATAGCACATTATGAGGATACAAGGAGCAACACCTTCTTTAGAGCAACACCACAACAATTGGAAAGAGTAAAAGGGCTTTGTGACATAGTGGAAAGCAAAATTATGGAAAACAGGAAGCATACCCCTCACAACTATAAATATGGAAGTGTTGTTTCTCCTAGCCTTCCACAACCTACAAGGGTTACACCACAACAATTGGAAAAAAAAGAGAAAAAGGGCTTTGTTACAATTGTGATAGAAAATGCACTAAAGGTCATAAGTGTGCTAAGAAGAAATTATTTTACATAGAATATGAAGAGGAGGAAGAAAAGGATCAAGAAACATCAAAAGAAGAAGATATACGCCAGGACCCCACCCCAGAGAAAGAAGAAATGAATCAGACCATATCTTGTAAAGCATTTGCAAGAATTACCACTCCTCAAACTCTCAAGATAGAAGGACATATCAAGAAGAAAAAGGTGCAAGAAGTGAAATATCACATCGAGAAAGAAGAAATGAATCTAACCATATCTTGTAATTCATTGGTTGAAATTACCACTCCTCAAACTATCAAGATAGAAGGACATATCAAAAAGAAAAATGTTCAAGAAGTGGAAGATCACATCGAGCATCAAGAAATGAATCCGACCATATCTTGTAAAGGATTGGAAGAAATTACCACTCAAACTCTAGAGATAGAAGGACATATCAAGAAGAAAAAGGTTCAAGCAGTGAAAGATCACATCGAGCATCAACAACAAGTTCTCCAAATTTTAAAGGATAACGCCACTTCGGTGCAAAATCAAACGAAACAACAGGTAGATCAACATCGTAGTGAAAAATGTTTTGATGTAGGTGATTGGGTATTTTTACTGCTACATCTCAAGCAAGCTATTTATGAGAAGGAAATGTTGACAATACTACATTCACTTAAAAAAATGGCGACCTTACCGAATGGGAAGACTCTTCAAGGATGAGGATGTGGAAGCATTGTTTTGTGCTATTTCTATTATCCAAATAGATTGGATAAATGAAGCAAGGGATGAATGGAAGAAGGACGAAGAAGTATGGCCACTTATTCAAAAGTTGCAAAAGATCCCAATTCAAACAATATTTCCAGAAATTGAAGAGGCAAGAAAAATCATATTGGAACCTGGAGCAGTCACAGAAACAAGAACCTGAAAGCTATGAAATCGATCAATTTCAGAGTACCTCATCAAGTGGAAGAACTTACCCGCTGAAGATTCCACATGGGAGGACAAGAATTTTATACAGAAGCATCAAGAACTACTCAAGCGTTGAGGACAACGCTTTTTGAAGGAGAGGGGCATGTTAGGCCCCTATACTACTAGTGTAACCCCTTATTGTTATTAGTACAACCCCCTTATTATATTGATGTACCCATGTAGTGCCCGTATTGTTACTGTTGTGCCCCATAGAAGCCCACTATTGTTATTATTGTGCCCTTACATTATTATTGTTATGTCGGCTCTGATTATATTATGACCCATTAGACTCCTATATATAGAAAGGAGGTCTTTTCACTTGTATCATCCAAGAATTGTTCATTTATGTAATGTAAAGGAGGTTGCCCCCTCGAAGAGGCTGACTTCTAAGGCGTTGATCTATCTTTTCTTGAGTTGGTTTCATAACAGGGGCACTCATGGTCCCTAGGAACCAGGGTGATGAATGTTGATTTTTGTAGCAAAAAACATGTGTTATAGTCTCAAATTTGGTCGGAGAGGCTTAAAAACACAAGAGCTCCATAACTTAGAAAACGTTTTAGAAGAAAACACCTAGAGATGGCTCAATTAAGTTAATTAACCAGTAATTAATTTTTTCCTAACTTTAACTCAGGGAAAATGATTAATTAACATGAATTAATTGAGAAAGGTGAGATATCTCTAGAAACTCACATAGATCAACCCAAAAATGATCTTAGCCATTGATGAGGATTTAATCTTGGTCGTTGGTGAGCCAATGAGAGATTATAAGAGGAGATTGATGGAGTTGGAGCTAGACACACTTTTGGTTTAGTTCCTTGGTATATTGGGATATCCACCAGCAATAGTTGAGCAGGGAAGAAGAGTTCGAGCGAGAAGGGATGTAGAGACAGAGAGGGAGTAGAGACAGTGATTATGGAGGAGTTTACAATTCCAAAGAGGTAGAAACAAAGAGGTTGAGTTATTCCACTATAGGTTACGCAACGACTGCGCATACAACTTAAGTGTTGCAGTTTGATTTGGATGAGCAGGGGGTCGATACAGTAGCCAAAGGGTAGGATTATTTTCCATAGGGATGGAGGATTTCATACAGTAGAAAAAATAGGTAGAACAACTTGATCAAATGTAGATTCAGGTTGTGCATGTGAGGGTCTGTGCAAACACTGCGCAGGGGCCTGCGCAAGGGTTCTTGAGAATCAATTTTTCTAAAGCAGGTTGTGCCCATGGGGGCTTCACAACAGGAGCAATACAATACCATGTGCATTTATATTGGGGGATATATATTGAAAAAAATGACATAATATATTGAGCATATGTTAGGGGATAAGTGGTTTTTATATTGGTAGGTATAAAAAATGGAGCTCTAAGTTAATGAAAAAATATAAAGGAGTATAAAAAATGTTGATGAAAAAATGGATACCTACAATATCTAGTGAATGTAGGGGTTTTTTAAATTGGGAAAGTATATTAGGTTCATATTGGCCGGGGCTTAAATAATGTGATTTTTAGAGGTATTTTCCAATATATAGTCAAATTAGGGGTATTGTTTAGTATGCCATGAATGCACATGATATGATAGAGGTTCATTGAGTGAAGCCCCTATGGTTGTTTCAGGATTTCTTGTGGAAACAGAAAATTATCTCTAATAATTTTGGTCAGATAATTTTTTGAGGATTACCAGTTTTGGGAATTCAGATTGTACTTAGATTTTCACTATTGCATAATAATAATAAAACCCTCATTTGTTGTGTTGAAAAGTGTGCAACAAGAAATGCTTGTTGAGAATGCAACAAGATGATGGAGCTTAGTGGAAAGGAGTCGCCTTCACTAAGTGGTCCCACAGGCAAGTTATGGCACAAAGTCTATTTTTGGATCACAGCAGGAGTGATCACAGCAGGAGTGATCAGAGTCTATTTTTAGACTGCTAGTCAAAAATAGAAAAGTCAAATATTATTGTCTCATAATGATATTTAGACTATAAACTTTATCTTATCCTCTTGGAGCACTTCAGTTTGATCTATAGTCAGAAGGAAATACGTTTTCTTATGAGTCAGTTGAGCTATTGCATGCAGGACTTCAGTTAGAACTCAAGCAGTGAGTTCTGTGGAGTTAGATGAGCAGTTAATGGAGTTGTGTTCAGTTTGACTTAGTTGAACTAGTTGTATTTAGTCTAACTGATCAATAGACTAAGTGATGAGTAGTGTGAATTAGTTATTAATTAATTCACTAATTATTAACTCATAATGCAACTGAAGAATGCATCAGTTAACTCAGTGCATGTACAGTTCAGTGGAGACAGGTGTTAGAGGTTGAGATTGCTATTAGTTGTGCATGAGATTTTGCACATGCATGGATTGAGTTATGCCAATGAAGACTGCGTAGTGTTGGGGCCAATACCAAGAAATATAGCTTGTGCTCACGTGATTCCTAGTGTGGGTGATTCTCTTGCGGTAAAAACAAGTTTGGTTCAGCAATTCTCATTCATTCTCTTGCAGGATTGTGCAGTGGAGGCAGGCAAGCAGCGGAGGATTTGGAGATCAGATCTGAGCTAGTTTTGTGTGTAACAGGTGGAGATAGTGCTGGATACTTGTGAGGAGTATTGTACTATGTAATGTTACATGTTCTCAATCATTAATATACAGATAGTGTGGGGTTTTCAGCTGTAAGCTTTCCTCGAGTTACATACTGTGTTAATGTGTGCATGCGATTGATGTTTCATTGTTTTAGATGCTGCTAAATTGATGATCAACGTAGAGGAGATTATGTATTGTGCATGTATTCCGTAATAGTGTATAATGGGGATAATCTTTGTTGAATATGTGTTTATTATTCAAAATTTCTACATGGTATCAGAGTTGGTTGATTTGTAGAAAAAGTTCTACATGATATCAAAGCGAGGATTGATCATCAGATCTAATATTCAGAAAGTGTTTACAATTTATTTCTTCAGGCAGAGTCTGTAATCGGGCCAGGTAGCCTCTGGATTCATCCTTCTTTTGGAAGGTGAGATATCCGGTGAATGCCCATACAGTCGATCTCTGTACAAGAAATACCTTGTTCTCACGAATTCTAGATCAGAGGCGGTTGAGTTTTGAGCTGGTGGAATTCGAATTTGCAGCAGTGTTTTCTTGGTGTCAAAGAAGCAATGTCTTTCAACAGATTGTGATTGGAGTATGCTCTTGAGGGAAGCTCAAACTATATTGCATGGAAGGATAGGATGGAGGCAGTATTGGATGATAATGGGCTGAAGGAGTTCATAGAGACGGATGTCCCAAAACCTACTGATGCTGCTCAAGTCGGGGATTGGCAAAAGAAGACAGCAAAGTGTCAAAGGATTCTGTTGGAGGGCGTGAGGGATCACATTGTGTCCAGCCTCCATGGAAAGGCTTCTCCATATTTGATGTGGAAAACGTTGACAAAATTATTCCAAAGCAAGAGCGACCATAGGAAGTTGGTGCTCAAGGATAAACTCAAAAACATTAGGTGTGAGAATGGAGACAGTATGCCCCAGTATCTCACGAAGTTCACCCAATGCCAGGATGAGCTGGGAAGTGTGGCGGTAACTGTTGAGGATGAGGATATGGTGAGTCTAGCACTCCATGGCCTTCCTAAGAGTTGGCATAGCTACCAGGACTCGGTGAATGGAAGGGAGAAATTGCCAGGATGGGAGAGACTTTGGTCGGATCTTGTGCAAGAGGAGATTAGACGGCGCACTAGAGACAGTTCTTCATCTATGCATGATGAGGAGAACTATGCCTTAGTGAGTAAGGTGAAGAAGGGGAAGGGGAAGGTTTCTCTTTCTGAATCCAGTTCTTCCAATGATGGGAAGAAGGTTGACAAGTCGAAGGTGAGATGCTTTCGTTGTCATGAGTTGGGCCAGTATGCTACTAATTGCCCAAAGAAGAAGTCCAAGAAGGGATCCGGGGAAGGATCTGAAGGTGAGGCAGCCTCACTTGCTTCACAGTTTGAGTTGGATTTCACACTCTTCACATGCATGGTTTCATCCATGATGGGAAGTGGTTGGTTTCTTGACAATGGAGCTTCTTTCCACATGACCGGTGACAAGAGTTTGTTCAGTACTTTGGAGGAGAAAGATCTCCAGATACTCATAGGGATGGGTAATGATGAGAAGTATAGTGTCTCAAGTGTAGGCATGGTTATTTTTCAGAGGGAGCATGGAGCTCGCCTTACCTTGACCAATGTCAAGTATGTACTAGGACTGAAGAGAAACTTGATGCCGATCGCGATGCTGGAAGACAGAGGCTATGATGTAGTCTTCAGTAAGGGAAAGGTTTTCCTTAGACACATCATCACTAGATAGGTGAAGCAGACTGGTTCAAGGGTCAAGAACCTGTATGCTCTTGAGGTTCAAGATGCATGCAAAGCCTTGAGCAGCGAGGAAACTGATGGAGACTTGGTGGTTGAGAGGGAGTGTATATTACCTCTCAACATGCAGAGCCAGAAGAAGTCTCAGACGATTGTGGAGGAGCCACGATTGGTGTAGCAGCTTCAGGAGGTTGTGGAGCAGCCAAAACAAGGGAAGCTGAGAGGAGATCGAGTAGAGACATCTACTCATGCAGATACCTCTAGTAGGGGGAAACTTCGAGCCAGGTGGGCTGAGGGATCGCATGCAGCCATACCTCCGGGTAGGAGGTGGGGTGATTTGGATTGATCTTCCCAAGGAGGAGGGGTAGGATCCTTGAGGTACCCAACCTCTTGGATGAGACCTTGCTACGGGAGCCCCAATGTGTAGTAGCAGGAACTGATTGATTGGGTAGAGACAGATGCGGATGGAGCGGCAGAGAGAGCGACAGTGCAGGGAATCCCAGGACAGTGCATAGCATGCAGGCTGCAGCAATGTGAGAGGCACAAGTGTTTTGCACAGTGCTAGGTGGCACAGAGAGGTGTGCAATGGTGCGAGATGCATGGAGATGTTGCAGTAGCGTAGATGTCAGAGAGGGAGCACTTGTCAGCAGCAGGTAGAGCTTCAGCATCAAAGTATGTTCCTAGCCCAACAGAGTGGTCAGTTGGGAGTGTTTTTGTTCCAAGTTTTGTTGGAGCAAAGTGGAGCGGGCATATGTGTTGCATGCAGAACATTCCAGAGTTTCAGGATCGGGTTTGAGAGGAAGCCTTTCTTGTTGAGAGGGAGTGTTGAAAAGTGTGCAACAAGAAATGCTTGTTGAGAATGCAACAAGATGATGGAGCTTAGTGGAAAGGAGTCGCCTTCACTAAGTGGTCCTGCAGGCAAGTTATGGCGCAAAGTCTATTTTTGGATCATAGCAGGAGTGATCAGAGCCTATTTTTAGACTGCTAGTCAAAAATAGAAAAGTCAAATATTATTGTCTCATAATAATATTTAGACTATAAACTTTATCTTATCCTCTTGGAGCACTTCAGTTTGAGCTACAGATCTGGCACATGCAGCTGTCAGAAGGAAATACATTTTCTTATGAGTCAGTTGAGCTATTGCATGCAGGACTTCAGTTAGAACTCAAGCAGTGAGTTCTGTGGAGTTAGATGAGAAGTTAATGGAGTTGTGTTCAGTTTGACTTAGTTGAACTAGTTGCATTTAGTCTAACTGATCAATAGACTAAGTGATGAGTTGTGTGAATTAGTCATTAATTAATTCAATAATTATTAACTCATAATGCAACTGAGGAATACATCAGTTAACTCAGTGCATGTACAGTTCAGTGGAGACAGGTGTTAGAGGTTGAGATTGCTATCAGTTGTGCGTGAGATTTTGCACATGGATGGATTGAGTAATGCCAATGAAGACTGCGTAGTGTTGGGGCCAATACCAAGAAATATATCTTGTGCTCACGTGATTCCTAGTGTGGGTGATTCTCTTGAGGTAAAAACGATTTTGGTTCAGCCATTCTCATTCATTCTCTTGCAAGATTGTGCAGTGGAGGCAGGCAAGCAGCGGAGGAGATTTGGAGATCAGATCTGAGCTAGTTTTGTGTGTAACAGGTGGAGATAGTGCTGGATACTTGTGAGGAGTATTGTACTATGTAATGTTACATGTTCTCAATCATTAATATAAAGATAGTGTGGGGTTTTCAGCTGTAAGCTTTCCCCGGGTTACATATTGTGTTAATGTGTGCATGCGATTGATGTTTCATTGTTTTAGATACTGCTAAATTGATGATCAACCTAGATGAGATTATGTATTGTGCATGTATTCCAGAACAGTGTATAATCGAGATAATCTCTGTTGAATATGTGTTTATTATTCAAAATTTCTACATGTTGCACCGGTTTTCCCACATTGGGTTTTTCTCGGGACAATTGTCTAAAAATAATGGTGTCATATTTTTGTGTGTGCTCTATATTTCTCAGTTTCCAGCATTTTATTTTCCACAATGTTCTTATGGTGAAAATTGCAGTTGTGATTTTATTCTTATTTGTCGTAGAAAATAGACTGCACTTAATTTTTAATCAGTTAGAAGTATAATTTCCAGTTGCTGTAATAGATAAAAAATTTCACATGGTATTAGAGCCAAGTCTGACATATCAGACATTCAAAGATGAAGAGGGAGAAATCCATAGCTCAAAAGGAGAAGCAACACAATTTCTTCATAGTTTGTTCAGAATCTAGCTAGGTAGTATGAATAACTAGGCAGAAGGGTCAATTTTCCAGTGCAGGTGGCAAAAAAACTCATAGAGCCCAGTAGCAGTTCCAACAGGTAGTAGTGAAGCTAGGAAGAAGTTCAGGTGAAGTAGAACATAAATTTTTTTGAGCATATTCTTGATATGGGCTTAGTTGATTTTGCCACAATTTTGTAGTAGCAGGATCAATGTCGGATGGAAGAGAAATTGCACACACTAAGGGATTCTTTCTCAGAGGTTTTCAAAATTTAGTTTTATGGAGGAAATCCGTGATTTCTAGTTGTAGTAGGCCCTAATAGTTTTTTAGTCAGCCAGAGCGAGCTTCAAGTGCAACAGATTGTGTACTAGATTCCAGAGGACTTTCGGTAGGTTGAGCGAATTTCTCAGTTGAGGTAGCAGGAAATATGAGTGTCAGAGAAACATTCAAAGGCAAGTAGTAGTAGATTTGTGCATTTACTAAGAAAGCGCAAGTAGTAGAAGAAAGGCCGAGCAAGAAAGAGAATGAAATTTCTAGTTCCAGTCTCTAGTTATTTGAGTTTCGCAGATTTTGCAGCTTTCTAGAGATGGTTGTACGAGATTTCCAAATTAGGCTGTGCAAGTTAGCCAAAATGCAAATCTGGGCAATAGAATGACTTCCAATTGTCGAAGTCAGGTGTCGGAGGAAGTGCAAGTTACAAAGAAAAGCAATTTTCCAATAAGGGACAAGGCCCAAAAGGAGATAGTGGGGCACTAGATCCAGGTGGAGGAGGAGCACGAGACTCTAGTGTGCCAAATGGGTAGGGTTTAACATAGTTGCAACAAAGAGATCAATCATATCAGTTCTAGTTTGTTGCAGTGGCACCATCACCTTTGCTACAAGATCCCACCATATCATAGTAGCAGGTTCAATGTCTGCAGGTGCAATTAGTCATTCAAAATAAAGTTTCAAAGCTAATTGCAGTTAGTACTCGAGAGAGAGTTGCATAACTAGTTGTAGTGATAAAGGCAGTGTGAATTTCCCAGTTGCAAGATGCAGCGACAGCTCCAGCCAAAATATTACAAGCGCATAACTACGCAATCCAGTTTGCAGTGAAAGAGGATAGTTCGAGTTGTCAAGAGGGAGAAAAGATATTTCCCATAGGGAGAATGAGACTCAGAGGGAGTCTAGCTTCAGACGGAGCAACCCTATGGAAGCTAGTGCTTCAAGATATGGGGAAATCAAACTCATTATTGTAGTAGTTGCAACAATAGTGCATAGATAGTAGCAGAGCAGTAGCAACAACAATATGAGTAGATCAGAGTTTAGAGTTGCAGAGGTTTGGGCATGATCCATCAAAGTGAGCATCGAACAAGTGTTTCCTCATGGATCATTACCCTTGCTACAGGGGCCCGCAATATTCAGTAGCAGATATGATTAGTGTTCAGGACAACGTAGTAAATTCTTGAGGGACAGTTGTAGTGCTAAGTTTACAGTTAGATACTGAGGGGGTGCAGAGCAGTTGCAACACAAATAGTTACTCAATAGATAGTGCATAGGCTAGTAGCAACCATAGACTCAAGAAGCAACTGCAGAGCCACTCCAGTGGCATAGTTGATTCAGATATTTGTTCTCAATTGCAGTAACTATAGCAACAACAACAAAAGCATGAGATTAGTTGCAGTGCAAAAGCAAAGTTGGTAGTAGCATAGTGGTACAGTGCAGTGTCAACAATAGCACAAATGCAGGGTGGTTCAACCATAGTTGTGGAAGATGAATCAGAGTTGCGCAATGGTTGGTGGGTAGTGGTAGATTGTTACAATTGTCAAACATCAACAACACATATGGGAGATGATTTTACGAGATAGAGAGAACACCTTCCTCGTGAAGAGGGAGTGTTGATTTTTGTAGCATCAGACAAGTGTTCTAGTCTCGAATTTGGTTGGAGAGGTTTAGAAACACAAGAGCTCTAGAACCCAAAAAAACTTTAAGGAGAAAACACCGAGAGATAACTCAATTAAGTTAATTGATCTGTAATTAAATTCTTCTTAAGTCTAACTTAGGGAAAATGATTAATTAACAAGAATTAATTGATAAAGGTGAGATTTCTCTAGAAACTCACATGGATCAACCCAGAAATAATATTAGCCATTGATGAGGATTTAATCATGGTCGTTGGTGAGCCAAAGAGAGTTTATAAGAAAGGGTTGATGGAATTGGAGCTGGACACACTTGAGGTTGAGTTCCTTGCTAGATTGAGCTATCCAACAATAGGAGCAGTTGAGTAGGGAAGAAGATTTCGAGCCAAAAGGGACATAGAGATAGAGAGGGAACATGGACAATGATTCCAGAGGAGTTTCTAGTTCTAGAGAGGAAACAACAAAGTGGCCGAGTTATTCCATTAAAGGTTGCACAGGAAGTGTACAAGCAACTTCAGTGTGGCAATTCAATTTGGCTGAGTAAGGGGCTGATTCAGTAGCCAAAGGTCGGGATTATTTTCCAGAGGGCCAGAGGATTGCTTCTAGTAGAAGCAGCATGTAGAATGCTTTGATCAAAGGCAGATTCATGTTGTGCATGTGGGGGTATGTGCAAGCACTGCGCAAGGTTTCTTGAGGGCTAGTTTTTCTGAAGCAGGTTGTGTTGGGATTGCTCGTGGAGAGAGAAAAAAATCTCTCTAATAATTTTGGCCATATTATTTGTCAAGGATTTCCAATTTTGGGCATCTAGATTGTACTCATATTTTCATTGCTGCATAATAATAATAAAATCTTCATATGCTGCACTGGTTTTCCCACATTGGGTTTTTCCAAGGATAATTGTCCAAAAATAACGGTGTCATATTTTTGTATGTGTGCTATATATTTCTCAGTTTCCAACATTTTATTTTCCGCATAATTTTTATGGTGAAAATTGCAGTTGTGGTTTTATTTGTTATTTATTGGAGAAAATAAATTGCACTTAATTTTTAATCAATTAGAAATTTAATTTCCAGTTGCTACAATAGATTAAAAAATTCACAATGACCATAACGATAAGGGTAGAGATTAATTTAGACTTTTTCCAATGTGCTATTTTTAATGTCCTGGCCATGTTTTGCATTTTATAATATTTTTTCTTTTGTTTCTTCCTTGTGGCCATGATATGCTTTTAACTTTGTTTTAGCTGCATCAACCTCCGGGGCAATGTTTCTAGGCCCGACCTAGACATGTGGACAAGGGGAGGGGTGTGCTAATGCCTTGTGGACCCAGTGGTCATGTATACCTGGAGAGGGAATATGATGAAACAACGCTTGTAATGTGCGGAGGCGAGTGAAAAATGTGAAATGGGAAAATGATATTGCGCTACCTAAATCAGGGTTTCTCAAGTATCTCCCTTCCTCAAGCCATAGGCCAATAGGGGAGATCCCATGGGACTAGGATTGAGTATTGACCCCCCATTTAAGGCGAGGGAAAAAAACTACAGACAAAACCTTTCCTGCTTCCAAGTCACCAAATAATCCATGCCCAATATGCCCAAGGAAAAACAAGCATAAGCACTCGATTGCACAATGAAAAACATACCTTTAGGATTAGATTTCCGACCTTCAAACATATGCTCTTGATAGATGGACAAGGGGAGATATGAATAGATCAAGGAGCATAAATTAAATGGCATAATACATTGACAACACTAGTGGCTGTAAGGGGCTACTGGCTGATGGTTGAAGGCAAGACTAGGAGAAAATTTATGGTATGGGGTCACCCACTTTTGGTGGGTAACATTTGGATCTGATTGGGACATAAGATGACTGCAGAGTGCACGAACCATGTACTCGAACGATAGGTCATGAGAACAACAAAAATCCTCTGGGACTGTAGAACTATACCTTGCACATTACAAACAATTTTGGAAGTATGTGTCCTGGGCGTACTTTTATTGCCCATGTTTTCCTCAAATAATAAAACAATATAAGAAATAAAATTTGTCCTGTGATGCAAATATAATCTAAATGCACCTATTTTAGCATGATAACTTGATATGATGATATTACCTATGAAAAATCAATATGATATGTATCCTACACTACCATGATTGCAATACTATTCAAGTGCTAAGTATAGTCATACAACCAATGTAACCAACATATGATTAGATCAATATAAGAACACTTTCCCTTATGAACCATCATGAGGTAGGGTAGTCACATATCACATTTTCCATTGCAATATTTGCTTGATGAATGGTAAGGGTGGGAGGCGGCAACATATGAGGATCGTGGATCAAGGATCATGGATGAGGAGGGAAAATATGAATACAACTTGTGCAATCTTTCTTGTAATGAGAAATCAGAGAACTCAATGACTAAGCTCATACATTTTCGATGAAAAGAAAGCTTAGACATATCCTCCTTATGACATGAAGACTTAAATGGCTCATACACGTCCACAATCACATCATCTTGATTATCGAGGATGGAACAAGGTGGACTACAATCATCATGTCTTAGGAAGAACCACAACCCCCTTTCAAGGCATTAGGAAGGCTCCACAATTTCATGGCTCCCAAGAGATTCATAAAGAGGGGCATCAAACTCCTCTTGGATACTAATAATATCATGATCATTAAACCGAGGACCATCATATTGAAACATATAAAATAGGCCTTTCTAGTGAGCCATTTCTTTCCATAAGAGGATCTATGTTGTCATCAAAGGAATTGCCTCTTCAAATATTTGACCAAAGAGGAGAACCTGCTTCCTCCCTAATAACGAAGCTAAAAATGTTACCAAAAAATCCAGTAGGGCCCTAAGGAGAGAACACCTATGGGACAACTACTAGACTAAGTGACAACAATGGGACAATAGCTCATTGTTACCACAACCAAGGTCCCCTACTCTTTATGGAATTTCATAGATGGGAGGAGTCTCAGTATGATTGTGATCACCTATAATAGATATTCTGGGTTTTGAGGTTCAAGGTGATGGAGCTAGAGCTCATTCGAAGAGAGGCTCAATAAAGGTACAGGGCTTCAAAGATGAAAACCACGCTCTAATAAAAACCCGAGAAAAGGAGGCACAAGACCTAGGGTTTTGAAATTTCTTGATAGTAATAAGTATTCACAAGGTCAAGGTCTGAGAGAAGAAAAGACTTCTTATGATTTATTTCAATGAATACTAAGCTCATACAACCCTCAAACAATACCCCAAGGTGAGAGAGAAAGACCTAGGTTTTCCCTCTTGGAGTAGCACCTAGGGAAAGAGATTTTATGGATGAAACTTGGGTGGATGCCCACCAAACTTGGAGCATAGGTAGCCTAAGCCTTGCGTTTTATGTTTTGACCCTTGGTTTCCCACAAAATCACCTCCATAAAATTTCACAGCAAGCCCTAGATTTTTGTCCTACCTTTAGGGGACCAAAATTTCGGAGGAGAAAATATGGAGAACATAGAGTTTGATCACCAAAATCATTGGACTAGTGCCTACTCCTTTGGGAAATGGAGTCTTAAGATGCTTATGATAAAATAAAATATCTTCTAAGGAAGCTCAAAATCGATTCACTAGGTACTAATTTCAAACATTTACCCTCTTCAAGATATAATGGAGTTTCATGAAGAATTCGAAGAAATTCATTCAGTAGGAACATTCATTACCTTCCTTGCATTGGATAAAATAAGCAATACTTTGCCAGAAAAGCTTTCCAAAATTAATCGTCAACAATTAGGGCACAAATTTTCATATTCTAGAGCAGTAATTCCATACATTAAACAAATTTCAAAGAAAAATTACATCAACATTAAGCACTTATAAAGAGTCATGAAATATATCCATCCATCATTCAAAGAAGCTCTAAAGAAGAAAAATGAATCATCTTCCACACGTCAAAATGCATCAAAAGAGTCACCAATTGGTGCAAAGAAAAAGTGCGAGTTATTTTACCAGAGAACCAATCCAAGTTTGATGATTATCTCTCAAAAATTAAAATGAGTTCTATTTATATGATACCTTAGAAGTTGAATTATTAGCCTAAGGCCCCTAACATCATAAAAATGTGCAAAATAGAAGCCTTGGTCACAAGACTAGCAAGTATCTTGTTCGAATTATAAATTATCCTTCCAAATGCTAGATGAGTTGATGATGCCATGCTGAAGTAGGGCCACATTGAGTCCTCTGGGTGCCAAGATGAGAGAGAGGGCTCCATAAATCAGTAAGTAGGGGATGACCCCTAATTATCTATACAAGTCATCATGTGGGACCCCATAATGGTTTTTAGGCATAAAAGTTGGTCTTATGGGTTTCTTGATGATAGATAGGCTGTTTAATTCTCGAAATGAGGGATTTGATGTTGGTGTATGACCTCCCATGTCTCAAGCATGAGAAAAACCTCTTATGGGCCTCATATCAACTGTCACTCCATGGTACGTCGACCGAGCACACTGGTCCAAGTGCATCATCTCGTGAATAATGTGGGGCAATAAACAAACTACTGTAGGTGTTGAGGCTACCCATGGTGTGAAATGATTCTCTGCAGATCATGGAGTCCCATGGCTCTCAACACATCCCCTGTCGTGTCAATATGATCCTCTAGTGGACTTGGGTCCCAATTAAGTTGCCCAACCGATAATGAAACCACCTTCCAATTACCTATAATGTCCAATGTGCCTCCTCATCTTTAGGTACAATAATTCAATAGTGTATCTAAGTGAAACAAGATTTTTTATCAAGGGCACATTGAGACTTCATATGGGGCTTCCCTTCCAAATTTTGGGCTTTGAGCTCAAAGTAATGTTACCTCCCTAGGTATGAGTTGTTAATTAATGATCCTATTACGTGTTTCCAACCCATAAGGGGAAAGACAGGTCCAAGGTACATCCTTCAAGTGACAGGGGTCATGTGAATAATGATGAGATGGATGGGGACACTAGGGTCTCAAGGCCAAATGGCATCGGTACAAGGGTGGAAATGATAGGGAATGCCCACATATTTGGGCATATAGATGTAGGAGGGACTAATCGTGGATACATGAGTTACCCCGATTTTTGTTTTTCCACCCTTCATCATTTTCCTTTTTCCTTTTCTTGATTTCTCTTTGTATCACTGTTCGGGGCTCCAAGAAATGAGAGCATATTGTGTATGATGTAAGCAGTTATTTCCCCCTTAAGGTGGAGCAGTTCATTCCCCCCAGGGGTTGGGATGAGTATGGGTTCCTTAATGATGTGGGGCCACTCATGGTCCCTATGAACCAGGGTGATGGACATGATGATAAGGCTTGAGATAAAGTTTTCCTTTTCCCATGTGTTATTTTTAATGTCCTGATCATATTTTGTATTTTATAATAATTTTTTATTTTGTTTAGTGCTTGTGGCAATGATATGCTTTTAACTTTATTTTAGTTGCATCAACCTGTAGGGAAATGTTTCTAGGCCTGACCCAAACATGTGGACAAGGGGAGGGGGTGTGCTAGTGCTTTGTTGACTCAGTGGTCATGTGGACCCAGAGAGGGAAGATGATGAAATAGGGATTGTAATGTACAGAGGGGAGTGAAAAATGTGAATTGGGAAAACGAGATTGCACTACCAAAATTAGTGTTTCCCAAGTAGTGCCCTTCCTGAATCCATAGGCCAATAGGGGAGATCCTATGGTACTAGGATTGAGTATGAACCCCCAAATTTAAGAGAGAACACAACTATAATCAAAACTCTTCCTCCTTCCAAGTTACCCAATAATCCATGCCCAATATGCCTAAGCAAAAATAAGCATAAGTACCCGATTTCACAATGAAAAAAATACCTTAAGGATTGTATTGCCCACATTCAAACATACACTCTTGACAAATAGACGAGAGGACATATGACTAGATCGAGGAGCAGAGATAATATGGAACAATACATTGGCTACAGTGGTGGTTGTCAAGAGCTATTGGCTATCGACTAAAGACGTGACTATGAGAAAATTTCTCCTATGGGGTTACCCACTTTTGGTGGGTAATAGGACCTGTTCTTTTGTTCTGATACACCATTTTGTTGTGGATTATAGGGAACAATCAATGCCCTCTTAATATGAACTTTCTTATAGAAATCAACAAGTTGTTTTGAAGTGTATTCTCCTCCATTGTCAAATCTCAAAATCTTGATCTTCTTACCTGTCAAGTTTTCCACTTCAACTTTGAATTCTTGAAACTTAGTGAAGACTTCATCATTGGTATTCATGAGATATATCTATGTCTTTTGTAGAATTCATCAATAAATGTCATATAATATAATGAACTTCCAATCAATCTCACAGGCATTGAACCACACGCATCAATGAATCAAATCTAAAACTTTTGTAGATCTATTATCATTACTTGGAAATGGTTTCTTGATGTTCTTTTCAAGTGCATAAACTTTACAAACACCCTCGTGATTTGTCTATAATTTAGGAACACTTGAAACTATTTGATTCAATCAAGGTAATGCTCTATAATGAAGGTGACCATCTTCTATGCCATAGCTCACTTGGATTGATTTCATCATGTACTAGGGCTTGAGTTGGTTGATTCACTAGCCTATACAATATTCCTTCATGAATTCCAATGACTCTAGCATCATCCATACTATAAAATTTGGGCCATATAAGTTTCCACAAAAACTACTCTATCTCCTTTATCTTCTCAACATGAAATAGAGACTAGATTCTTTTTCAAACTTGGTACATATAGAACATTGTTGAGATGTACATTCTTAACACATTCCAGCTCAATGAATGCCTTTCCAACTCCTTTGACTGCATATTTTTGGTTGTCTCCAAACTCTACCCTTTGGGATAGTCTCTTTTCCATCATGCTAGTGAGATTGCTATTATCTCCTGGCATGTGTCTTGAAGCACCACTATCTAGCAACCACATATCATCATCATTTGCAATAGAACCTGTTAGAGCGAAAAAGTAAAAGAAATACTTGTCACCTTTAGGCTTCTTTGGATGTTCATATTCAATGTCGGCTGCGGAAGCATGTTGTTTTCCATTTTATCTTTTTGTTATTATCCATCTTAGGACAATCCATTTAATAATGTCCAAATTTCTGACAACCACAACATTGAATATTTGACATGTCCTTCATCCTTTGGGGAGGATGTGATCTTTTTCCTTACTTATTTTGTTGAAAGCCAAACTTCTTTTTTCCTTTATCCTTGAAGTGAGCTGCAGGTGCTTGAGAAGATTCTTCCTTTCCATCTCTCGATATAATCCTTGATTCTTCTTGAGCACAAGGGGCCCACAATTCTTCAAACGAGGGAGTTTCCTTCCTGTTACTTATACTTGCTACAAATGCATCCCATGATCTAGGTAAACCATTGAGTGTTGTAGTCACAAGCTCTTTATCAAAAATAATTTCTCCAATTGCTTGAATTTGGTCTCTTATTTGTGAAATCCTTATGAAATATGAATCTATGGTGTCATCGTTTGTCATTGTCACATTCTCTGTTTTTAAACCAGCCGGCTCGGAATCGACTCGACCGAGTTGGTTCGAGCCAATGCCAAAAATTGTGACTTGGCCATGGAAATGGTTCAGCCGAACAGGTTAATACCGAGCTGACTGAGTTGTCTAACAACTCGGCTAGCTTGGTCGAGCCCACAATAACTCGGCCGAGTTATTGATAGTGACCCACACAAACCCAAAAAATGTGATTTAAAAAAAAAGGTTTTTTTGGGGGACTCCAAACCAATTTATAGTTTTCTTGTTTGGTCTTTGGGGTCCATTCCCATCTCCTAAACCCTATTTAACCCACTCAACGCCTCTCATTCTCTCACAGCCATCTAGTGCATTTGAGTGAGAATTTTAGTGAGAGTTTGTGAGGAGTTGTTGAGTTTGTTTTTAGAGCAGTAGTGAGGAGTCTTGGGCAAGCATTGTAGCTGGAGTGAGGAGCTTCTTAGGCAGCCATTTGGAGCAGCGAAGAGTTGGTTTCTTGGAGCAAGCTTGAGGATGCAGTTTGTGCTTGGAGGTATTTTTTTTCACTTGTAAAAATCTGTTTTTGCTTATTAAATTTTATGTGCAAATCTAGAAATCCTAAAGAGTGTTTTTTGTGAAAGAAATGAACATTGAATCATTTTTTTTTGTTTTCATTTTCAAATTGTTTGCTTTCATTTCCAAGTCAAAAAATGGCACCTAGAGTGAAGGATGCTTCTTGGGCATATGTTGAAATGGTTGATAGTCAAATGCATTGCAAATTTTGCCAGAGGAAAATTAAGGAAGGTCCTGGGGGCATTTATAGGCTGAAACAACACTTGGCGGGGATTAGAGGCCAAATTACTCCATGTACCTCACCAGAAATCGGGGACATTAGGAAGGATTTGTTAGCCAGCTTTGAGAAGTTTAAAGAAGATAAGGCTAGGCAAAAAGAGTTAGAGGCTGAAATAGGGAGGAAGAGGAATATACAAAAAATGCTGGCTACTAACCCCCATTTTTATTTTGAGGGTTCTTCCTCTATCCCTTGTACTGATGCATCCAACCCCTTCCGATATGTTCCTCCCTCTTTTGAGTCTATTCAAGAAAAGGGAAAGGGTAAAATGAAAAAGGGTGATATGAATATCAAAAGTTATTTCACTCCATCCTCTCCATCAGATGCACATGGTCCTCAACCTAGTAGAAGTCATTTGCAGACCACTTTAGATGACCATTGGAAGAAAGAATTGAGGGAGACTGCTTGTGATTACATAGCTAGATGGTGGTATGATGCTGATATCCTCTTCAATGCTTCCCATTGACCATATTATGAGCCTAAGTTTGATGCCATACATGCTGCTGGAAAGGCTTCAAAGGCCCTACTATGCATGAGCTAAGGGGGTATCGTTTGTAGAAAGAAATTGCCTCCATGAATGAGTATTTGAAAGATTTCAAGGACTCATGGGCAAGAACAGGATGTACCATCATGTTAGATGGATGGACTGATCAAAGAAATCATACCATCATAAACTTTCTTATCTTCTTCCCACAGGGAACCATGTTTCTAAAATTAGTTGATGCATCTGATAAGGTAAAAGATGGACAATTGTTGTTTTAGCTATTGGATGAGGTTGTTGAGGAGGTGGGGGTGGCTAATGTTGTTCAAGCCATCACAGATAATGCCTCTAACTATGTTCTTGCTGGTAAACTGTTAGAGGAAAAACACAGAACCATCTTTTGGACCCCATGTGCTGCACATTGCATAGACCTCATGCTTGAGCATATTAGCAAATTAGATTGGGTCAAAAACACTGTAGATCATGCCAAAAGCATAACAAAATTATCTACAATCATTCATTTATTTTGAGCTTGATGAGGAGACGCACATGGGGTAGGGATATTATTAGGCCTATCATCACTAGATTTGATACTCATTTTTTGACATTGCAATCTATGCTTTCAAAACATAGAAACTTGCAAAAGATTTTTTCCAGTGAAGAATGGAATCAAGGCCAATGGTATCATAAAATAGAAGGCAAAGAATTGAAAAATAAAGTTAATGAAGAAATATTTTGGAGAAAGGCAACATAGATTGTGAAGCTTGCTGAGCCACTGGTTAAGGTGTTGCGGTTGGTGGATGGGGAAAGATTGGCTATGGGCTTCATTTATGAGGCTATGGATCAAGCAAAGGAGAAAATAATGAGGGCATACAAGGATAAAGTGGCTAAGTATGGGCCCATCTGGGCAATCATTGATGAAAGATGGAACAATCAACTCCATTGGCCTATACATGCAGCTGGGTATTTTTTGAACCCACGGTATCATTATAAAGCTAAGGCGACAGGAGCTTTGAAGGGGGAGGTTAGAGATGGATTGATTGACTGCATTGATCGCATGATCCCATTGGAGTGTGATCAGCTGGAGATACACCGACAGGCCACAACCTTCAGCAGTGCCTCAGGTACCTTTGGGAAGAACCTAGCAAAGATTGCAAGGGAAGTAGATGAGCCAGGTAAACAAAGATTTCAATTTTCAAATTCTTAATACTTATTTCGTTAAATCGTTTATAATTTGAAAGTTGGATATAATTTGTAATTTTGTTGAGCTAACTCATTACACTCCTATGTTTTTTGCAGCACAATGGTGGGAGGCTTTTGGTAGCCATTGTCCTGAATTGCAGAGGTTTGCAATTCGTATTTTGAGTCAAACTTGCAGTGCTACTAGGTGAGAGCGCAATTTGTCTGTCTTTGAGAAGATTCACACAAAGAAGAGAAACTGTTTGGATAAAAAATGGTTAAATGATCTAGTCTATGTCCAATACAACCTCTGGCTCAGACGCAACCAGTTGCTGAACAAAAGACCTGATTCAGATCCCATTGTGTTGGAAGACATTGATCCAACATCATATTGGGTAGTGGAGAGTCATCCAGCAGAGTTTGATTTTGATGAGGATCTTGCTTTGGATTTACAGGTGGAGGCAACACTCAAACATAATGTTTAGTTGAATGCAAATCTTGATCCACTTGTACTAGCCTCAGGGCCAGCCCCAAGTTCTCCAGTTGCAGGCGCTTTTTCTGTGGAGCCACGACAGAAGCGCATATCTTGTCTATCTCAGCTGGCAGCTGCTGCACAGCCTATTAGTGCTACCACTTCTATAGTTGCAATTGGAGATGATGATGAGGAGGAGCCATGGGGCCCCCTGTCTGACTCTGATCTAGAGGTTGATCCAGATGATCTTGGCTCCTCTAGCAATAGCCAGTGATGCCACTAGCCAGTAGTACTGGTCACAGTTTACTTTTGTTGTAGAGGCCATTTCTAGCCTCCTTGGTTATGTGTTTTTGTTTTGATCTCTATATCATCATCATGTATGTATTGGACAGTGCATTGGGTGCCATTTTGATATAATGGATATATACATGAGCCTGCTTTGATCATATGTTGTCTTCTATCTATATTCTAATGTTGTGTGTTTGGAAACATAAATGAAAATATTTAAAATTATGTTTTTTTATAAAAAAAAAAATATTTAATGTATTTTTACAACGACCGAGTCATTGAAATCAAGCCGGCCGAGTCGATACCGAGTCGGAGTCGGAGTCGACCCTCGGCCGAGTCGGTGTAGGAGTCAGAGTTTTAAAACATTGGTCACATTACAATATAGGGGATTAGATGATATTTGATGGAGTCCACAATAAGACTCATGGCAGTGATGTCATGCTCCTTAAACTTCTCCTTTCCTATAGTACATGCTGGTTCTACAACCTTCCTTGTCAGAATATCTAAAACTTTGTTCTTTGGAAGAATAAGATCAATCCTAATTTTCCAAGCTTTGAAGTTTGAGGATCCTTTTAACTTATTCTCATATTTCATAGAAGAAGCCATGGGTACAAAAATAACAAGGACTTCAATAATACTGATCTCAATGTAGGATTTATTCAAAGGTAATCTCAGTGTTCCTTCCTTTACGAAATCTTTGATACCATGTTTATTTTCTAAGTGCAATAGCAACTAGCACAATATTTCTAAAAAAATAATAATCACTTTTGATGTTGATCTTATTTTAATTATTTCCAATATATCATTCAACAATTATACTTAAAGACTTCAACCATGCAAGAGTAGTAGAATTGTAGATATCATAATGCATAAGAGAAGACAATATTTACTCTCAGAAAACCCACAAAGGGGAAGAAACTTGCAACCTTTTCAAAAGAGAAATTTTCTTGCTCAACAAGAGACACACCTAGACCTTTTAGTCATTAACTAGGTCACACATGGTGAAACCTTCCAAGTCAAGCCTCCCAATCTGATCCAACACTTTGCTTTGCTATTTTTCCCTAGAATTTCGTCCCTCTTGCAAATGCTAGAATCCCAAAATTTCAACCCCTAGTAATTGCCCAGAAATTTCGGCCCTTGCAACAGAAACTTCTTAAAAATATGTGGACTATAGAGAGAGAGAGAGAGAGAGACTATCCACACATGTGAGCTTGAGAGAGAGAAAGAGAGATGTAATTCATCCTTCTTGTCCTTCTTGATATTTGCTAGGGTGCCCAGAAACTGTCGTCTCGAGAGAGTACGAATTGGTGCATTGAGGAGGAGGTTGAGATAGATTTATATAATGTTCTACCAGGATCGAATGGCTGTGACTTTTCTTGGGCCAAGTTGACTTGGAGGGAGGCCGACTTGACAAACTTGGAGCCAAAACTTTCAAATTCAAAAATTCAATTTTATTTCAAAAGTCAAAATGGGACTTGACTCAAAATATAATTTTCTTTCGACTCTAGAATTTAAAATATGATTTACAATAATCAATATAAATTTATTAAGGGCCAAATATACATTATAAAGACTGACCATAGTTACAAAATTCAATAAGGACCAAGTCTTCTATGTAACTTAATGTTGGTGGCATTGATTGTTAAACTGCTTTGTCATGACCCTAGTAATAATGTAGCCATCACTCAAAAAGAATCTCAATTTGACATGTTAAGCTTTTTCTATCGTATTTTAATGCTTAGAGGGTGATCTTGATGATGAAGAATGCAACATAGGGCCTCTTTGTTGATGTATTTTTGTTTCAAAGATCGATTGCACTCAATGTTATTTTGGTTATATGAATTAGTTATATGATTGAATTTGTATCATCATCATATAAATGTTTTATATATTTCATATTTTATGTATAATTCACTAATTTGTTATATTTTTTAATATATAATATAAACATGTCCTCCATGTCATTTTCCATGGGGTCACCATGTCACGTGTTGAATACTCGTATTTTCGTGTCCTCCATGTCCCGTTTCCTCATGTCATGCAACTTAGATTACCACAAATCACTAGGTTAGATCATTATTTATCATGAACTTCCAAATGGTGTAATTCTTCATGTTGAGAATTCGAGGCTCAATGAAGAACATGATAAAAAAAGTATGTTGAAAAAACCATCTGTAGAGAGACATAATCAACTCAAATCCCACAAGTTGTTAGTAGATTTCATGTAGGAGATGGTAAACCTAATATAACAATGCATTAAAAAAATTGTCTTTACAACAATGTTTTTCCTTTGAATTGGGATCCTTCATTTAAACTTCAGTGAAAAATAACAATTAAATTCCCCTTAAATTGCATTTTAAAGTTGCAATTTCAAAGTGTGGGTTTGAAGCATATCCTATTTTCCAAGTTTTAAACACCTATATTTACAAGCTCCTTGTCACAAATATGCACTTGACCTGAACTTTCTCAAGAAAAATTAAAAAGAAAAAGAACAACAACCTTTTATTCAAAGCATTTGATCCCACTTTCCCCCATATTACCACACTTAACATAACATAGTTGTTTACTCGAACAACATCTAAGTTAAAAAATGCCTTGGACAACATTTAAGTTAATTTTTTAAAAGATTTTTTCCATTCAAACTTCAGTGAAACATATGCCTATTTTGTGGCAGCATGGAATTGCTTCTACAACTATAAAATATTTTCCCTTAAAAACTTTTCCTCTCCTCTCTGACCTATGTTTCACATAATATGAATTTGGATTTTGATTTCAAAACACATTCAATATTAATGTTAGATTCATGTTTTCACAATGTTCCACTTGCAACTGCAACAAACATTCAGATTTTACTATTTAATGATACATTGAGTGGTAATTTCATGGGAGCAACATGTTTGAACAAACCAATTGAGGCGTGTGACACTGTCTTCTATGCTATGAAACTAGTGTCCACGGATTTTGAGAACATCAGAAGTAATCAAAGTAGTCGCCTATATATATGCTTCTTTCCTATAGAGAAAAGTGGAGTTGGAATTACGAAAAGTTTTATTGAAAGACAAGACTTGTATGGAAAGTGCATCATTGTGGCTCATTTCCTCAAAATCTAGCAGGTCTTGTGAGGGTAAAACTCATAAGGTGAAAACTAGATCAAGGGACAATAATAAGGTGTGCCCTAGTGTCACCTCAACCACTACCTCGTCTTCTTTTTGTGAAAATTTCTGAATCTTAACAAACATAAATCCTACTGCAGTCACTAGTTTAACATCTTCTACTTGTTATTTCATTTAACAAGTTATTTAATTACATAAACAATGATGTAAACACTACTGCAGATTACACTGACATACATATCATAAACTGAAATGATAAATGAGACAAACACACAAGGGACACCGTTCTTTTTGGACAACAAGTACTTGGAAAAACCCAATGCAAGAAAACCAGTGCAATAGATAGAGGGTTTGTATTATTAAGAAAGCATAATCTAAGTACAATAGGTTGCCTCTCACACTGGCTAACCTTACAAACAAATCACGACAACAAGAAATACATTCGAGGGTTTACGTTGCTCCCCAAGTCACAATTGATCCAATGAGTGATCTGACACCCACCTGACAAACACTGCGAAGTCCCTATGCAATCATTGTGTTGGCCAACATCTTGCCTCTAGAAGACTGTGTCACCCCTTCTGCTGGATCGATTTGTTGGAAGAAGATTGTTGTTCAGCCCTCCTGGCTCATAACCTCGCTTTTCCAGCAAAATCTCGGGCTACTGACGAATACTCTGCACTACCACTGCAAGAGCCCCTCTAGACTGCGTCAACTCTATGTGAGCCCCTCCTGGGATGCGTAGGCCTCTACGGTGCCTCCTTGATGCTCAAGATGCCTCTCTACTATGTACTCTTTGGCTTGAAACTTCCTCTCTGATCCAAATCTTTTCTTCTTCCCCTCTCACTACAACTCGATTCACTTGTTCGATTTTCTCAACAAGCCATGCCCAAGAAAAATCAAACTGACTGATCAACTTGGTGTCTCTCCAATTGACCCTCAAGCCTCCTCTTATACTTTTCCTGTTGATGAATCAACAACCAAGATAAAGTCCCTAATTAATGACTAATATTAAATTAGGCTTGATCTTCATCACATAGAAGCTTCTCACCCATTTTTTCATTTTTTTTTTTTCTAGTTTAAGACTAACCTAAGTACCCACAGCGGATTTGAACCGGTGACCTATCGCAAGGAGTGCCTTAACAGGGCACCCATTCACCGTCAATCCAAAGCCCCGTGGGCCTCACCCATTTTTTCATTAATACCCATTAATATTTTTATTTTCTTAAGTTTAGACTTAAGAGCCCCATAAAAATATTAATTATTTTAATAAAACACAATACGGGTGGAATATCGCCAAACTATTTCTGGGTCTTGGAGATCTCATGTGTTCTAGCCCCTCCACAAAATTTTGGAGATAGAGCACATCCGATGCTACCCAAATCAACACTCCCTCTTAGCAAGGAATGTGCTTTAGCAATACTTCCCAACAGAAGTATCACACTGATCCATGACATCGGTCCTCTTTTCCGTTGATGCTTGATCTTCTGCCCTTCATCCACTACACTACTGCAACCTGTATTACTTCCCATGACACTGCCACTACCACTGTTGCATCTATACTACATCTCCCTCTGAATATGCTGCATCATGCTGCCCATAGTACTACCACTACTAACTGCTGCACTGCAACTCAGTTGCTAAGAAGTAAGCAACTGAAAAAGTCACCCAAAAGCTGACATGCTGGTAAGTCTGGATGTCCCTAGATGCTGAATCTACCTCCGTTGCTAATATGTGTTGACCCTCTGATGTTACTGCATTGGTGTTGTATCTTCTTTGTGCCTCCCGCAATGCTCAACGCTCTACTACGCTGCTTCAGACTTTGACACTCTAGCTCTGCCACAGTCGCTCCATCATCCCTCACACCAACTGACTCCCATCATTATGCTATTATCATTAAGGGCTCCTGTAGACGTATGTGATCCAAGAGTTTGGGCACCTCACAGATCCTGCCCCTAATGTAGTCCTCCTGACTACAGCTCAATATCGCCCCACCTCTTCTCTAGAGGCGCATGAGCACTCATGGTGCAATCGATCATCGTCTTCCTTATCAGATTTTTCTGGAGAAACCTTTGAGTCAGACTTCTCTTCCTTTCCCTTCCTCCGAGGGTACTGAGTGGTGAAGTGTCCCAGTTCCTCACATCTGAAGAATTTGACTTTGGATGTTTCTTTCTTTTAACTCTTCTGCTTCCCTTGCTGTCTCGCTCATGCAAGAGTTGCATCCTCCTCTTCCTCCTTCTTGACTCTGATTCCCTTTCCACCACTTCCCGCCTTGGTTAACTGCCTGATCTCTTCTTGTCAAAGAGCTACCCACATCTCCTCCCAAATGGGGAGAGAAGCCCTGTCTAAGATACTATGGACAAAGGTCTCCCAATATTCAGTGACTGCATTTAGGGAAATGCTAACCATGAACTCAGGACGGGGAAAATTTTAAGAACCACCCTAAATTTATATGTATAATAAATGGGATAATCCCCATGATACATAGCAAAAATGGGAGGCAATTTGATCAATAATATAATATGTATATATAATTTTTCTGGCGAATCTCTCACCAGATTATATTATCTTGTACAGTGATGGAGAATCTTTCACTGAATTATAAAATCTTGTAAGATCTTGGCAAATCTTTTACTGAATAATAAAACATTGTGAAGTCTTGGTGAATGTTTTGTTAAAGTATGAAACCATATATGATAATAAGAAAACATATTCATTAAATTGTAATATACTAACATACATGTTTGGAAAAAAAAACTTAATTTTCTCTTCCTACAAACAATGTTCCAAGTTTCAGTGGCCATGTATGTCAAGGTTCTTACAATACACTCTTTCATATCCTTCTATTAGTTTTGATAATATTCCACAACAAAGTTCTTGTAGGTGTTGATATTGACAGCAAGTTCTGTCAAGGTAGAAGAGATTAATCTTTTCTCTACAACTTTTGTCAAGCTACCACTTTTTTCAAGTTATCAAATTTCTTTCTTATTCCATAGACTCCAACTGCGAGATAAAAAAAACACATCAAGTTTATTTACCCCAACACGCCAACAAGTAGAAAGCCCCAACTATATTATATAAGAAAGTATTAGGTATCCCAAAGGCTTAAGGGGATCTAATTGAAAGAAGTGACCATTGTGAGAATCCTTCCAATCAATATATGAATATATAAATTTAGATTTATTATTATTTTAATTGGAAATCTTCAGTTAAAGAATAAAATTTAAATACGTCTCTCCCAATCTAAATTACTTATTAGCATAATTCACTACCCTCATAGGTCTCGTATTTTTTAACAATTTCCTTTTCGGTGAACAATCTCCACCTTTTAGATTAATTTCCTTTTCGGTGAACAATCTCCACCTTTTAGGAAAATATGGTGAAGTGGCTCCAACCCCTACATATCATTAGGACAAACTAAGAATAGCATAGAAGATGAAAGGTTGTACAAACTAGCTTATTTTTCAAACATCTAATCCAACATCAGTACCTAAACTTTTTCATGAAGATATCATATTGAGACTGTTTGAAAAATGGTGAGAAATCTTCCGCGAGGGTGATGCAGAAAGAGTGATAAGGTTTCATTGTTTTGAATTTTTTCTGTTAAATAAGAAAAAGTTAAAAACCAATATTAATGGAGATATTGGTATTTTTTACTAAATTTTGTGAAGTGACTAAATGTAGCTTTAACCATCCACCTTAAGATGTTTTTACAATATAATTTCATAAGTCTATTTAATATCTTCATTATCATAAAAACCAACCTATATCCATCTTAACTCCACATCTACCACTCTTAGGGGGATGAAATCTATTTATCCCTCTGAGCACTTGGTAGACCCAGAATTAAGATGGATCTAAGATGATAGAATTTCCCCTTTAAATAGTATATGCTCAAATGAATACCATGGTATTACCATGGGTCAATACCATGGGTTATCATAAACCTGGAGCTTAAAAATTACTATTAGTAATTTATAAAAATTAATAAAATTAACAATTGATTTTTATTTTATTTTTTATTTGAACCAAGTTAAAATGTTTAACATACATTAAATTACAACATCCATTTTTACTCTTGATCCACCAAGCCCCGAGAGTGATCAAATATTTTTTCACTCTATGCTAGTTTTCATATCACGATATTTGATCCCTCTCGGGGCTTAGTAGATCCAGAGTAAAGATGGATCTATGCTGGTTTAATTCCCCCATTTAAATAGGCTACATTCCACGTGAATACCATGGGTCAATACCATGTGCTATTTTTATTTTTATTAATACTAATATTAGGGTTAATAATGTTTTTTTGCATGGTATTAATAATAATCTAGCCCATGGTATTCGGCCCATATTATTTTGCCCATAGGTTTCACCTAAATATAATGCAATATAAGGTGACTTATGGAGTAAATACAAAAAATATTTTATTTGTTTACCATACCTCTCGTTTATTTATATTTTTATTAATTTACCATACCTCTTTTACAAATATGGTATTTGGCCCATAGGATTCACTTAAATACAACCTCTTTTTTGAGCCTTCATAAATAGAAAGAGGGTTATGGACTAAATATAAAAAGAGGTTTTATTTATTTACCATACGTCTAGTTTATTTATATTTTTATTTATTTACCATACCTTTTGAGTAAGTATAAAAAAAGGTTTTATTTATTTACCATACCTCCACTTTATTTATATTTTTATTAATTTACCATACCTCTTTTATAAATATGGTATTTGGCCCATAGGATTCACTTACATAAAACCTATTCTTGAAAATTAGGGTGAATGGAAGGTTGTAACTCCTAATTTCAAGGGCTAAATTTACCTTTTTTTACCCTCTCCCTTAAAATAAGGTGGGCTATTTGAGGCCATTTGTAACACCTAAAATACAAAATATTCACCCACTAAAAATTTAAAACCCCTTAATTTCGCCTAAGGGTGAACATTCGCCCCTAAAATTATCCATGACTCAGGATCTGGTGTAGACCACATGGAAGTCAGCTGGTCTCGAATCCTTTGCAACCTGAGAAGGAAGGGATCGATTTCTTCTCCTTTCTGCATCTGGTACTGTCTTAGTTGATTCTCAAGAAACATCTTCTGTTGAACAGAAGTTCCCTTGTACAAGGTGGTCAAGGCCTTTGACATTTCCCTTGCTGTGCCCTTTTCAACAATATGTGGGACCACATGATCCTTGATCCTGTCCAAGATCATGCACATCGCCTTTGCTTGAGCCTCCTCTTATTTCTTGAGAGGATCACCATCGATCGGAACAACAACCGTCTTCAAGCCATATTCCTTGATGCGATTCTTGTCCAATATTTCTAGGATCCAGGTCTTCCAGATCTCAAAGTTGGATGCTCCATCCAATCTGTCCTGATCCCTTAGTCCATTAATTGCCATCTGTGCTCAAATGAGTGTCGAACATGTTCTCTTCTCCCTCTTTCGTTGTTGCCTAGAAAAACTCAGATCTGGATTTCTTTGGTGCTCGAAATCCTCTAAGGAACAAGTTCCCTCTAGATTCCCTTTGAATCCTGATTTCCTTCACAAAAATCCTTCTACCAAACAATGTCGAATCACTCCTCTCCAATCCTCCTTTACTGTTGCTCGGCAACTTGGACCTAGATTTCTTTGGTAAGAAATATGTTAAGGCAGTGACTCCCTTACCCCGGTTCCGTCTCCTCAGACACTGTTCTGCAACAACAACAACAATGTCCCACCAACACCACAGATCTAATCTGCACTGCTCCTACTATCCCTGTAACTTACTGATCTGATCCCCTCAAGCTCTATGCTGGACCAGAGAGCTGAAAAAGTCACTGCGTGGGCTCCTCTCGACTACTACGTCACCTCTTCTTGGCTCAGAAAGCTGACGCATGCACTGCGCAAGCTTCTGCATCACTCCTCTTGCACTAGGTCACCCCTTTAGCTGGTCCTCTGGCAATGAAACAATTGTTAATTTTGGTATGTTCTATGCTAGAGCAATTTATTTAAATTTTTACAGTTAGCAATCACATCAGCATTAAGATAAACTGCAGATAGAACACAAATATAAATCGCAGAAGACAAGCCAAGACAAGAGGACACAGGATGTGGCGCTAGCCAGGGACAAACCCCACAATGTGTGGGGAAACCCTTGATCAATTCTTCTTTTATGTTCTTCAAAGTTCAGCAGAGAAAGTGAGAGATAGTACATTTACAACAGAAGTCAACCCTTTGACTCATCTAGATCAGAGCATAGATCATCTCCTATAACGATGATGCATGAGATCAGTTGAAGACATTCTGCTTCAACTGATTCTCCAAGGTGATGGCTTCACCTATCCATTTCGTCCATTTGCTACATCTTACCATGGAGCACCATCTCATCTGTTTTCATCATCATGTAGTCTCATCCATCATCATGCTGCCTCATACATCAGCATGTTGCCTCATACATCAGCATGCAATCTCATTACCGATCATGTTGCCCTTTACATTATCATGATCATGCTGTTCTTCATAGTCCCATTACTAATCATACTCATATACATATATATTTATTGATCACCAATTATAAGTCATACCCTTACAGATCTGACTGGGAGAATGCCGAGGTATATTATGAAATCATAGTGATCTTCTATACTATAATAGTTCTATAGACAACGTAGCCCTTCTAATTCAAACCCTAACCATTGCTGACCATTATGCTGAGACTGCTACAGGAATACCACCTGGATCTACTTCATCAATGGTAAGGTGTTACAGCGTATAAGGTTTCCATGAACAGCGTTGAGAAGTCTCCATGACTGTGTATGGTCTTCCAGAATTATATAGACAACTCTTCATTCAACCGAGATCCTTACAAGTGTGCCATGACTGTACCATACCCTGCGTATGAGTCTTTTATGAACTGCGTATAAATGTCTTCAATGAACAACGTATAGTGTATAGGGTTTACAACGTATCAGCGTACCATGAACTGCGTATAGGTTTCCTTTCCATATATTGCGGTTCTTCTATCCCAGTGGCTTCATACATCTCCATGACAGCATTGGATTATTGCCTTTGTGTATATCTATCTATCTATCTATCTATCTATATATATATATATATATATATATATATGCTGTGTGTAGACTACGTTTAGGCTGCTACAGGCAGCGTATGAAGGCTTCTTGGACAGCATATCACTGTCACCCTTGACCGCGTTTAGGGATGCTCCATTACTGCGGCCAGATCTCCTCTAACTGTGGCTCCATGCCTTGACTGCGTTTCCTTTTGATGACAACGTATAACTCTCCATCATGTTCTGCGTATACATGGTCTCCATTAACTAAGGTCCAACATATAAGATCTCGGCGTGCATCCTCATAAGCCTGCAGCTTATTGCGGCTAGGGTATTACAACAGTTAGGGCATCATAGTGGTTAGGGCATCAACGTATTCTTTTGGTTCCCTCCTGTTGAAATTTGGTACCGGAGGACAGGTGGTTCCCTTAGGCTTTGATCTTTGGCCTAGGGAAAAGTGTCCAAAAGAATTTAATTTTTCTCCTAAAGTGACTTTATAATTTTATAAAGTTAAATCTAATTTAAAAGTGACTTTAAGTGATAAAGTTATTAAGTCTAATTTTAAAGTGACTTTTATAAAGTCAATGAAAAATGAGAAAGGAAAAGTGACTTTGGAAATAAATGACTAAGTGGGTCTTTATTAAAGTGGGGTGAATTAAAAAATAGAAAGTGAGATTTAAATGAGCATTTAATCTCAACCATTGATCTAAATCTATTTCAGCCATTGGATTTAGAGATCACCCAAAAGTCACTTGGATCACCCAAAAGTCACTTGGAGTTATATTAAAGGAGGAAAAGGAGGAAAAGGTCATTCATTCTTTCATGAGCAGATTGGGAGAAGGAGAGCAAGAGAGAAAGAGAGATTTCTGAGCAGGGAGGAGAAGGAGACAGCAGCTTGGCACACATTCCAAGGCAGCAGTTGAGCAGATTTGTACAGCTAATTCAGCACATAGTGAAAGGCAGATTTTTGCACAAAAATCGAGGAGCAGTTTGCTGATTTTTCTGCACACAAAACGGAGGTCGTACAGCATTTATTGCTGTCCTGTTTGCTGTAATTTCCAGATTGCTGTGAGGCACGGGAAAGGAGATAAGTTGTAAATTTGCTTGCTGATTTTTGCTGAATAATTCTCACTGTAAAAAGACAATTTTCAAAAATAAAGAAGAGCTCTCAAACTGGTTTTCCCCAAGAGTTGTAGGGGGTTTTTCTAGGGTCAAGTTGACCAAAAATATCAGTGTTTTAATGTGTTTTAATGGCTGTTTTTAATTGCTGATTTTTAATTCTGCAATTTCCAGCATTCTGAAAAATTTCCAGAATTTGTGTTTTCAGCAATATTTATTTTTTTCAGTCTGTTAAATGTATGGTTATGGGAATGGGCATTTAACTACATGGGAGAAATAAGGAGAAACTGAAAACCGGGGTGGGAAAACAGAAATTTTTACATGGTATCAGAGCTTGAGTGCTGAAGGGCAGTTTGGGACAGCAAAAAGGAAAAATTACAGTTGCTGATTTTTCACTCAGAAAATTCCAGCAAGCTGATTTTTTCATAAACAGCAGTTTTATCTTTACTACAGCAGTGCTATTTTTCAGTTTTAGGACAGCAGGATGTCATTGGGATTGAGGGTGGAGGATAGGTTGGATGGGCATATAAATTACAGCATTTGGAAGGAGAGAATGCAGAGTATCTTTGAAGAGGCAGAAGTCTGGGATATCATGGTGCATACCGCACAGAACCCTGTTGTTGTGCCCACTGATGTTACTCAGTTGGCTGAGTATAAAAAGAAGAACAATAAGGGTAAGAGGCTGATTCTAGACAGAATCAAAGACCATTGCATTCGTCATGTGAGAGGAAAGAGCAATGCCCATGAGATGTGGACAGCATTGTCCAATCTCTACCAGAGTACCAATGAGAACCGGAAGATGGTCCTGAAGGAGAAGCTGAAGAACATTAAGATGGGGAATGATAGTGCAGCTGGATATCTCACAAAGATTACCAATGTGAGAGATGAGTTGGCAGCGATTGGAGAGGCCATTCCATTCACTGAGTTGGTGCGTATTGCAGTGAATGGCCTCCCCCGTTCATGGTTGAACTTTGCTGATGGGGTTTGTGCACGTGAGACCCTTCCCACATGGGAGAGGTTTTGGGATGATTGCATTCAGACAGAGATCAGGAAATGACAGCTTGGGGCAGCCAAGCCAGTTGAGCAGGATGAGGACGTAGCACTGGTGGCAGGAGGCAAGAAAGGCAAAGGGAAGAAGCAGGCTTCCACAAGCGGTGGTGGGGGCAAAGGCAAAGGTAAAGGTAAACAGGGGAACACACAGAAGGACTATTCCAAGGTGAAGTGTTGGAATTGTCAAAAGATGGGACACTATGCAGTTGTGTGTCCGGAGAAGAAGAAGAAGAAGGGGAAGAACCAGGACGTGGCAACTTCAGCAGAGATTGAGGACTTTACTGGTCGTTTTGACCGAGAGTTTGCGTTCACTACGTGTGAGTCCTCTAGTACAGGATCACCTGCCACACAGGTTCAGAGGGAGCATGCTTTTCCCTCGATTAGCGGAGCATCTACAGGTATCTGGTATGTGGACAGTGGGGCTTCACGTCATATGACAGGAGTCCGTGAGTACTTCTCAGAGCTTTCAGAGAGTGGCACTGATATTGAGGTAGTACTCGATGATGACAGAGTTGTTAGAGCAGTCGGGGTGGGGACAGTGACATTTCAGAGGGAGTCCAAACCTCCCTTGAAGGTGTCAGAGGTTCTTTATGTGTCAGGGATGAGGAAGAACCTCATATCCGTCTCAGCTTTGGAGGACAGAGGATATGAGGTACTGTTCAGGGGAGGACAGGTGTTGATGTATCCCAGGTGTTGATGTGTCAGGGATGAGGAAGAACCTCATATCCGTCTCAGCTTTGGAGGACAGAGGATATGAGGTACTGTTCAGGGGAGAACAGGTGTTGAGTGATAGGTGTACGCCATGCAAAGGTGTACAAGTTTGCATTCCAGCCCCTTTTGGCATTGAGCAGTAGTACCGACAGCAGAGCTAGCAGTTCTGAGCTGTGTGAGATTTGGCACCGCAGGATGGGACACATGTATCATGGAGCCTTGAGGACATTGCGGGAGATCACTACAGGTGTGCCAGATTTCAGTACTGATCACTTTGATACTTGCAGAGGTTGTGTGATGGGCAAGTTTACCAAATCCCCTTTTCCCAGCAGTGACAACAGAGCGACGGGGATACTTGATTTGATTCATTCCGATGTGAGCAGTCGGATGTCTCATGTTTCCTTGAGTGGATATGAGTACTGTGTTTTATTCATTGATGATCACTCCAGGAGGACCTGGATTTATTTTTTGAAGACCAAGAGTGAGGTCTTCAAGCGGTTTCAGGAGTTCAGAGCTCTTGTGGAGACTCAGACAGGTCGAAAGATCAAGTCCTTGAGGTCGGACAATGGAGGAGAGTACACCCTTGGAGAGTTTATTGACTATTGTGCGGAGGCAGGCATTAGGAGGGAGTTCACTGTTCCTTACAACCCCCAGCAGAACGGGGTTGCGGAGAGAAAGAACAGATCCATCATAGAGGCTGCCAAAGCCATGATACATGATCAGGGGTTGCCATTGTTCTTGTGGGCAGAGGCTTGCAACACAGTTGTTTACTTGCAGAACAGGAGTCCACATCGTGCTTTGGGGCACATGACTCTGGAGGAGGCTTTCTCTGGGAAGAAGCCTGATATTGGTCATCTTCATATCTTTGGATGCATTACATACTCCTATATACCCAAAGAGAAGAGGACCAAACTAGAACCCACCGCAGAGAAGGGTATCTTTGTGGGCTACAGTGAGACCTCAAAGGCCTTTCGGATTTACATTCCTGCACAGAGGAGAGTTGTTGTCAGACGAGATGTGAAGTTCGAGGAGGACAGGGCCTTTAGGAGGTCACAGGAGTTAGAGTATCTGGATCAGCCAGACCCTCAGCAGCAGTTGAGTCAGTCGCAAGGATCCAGTGGGCAGGGATCAGGAGGATCCGGAGGTACATCTATGAGGATGTCAGGTCCATCAGTGAGCAGTGGCTCACCGAGCCAGAGGGGTGGTGCTCCGGGCAGCATGCAGAGCAGTTCACTGGGGAGTCCACTGATGGACAGTTCACACGGTACCTCAGCTTCTACAGGTTCAGGTGCAGGCAGGAGGACAGTAGACAGACAGTCAGGAGTTCAGGCTACTGATGGTGATGAGGAGGAGGAGTTTCATTCTCCTATGGGAGAAGCATGCTCAGGGAAGAGGAAGCCCAAGTCGCTTCAGGACACCTTGAGAGATGCCACATCTGTTGCTGAGCCGAAGAGGCCGGTCAGAGAGAGTAGACCACCTGAGAGGTTTTGTAGTTATATGGCGATGGTTACCAGCATCCTTGACTCTGAGCCTTCTAGCTATGAGGAGGCAGCTAGCCAGCAGGTCTGGAGAGAGGCCATGCAGGAGGAGTATTCTTCTATCATGAAGAATGATGTTTGGGAGGTGGTGCCGAGGCCTGAGGGCAAATCCGTGGTTACTTCCAGATGGCTTTACAAGGTAAAGCATGCTGCAGATGGCAGCATTGAGAAATTCAAAGCGAGGTTTGTGGCTAGAGGGTTCTCCCAGGTAGAGGGAGTTGATTATGAGGAGATCTTCGCTCCCGTGGCTCGATATACTTCGATCCGCTCCATTATATCGATAGCAGCAGAGATGGGTTGGAAGATCCACCAGATGGATGTGAAGACCGCATTTCTCAATGGCTTCATACAGGAGGAGGTGTACATTGAGCAGCCACAGGGCTTTGAGGTGCATGGGAAGGAGTCCCATGTGTGCAGATTGAAGAAGGCCCTTTATGGCCTGAAGCAAGCTCCCAGAGCTTGGTACTCCAGGATAGATGCATACTTGCAGGGGATGGGTTTCACAAAGAGTGAGGCAGATCCGAACCTTTACTTTATTGTGATTGGTGAGGAGCCTCTCATTCCGGTGCTGTATGTGGATGACTTGATCATTACAGGTGCAGAGAGACTCATAGAGCACTGCAAGAGAGATCTTGCGGCGGAGTTTGAGATGAAGGACATCGGCTTGATGCATTACTTTTTGGGTTTGGAGGTGTGGCAGGAGGAGGGGCATTTCTTCCTGGGGCAGGGGAAGTATATTGTGGACATCCTTAGCAGATTCCACATGGAGGATTGTAGACCCATGTCGACACCGATGATCACCAACTGGAAGAAGCTTCATGCTTCGGATTCCGAGTTGGTGGATCCCACATTGTACAGGCAGCTGATTGGTTCCTTGATGTATTTGGTTAACACTAGACCAGATATATGTTTTGCGGTCAACACGATGAGTCAGTTTATATGTGAGCCTAGGAAGGTTCACTGGGTGGCTGCAAAACACATTTTGCGGTACTTGCAGGGGATAGTGGATTATGGTCTGGACTACAGGCAGGGAGATGGAGTGAGATTGGCAGGATACACTGATTCTGATTGGGCAGGTTGTGCTTCTGATAGGAAGAGCACTTCAGGGTGTTGTTTTGGGTTGGGTTCAGCAGTAGTGTCATGGTTCAGCCGGAAGCAGCAGTCAGTAGCACTGAGTTCAGCGGAAGCAGAGTATATGGCAGCCAGTCTAGCTAGTTGCGAGGCTATCTGGCTTCGCAAGATGTTGTTTGGCTGATTTGGTCAGCCGTTGAGACCTTCAGTGATTTACTGTGATAATCAGAGTTGCATTAAACTCACGGAGAATCCAGTATTTCATGACAGGTCAAAGCATATCGGGATTAGATATCATTTCATTAGAGACTATGTTCAGAAGGGAGCTGTGAAGCTTGAGTATATTTCCACTGATAAGCAGGTTGCAGATATCCTTACCAAAGCCTTACCACGGGGCAAGCATGTCTACTTCAGAGACAAGATGGGTGTGGTGAGGAACACCTTCCTCGGTAAGAGGGAGTGTTGAAATTTGGTACCGGAGGACAGGTGGTTCCCTTAGGCTTTGATCTTTGGCCTAGGGAAAAGTGTCCAAAAGAATTTAATTTTTCTCCTAAAGTGACTTTATAATTTTATAAAGTTAAATCTAATTTAAAAGTGACTTTAAGTGATAAAGTTATTAAGTCTAATTTTAAAGTGACTTTTATAAAGTCAATGAAAAATGAGAAAGGAAAAGTGACTTTGGAAATAAATGACTAAGTGGGTCTTTATTAAAGTGGGGTGTATTAAAAAATAGAAAGTGAGATTTAAATGAGCATTTAATCTCAACCATTGATCTAAATCTATTTCAGCCATTGGATTTAGAGATCACCCAAAAGTCACTTGGATCACCCAAAAGTCACTTGGAGTTATATTAAAGGAGGAAAAGGAGGAAAAGGTCATTCATTCTTTCATGAGCAGATTGGGAGAAGGAGAGCAAGAGAGATTTCTGAGCAGGGAGGAGAAGGAGACAGCAGCTTGGCACACATTCCAAGGCAGCAGTTGATCAGATTTGTACAGCTAATTCAGCACATAGTGAAAGGCAGATTTTTGCACAAAAATCGAGGAGCAGTTTGCTGATTTTTCTGCACACAAAACGGAGGTCGTACAGCATTTATTGTTGTCCTGTTTGCTGTAATTTCCAGATTGCTGTGAGGCATGGGAAAGGAGATAAGTTGTAAATTTGCTTGCTGATTTTTGCTGAATAATTCTCACTGTAAAAAGACAATTTTCAGAAATAAAGAAGAGCTCTCAAACTGGTTTTCCCCAAGAGTTGTAGGGGGTTTTTCCAGGGTCAAGTTGACCAAAAATATCAGTGTTTTAATGTGTTTTAATGGCTGTTTTTAATTGCTGATTTTTAATTCTGCAATTTCCAGCATTCTGAAAAATTTCCAGAATTTGTGTTTTCAGCAATATTTATTTTTTTCAGTCTATTAAATGTATGGTTATGGGAATGGGCATTTAACTACATGGGAGAAATAAGGAGAAACTGAAAACCGGGGTGGGAAAACAGAAATTTTTACATGGTATCCAAAAACCCAAGACGTGGAGAGGAGATTACCTCAAGAATACATCTCTCAAATGACTTCAAGTCCTCACCAATTTATACTAAAATGAGAATGATGAATAGACACGTCTATTGGACTTCTTGAGGCTACGTAAGAGCTGGTCGGCTTGATAATAATTACACAATCAAAATAAATTCATATCTCCATAAATACTTATCGGAATCGGATGATCTTTGGATCAATCCTACACCTCTCGAAGAGAGGGATCCAATAAAAATATCAGCTACCATAGATAAGCTAACCCACATGGAGTTTGGCCCTAGTTTCAAATTTAACAACAATGTTGTCACTCGGGACAACTGCCTCTTTGCAGCAAATTTGCTAGATCTTCTCGGCTGATGGCTTCAGTGTCCTATGATCTGCAATCCCTCTGATACCATGTGAAAATTTCTGAATCTTTACAAACATAAATCCTATTGTAGTCACTGGTTTAACATCTCCTACTTATCATTTCATTTAACAAGTTATTTAATTACATAAATAATGATGTAAACACTACTGCAGACTACATTGACATACATATCGTAAACTGAAACGATAAATGAGACAAACACACAAGGGACACTGTTATTTTTGGACAACACATCCCTAGAAAAATCCAAGAAAACTGGTGCAACAGATAGAGGGTTTGTATTATTAAGAAAGCAGAATTTGAGTACAACAGGTTGCCTCTCACACCACCTAACCTTACAGAGAAATCATAACAACAAGAAATACATTCGAGGGTTTACCTCGCTCCCCAGGTCATAACTGATCCAATGAGTGATCTAACACCTTCCCGACAAACATTGTGAAGTCCTTATGTAATCACTGTGTGGGCCAACGTCTTGCCTCTAGAAGACTGTGTCAACCCTTCTGCTAGATTGATTTGTTGGATGAAGGCTTCTATTCAACCCTCTTGGCTCAAAACCTCACTTCTCCAGCAAAATCTTGGACTACTGATGAATACTCTACACTACCACTGCAAGAGCCTCTCTAGACTACGTCAGCTCTGCGTGAGCCCCTCTTGGGTTGTGTAGGCCTCTGGGCTGCCTTCCTGATGCTTAAGATGCCTCTCTGCCAAGTATTCTTTGGCTTGGAACTTCCTCTCCGATCCAAATATATGTATTATGCTTCTTCCCCCTCACTACAACTCAGATCACTTGTTCGATTTTCTCAGCAAACCATACCCCAGAAAAATCGAATTGACTGATCAACTTGGTGTATCTCCAACTGACCCTCAAGCCTCCTCTTATACTTTTCCTGTTGATGAATCAACGACCGAGATTAAGTCCCTAATCAACAGCTAAGATTAAATTAGACTTGATCTTCGTCACTTAGAAGCTTCTCACCCATATTTTCATTAATACCCATTAATATTTTTATTTTCCTAAGTTTAGACTTAGGAACCCCATTAAAAATATTAATTATTTTAATAAAACACAATCTAGGTGGAATTTCACCAAATGATTTTTGGGTCTTGGAGATCTCATGTATTCTACCCCTCCACAAAATTTCAGAGCTAGAGCACATCCAATGCTACCCAAAATCAACACTTTTTTGGATTTCCATGTTGGAAACACTGAGAGGGGGGTGATTCAGTATTTTCTTTCAATTTTTATTATTACTAGTTAGATTCTTCACAATTTAATCAGAGAAACGTATAATAATAATTTTCCTGAGTATAAAAGAACAAGTACAATGTATGATAATTATTCCCAAGACTTGGTTTTTGATGAGGCTCTGACCCCTAGGGCTTCGACCCTATCTCACCCAAGGCATCGACCTTGAGTATAGGAGAACCAACTCCAAGGAAACCAATCCTTTAGTTTTAATAAAGAATGTAGATGGAACTTACATGAGATGCTTCATTGATTAAGGAAATCCTTCTTTACTGCTCAATGCTCCATTTTTCTGCTTTGTGCTATCTTCAGTTCAGGGCTGCTTGACTTCACTGTACATTAGGATTTTTGTTGTTGCTGTTAAGGGGAGATCTTCATACATAAGGAAATTCCATAATTTACCATAATGCAGTCTTCAAAAAAACCATAAGACAGTCCGCAATTCAGTCTTCAAAAATGCCATAAGACAATCCACAATCCAAGCTAAAAAATCATCATGAGATAGTCTGCAATCCAAGCTTCAAAACATCATAAGACAGTCTGCAATCCAAGCTTCAGTGCAAGTCCGTGGAGGTAGAGAGATAAGCATCGTGCTTCTGTGTAGTCTGTGGAGGCTAAGGGATGAACACCAAGTTTCTGTGTAGTCTTCCACAATGTTTCCTGTCACCATAACAAAACACTGTCTTCTTCATGCTTATCCGAGAAGGTGCTATTTCTTTTATGCCCTTGTCTTCTAACTATTCACGAGATGTGAACAGATCTTCATGCTGCTTCTTGTACTTCTACTACAGTCCAAATTACTTGACTATATTTTTCACTGAATTCTTGTCCTTGAAATAGAGGCCTAACCTCTTATTTATACATGTTCGGCATCCTCACAATGAAAAATCACGTCTTCTAGGTCAAGCTGACATGACTTGTTTTAATACAGGTCGACTCAATAGGCAGAGAATTAATTTAATCTTTAAAAATCAATTTCTCTCTCGTTATTTGGAATTTTTGGACACATAATAGCTCATCAGGAAGATAAAATTATACCCTTTCAGATGGTCTAGGTCTCATGATGAAATTCCTTTTCTAAGATAGAAAAAATATTATTTAATGTGACTGATCATTTAATAGTGTAGAAATGGTGGCAAAGAAAAGTGTCTTTGAGTGTTGGGCTTCTTTATAGTTTGGTTTCTTCATTGATTTCCACCATGTCCTTGCCTTCAATAATATATTGACATCAACGAAAACTAGATTAACAATCTCCCCCTTTGTCATTTGATGGCAATATCTTTCTTCTCTCCCCCTTTGACATCAATGGCAAAGGAGTGCACAAGGACTTCGCCTGTCAAACTGCTCCCCCTGTCATGAGGCATCTTAAGAATCAGCTTAGTGTGATGCTAGAGAAATAACCCCCATATTTTGGCGAAGATGTTCAAATGCTTCTCGAGGAAGAGGTTTTGTGAAAATATCAGCAATCTGGTCCTTGGTATTGATATATTCCAACTTTATGTTTTGTTCAGCTACTTGTTCATGAAGGAAATGATACTTGATTGGTATATGTTTGGTCTTTGAGTGCATCACTGGATTTTTGCTGAGACTGATAGCACTTGTGTTATCACAATAGATGGTGATTGGTTGATTGGTATCTATCTTGACATCCTTGAGAGCTTCCTTCATCAATAATATTTGAGTACAACAATCTACAGCAGCTATAAACTCGGCTTCAACTGTAGATAGTGATATGGATGTTTGTTTTTTGCTGAGCCAAGATACTAGAGAATCTCCCAGGAAGAATGAATTTCCACTAGTACTTTTTCGATCATCGATACTTCCGGCCCAATCAACATCGTTGTATGCCGTCATAGTAAGAGTTGAGCTCTTAGGGTACCAAAGACCAAAATCAGGAGTTCCTTTTAATTATATGAGAATTCTTTTTACAACCAACAAATGGGATTATTTAGGAGCTGATTGAAATATTCCCACCATTCCTACCGCTTGCATAATGTCAGGTCTCATAGCAGTTAAGTATAAGAGGGCTCCAATTATTGACCTGTAATGAGTTGCATCTACCGGAGGAGAGTCACCATATTTTCTTAATTTTCAATCTGTGGTCATAGGTGTTCTCATGGGTGCACAATCTTCCATTCCATATCCTTTAAGCATGTCTTTAAGATATTTTGCTTGAGATATGAACATGCCTGTTGTGGTTTGAGTTACTTGTAGTCCAAGGAAGTAAGATAACTCTCCTATCATTGATGTTTCAAACTCTTTTGACATATTTTGAGGAAACTCATGGCTCATCTCATCATTATTGCTAGCAAAAATCAGATCATCAACATAGACAAGAGTGACTAGTAACTTATCCTCATCCATCTTCATGTAGAGATTACTTCCTTCTGTAGGAATTTACAGGGTAAGTTCCACAGAAAGAATACCAAAAGGACACCGCTCACAACCAGATCTCAAATCAATACACCAGTATTTTTGACGTGGTTAAAACCCTCAGAGTGCAAGGAGGGAAACAGTCCACGGCCTGTCCCAACGTGGGTACTACAGGCAATTTATTAATCAAAGAATGAAAATTTACATAAGCTTCTCTCATGCACGGATTACCCGAACAATGACCCTCCATGCGCTTTAAATAGAACTCATGGACCAATCGGGTGTCAAGCCACGGATCAAGTGTCGGTAATACCGAGGTGAGAGTGAACCGTCAGATCACTACATATCGTGACCGTCGGATTGTAAGTTACAAAATGTACAACGGTAAAGAAACACACTTTACCTAACTCTAACCTAACTCTATACTAGACCAAGTTGAACTTAACTATATCCTATGTGTCGGAATATCCTAACATCCCCCCTTAAGAACAACTTGGGATAGGATTGAAGGATTTACAAATATGACACAATAGGAGAAGGAAGGAGGCACTAGAGCCTATCCCCCCTTAGTGACAACTTCCTGAACTCCAAGCATATATCGAAGTTTAGTGAACTTCGCCTCTGTGAGAGCCTTTGTGAAGATGTCTGCAACCTGATCATCTGTTGGACAATATTGTACTTCAAGAACATGGTCATGAATGAGCTTTCTGATGAAGTGCATGTGTAGTTCAATGTGTTTGCTGCGCTGATGCTGGACTGGATCTTTGCATAGCTGAATGGCACTTTGATTATCACACCAAAGTGTGGTTGGATGCTGCTGCTCAAAGCCAAACTCTGATAGGATCTGACGAAGCCACAAGGCTTCCTTACTAGCTTCCACGGCACCACGATACTCTGCTTCTGCTGACGAAAGAGAAATGGCAGCCTGTTTCTTACAAGCCCATGTAATAGGTCCTGAACCAAGAGTGAAGACATAACCGGCAGTAGACTTCCGATCATCAGGGTCACCAGCCCAATCAGAATCAGTGAAACCAACTAACAGAGGAGCTGCTTTGGCACTGTAATGAATCCCAAACTGTACTGTACCTCGAACATAACGAAGTATTCTTTTAGCTGCTTTCCAATGACTTTCACGGGGGTTTTGCATAAAACGAGCAACAAGGCCAACAGCAAAGGAAAGATCAGGACGAGTATGGGTTAAATACAAGAGTTTTCCGACAAGTTGACGGTATAAGGTAGCATCAACTTCAGGAGAAGTACAAGAGACTGAAAGTTTGACTCCAGACTGAAAGGGAGAAGGGGCTGGCTTACAGTCTTCCATGTGAAAATGACGAAGAATATCACAAGCATACTTGGACTGGGAAAGGAAAATACCCTCTTGGGATTGCAAGACTTGAAGACCGAGAAAATAGTGTAAGTGTCCTAAGTCTGTCATTTCAAATTTCTTTTTAAGGCTTGACTTCACATGGTTTATAAGGTTGGGATCACTACCAGTAAGAATAAGATCATCAACATAAAGAACAAGGATGATAAGAGAGTTTCCCACTTTCTTGGTGTAGACAGTATTGTCAGAATGACACCTAGAAAAGCCAGATTCTAAAAGAAAGCTATCCATTTTGGCATGAGGAGCTTGCTTGAGGCCATAAAGGGATTTCTTAAGTCGACAAACAAGGCTGGAGTCTGTTTGTATGAAGCCAATGGGTTGTTCCATATAGATTTCTTCCTGCAAGTCCCCATGCAAGAAGGCAGATTTAACATCCATCTGATGGACTTCCCATTTTAAAGAGGCAGCAAGGGAAAGAACAAGGCGGATAGAGTTCATTTTGGCAACAGGGGAGAAGGTTTCAGTGTAGTCAATGCCTTCAACCTGTGAAAAGCCCTTAGCAACGAGACGAGCTTTATGTTTATCAACTTTCCCATCTGGTCCATACTTGGTTCTGTAAACCCATTTACATCTAACAAGTTTGCGTCCCTTTGGTAGAGGAACAAGATCCCATGTATCATTTGTCATCAATGAATGATATTCTTCATTCATAGCTGCTTCCCAATGTGGATGGCCTGAAGCTTCTGCAAAAGTGTCAGGATCATGATTTACTGGAGCTTGAGCCAGTAAAGAAGAGGCTCTTTCAAACTGAGAACGTGTACGTCGCTGATCTGTAGGATCACCGGCAAGATCACCTGCTGCATCCCGAGTAGCACGGACCCATCTTGGAAGTTGAGGATCCTGAGAAGGTGGGGGAGGATTATCATCCTCGCTTTCATCATCTGAAGAAGAAATGTTTTCAAAAGTAGAAGAGATAGGAAGAGGTGGCACATCCGCCGGACTAGGCTCGCAGGCCGATTTATTTTCATCAAATTTTACATCTCTTCTAATGATAACATTTTTGGACTTAAATGGAATAAGTCTATAACCTTTTACATCTTCAGAATATCCAACAAAAGTACATTTCTCACTCTTAGGTTCTAAAGCTTTATGCTTTTCATCTGGAATATGGGCCCATGCTTCACTTCCAAACACACGAAAGTGACTTACATCTGGTTTAATGGAACTCCAAGCTTCTTCTGGAGTGATATTCTCTAGAACCTTAGTAGGAGTGCGATTGATTATATAATTTGCACAATTAATTGCTTCGGCCCAAAAACTAAGACTGAGTCCTTTAGATTGCAGCATACAATTAGCCATTTCCTTTAAGGTGCGATTTTTCCTTTCAGCTACACCATTTTGTTGTGGAGTGTATGGAACAGTATGTTGCATTTGAATTCCATTTTCGGTGCAAAAGTTGATGAATGTGTTTTTAACATATTCTCCACCATTATCAGTTCTTAGCTTAAGAATTTGATGTCCAGATTGTTTTTCAACAAAGGCTTTGAAGGCCAAAAAAGTGTTAAATACTTCGCTCTTGAGTTTTAAGAAGTATACCCAAGTGCGTCTGGAGAAATCATCAATGAAAGTTAAGAAGTACTTGCAGCCAGAGAATGAAGCAACAGGAAGAGGACCACATAAATCACTGTGCACAAGCTGTAAAGGGGCTGAGGCGTGCCAAGAGGCACGTTTGTCAAAACTGTCCCGATGATGTTTTCCGAGTACACATCCGGAACAAACACCATCTCTGCAAGATACCATAGGAAGACCTGTCACCATATTTTCTTTACATAGATGCTGAAGGGAGCGATAGTTTAAGTGACCAAATCGCTCATGCCAAAGTTTGCTCACTTCATCATTATGAGCAACAAATACTGAGGGAAGATTGGATGACCCAAAGTTGTGAAACTTATACAACCTTTTGGAATCATCAGCAAGACCAGTAGCTAGAATCTGTTTAGGATCTTTTAGATCCTTGATTACAACATCATGAGGTGAAAATTCAACAATTTTACCTTCACCTGAATGAGTTATCTGATAGACAGATAGAAGGTTGCAGGATAAGGTTGGAACACATAATACATCATTAAACTGACCATTGTCTAGATGAACAGTTCCAGTCCCTACAACATTAAGAGATCTATCATCACCAATATATATATTTTTGGTGTTACAATCATTTAAAGAAGAAAACATGGCTTGGTTTTTGGCCATGTGACAAGAGGCTCCAGAATCAATGAGCCACTCATGAGAATGAGAAGAAGAAGAAGATACATTTAATGCATAACCAGACTGAGATGATTGATAATGACATGCAGAAAGTGCCATTCCGAAGTTGAAGTTGAAGTAGGCTCCACATGGATGTTATGTTTCTTCATTGCGGCTTCCAAGGCTTCCATCTTCTTAAAGCATTTAGATTCTAAGTGGCCATCTCGATTACAAAAGTTACAATGTCTATCAGTCTTCTTCCATTTGTTTTTATTGGTCTTATCATTTTGCTGAAATGATCTTTCATTTTGAGGCTGAGATGGTTTAGGACCATTCTTTTGAGGATATGACTTCTTAGGATTCTTTGAATTTGGTTGCTGCTGGGCGGCTAACGCTTTCGTGGAAGAGTTTCCAAGATTAAGAAGACCAAGGTGTAAGAGTTTTTCTTGTTCTCTTATTAAGGAATCACAAAAGGAGTCAAAGGAAGGGGCCTTGTATTCTTGTCCTTGACAAATGAAAGCTTCCCTTGTAGAATGGAAAGTGGAAACAAATACAGAGTAGGCTGGTCCCAACTTAGTAAGGATGGAATAAATAAGGTTACCATCTTCTTTCTTAACTTTAACACCTTCCAAGAGATATCTAAGGGTCTTGAATTTGGACAAGAAATCTTCAATGCAAGAAAAATTATTAGGATCCAAAGTAAGCAGCTCATTTTCAAGTTGATGGGCTCTAATTTCATTTTTAATTCCAAAAACTTTAGCAAGTTTTTCTAATGCTTCATGAGGAGTCTCAAGTTCTGCAATGTGGAATCTAAGATCAGGAGAAACAGACATCCCTATCAAACCACGTGCTTGATCTTGTCTATTTTCCCATTTTGCCGCCTTGTCTTCATCTTTTGGTTTCTTCTCTTGGTCTGTGGCTATTCTGTAGAGACCTTTACTTCTAAGTAAATCTCCCATGTAGGCTACCCATTGGAAGTAGTTAGTGCTGTCAAGAATGACTTGGCATGGACTTTCCATTTTAAAAAAAACTGAAGCTGAAGATGCTGAAAGTAAGTGTTCCAATGGATAGATCTCGAAAAAATAGGCGGTTTTAAAAAAAACGGCTCTGAAAAAGGCTTCCGGATGAAGAAGTTATGGCTTTTTGAAAAAAAAAATGTTGACGTTGCCGGCAAAGTGCGCGAATGTGCGGGAATGAAAAAATCCGCCCCCACAAAATGGAGACTTGAACCCAAGACCTCTACTCTCTTAAAATAGCTTTGAACCAATTGATCTATACAAAAAATTTGAGAGAGAGAGAGAGAGAGAGAGAGAGAGAGAGAGGGGGGGGGGGGGGTCCTTGGTTTGCGTGCTTGCCTTGAGAAAGCTCTTTTTCCCTACAAAACACAAAACACAAAACCCAACACAAATATGCAAAGAAAAACGAACCTTACGGCTCGAAGTTAGCTTTAGCCAAAAAAACTAGAAATTTAAAAAAAAAATCTCAAAGTTAGCTTTAGCCGAAAAACTAAATATTTTTCTCAATGTTTCTGATTTTCCGAGATCACACTAAGGTGCAGGGAAAAGAGCATACGCATGAGAAAAATCCTTCCTTTCTGTTTCTGATTTGCCCAGATCGCACAGAGTCGCAGGGCAAAGAGCATACGCAGAAATGAAAGGTATAGATCCGGTTAAAAAAAGGCTAAATAAACTGAGACCGAAATAAGCAGAGAGAAAATAACAGTAAACTGCAAAAAAACACTGTATACCTCCCGATCTGAAAATGACGCAGCTAGGGCTACCGGAAACCTTTTCGCGTGAAACGAAAGGGGTTCCTCACTGGAACAGATGCTCCGAACGCAACAGAGCAGTCCTCTCGGCCCGAAAGCAGTCAGAAACAGCAGATCTAGGAAACGACAGCCGCATGCAGTTCTACCGGCTTCATATTTGGATCACCAACGGACGCGGCCCTCAAATAGCTCTGATACCATGTAGGAATTTACAGGGTAAGTTCCACAGAAAGAATACCAAAAGGACACCGCTCACAACCAGATCTCAAATCAATACACCAGTATTTTTGACGTGGTTAAAACCCTCAGAGTGTAAGGAGGGAAACAGTCCACGGCCTGTCCCAACGTGGGTACTACAGGCAATTTATTAATCAAAGAATGAAAATTTACATAAGCTTCTCTCATGCACGGATTACCTGAACAATGACCCTCCATGCGCTTTAAATAGAACTCATGGACCAATCGGGTGTCAAGCCACGGATCAAGTGTCGGTAATACCGAGGTGAGAGTGAACCGTCGGATCACTACATATCGTGACCGTCGGATTGTAAGTTACAAAATGTACAACGGTAAAGAAACACACTTTACCTAACTCTAACCTAACTCTATACTAGACCAAGTTGAACTTAACTATATCCTATGTGTCGGAATATCCTAACACCTTCCACCCCCTTCTTGAAGCCTTGTTGTTGTAGATATTGATCCAGTCTTGTGTACCAAGCTCTAGGAGCTTGTTTCAACCCATATAATGCCTTTTTCAACTTACAAACAAAGTATTTTCCTTCTTCTAGATTAAACCCTTCTGGTTGCTCCATTTAGACTTCTTCCTTCAGTTCCCCATTCAGAAATGTTGATTTTACATCCATTTGATATACTCTGAATCCATTTGAGCAAGAAAATGCCAAGAACATCCTTATAACTTCCATATGAGCTATCGGTGCAATTTTTTCTTCAAAGTTGATTCCTTCAATTTTTGAATAACCTTTACAAACAAGCCTTGCCTTATTTCTGATGATTTATCCATCTTCATTCATTTTGTTTTTGAACATCCACTTGGTTCCAATTATATTTTTATCCTTTGGATGAGATACCAGCTCCCATGTCTCATTCTTATCGGTTTGAGACATTTCTTCTTCCATGGATTCCACCCAATGAAGATTTTACTTGCTTGAGTAAAAGTTTCTGGTTTTATCATAGATAGGAGAGAAACATCATTTTTCCTTGGTGTACTTGTCATCCTTCTTCGGGTTTGTATCCCCTCATCTACATTGCCAATAATTTTCTCTTCCGGATGATTTTTTTGGAGGAATTTCACCTTTGAAGGGGTTTGAGATGATTATTTTCTCCTCTTTTTTTTCTTGACCCTTTTCCTCTTTTTCAGGTTCTTCTTCATTTTCTTCAATGAGAGGGTCAACTTCACGATATTCAATTTCCTTTTCTGGAAGGTCTTCATCAATCTTCACATCAATTCTTTCCACTATTTTCCGTAGTCAATTATTGTAGCACTTGTAGGCTTTGCTCCTAGTAGAATATCCAAGAAATATTCTTTTGTCAACCCGAGAATCAAATTTTCCTGGTGAGTCATCATTGATTTTTATGAAGCATTTTCTTCCAAAAATCTTGAAGTATTTTATTAAAGTAGGTCTTCCTTTCCATAATTCATAAGGATTCTTCTCATTATTTGGCCTTAGTTGAGTTCGATTCAAGGTATAAACTGCTATCCTGACTGCTTCTCTCCAAAATTTTGGTTGCAAGTCAGCTGCTAGTAACATTGTTCTTGCCATTTGTTGAACAGTTCAGTTTCTTATTTCAACTACCCCATTTTGCTTGGGTGTTCTAGTAGTAGATATTTTTCTTTTGATTCCATATACTTTACAGAATTCATCAAATTCTTTTGATGTGAATTCTCCCCCTCTATCCGTTCTAACACATTTAATATTAGAATACTTTTCATTTTCTACAAGAGCTTTAAGATTCTTAAAACATTCAAATGATTCGGATTTATATTTTATGAAATATACCCACATCATTCTAGTATATTCATTAAAAAATAAAGCAAAGTACCCTTCTCCTTGGAGTGTCGGAGTTCTAGTTGGTCCACATAAATCAACATGAATGATATCCAAAGGTTTTGATGTAGAGAACTCCTTGGTCTTGTGGCTGGTTCTAGTTTGCTTTCCATGTTGACATGGACCACATACACCTTGATTTGGCTTGAATAACTTTTGGATGTCTCACACTACATTGATCTTGCTGATATTGATCAAGTTATCGAAACTTGTATGTTCCAGTTGCTTGTGCCACAACCAAATTTCATCTGTTTGACTTAGGTAACATTTATCTTTTTGAATTTTGTTTAGAATGTAGACATTAGCTGATGTTCTAACTCCTTTCACCACAAGTTCTCCAGAGGAAGAGTTCCTTATTTCAAAATATTTAGTGCTAAAGACAACATTATGTCCTTGATCACATATTTGGCTAACACTCAAGAGATTGTGTTTGAGCCCATCTACCAGCAAAGCATTTTGAGCCTTTCCTTTTCCATTAATAAGGGTAACATTTCCTTTTCCAATAATTTTGGTAGACCCACTTCCAAAGGATACATTTCCTTCCTTTTTGTTCAATAAGAAAAACTTCCTTTTGTCATCTGTCATATGTCTGGAGCACCCACTATCCACAAACCAATGATTTTCATCACTGTGAGCACATAGAGCTAGGCCACATTTATCCGTATTGGGATTCTCATATTTTGCTTCTCTTATTTTGAGGGGGCAATTTTGTTCATTATGTCCATTATCATTACATAATGAGCAAATTGGATCAAATTTGGCCAAAGGATGAAAAGAGTTGTAGGTCTTGAGTTGTCCTTGCCCTTTGAGACCATATGGTTTGTTTGTTTGATCCTTCAATTTTGGTGTTTCATTCTTACGAGCCATGTAATGTTTAGCTTAATGACTAAAATTTTTACAATAATAACAATGACCAAAAAAGATAGTTTGGTACCTGTTGTAATAACCATGATTTCAATCAACATTCTTCCTTGGAGTTACTCTTTCTTCATTCTTTGGATTTGAGATGGGCCTTTGATGAAATGATTTTTCTTCTTTTGGGTTGCTGGAAAGTATGTTGTCATAACTTTTCACATTATACTTAGTACTTGATGATTCTACTTTAAAACCTATCCCAGATTTGTCATATTGAGGTTTTTGAGAAGTTAGGATAATGTCAAGTGTTTGAGAGCTTTCCCAAGTCTTTTTGGCTTGCTCCAACTCCTTCCTTAGAGATACTATTTCAGCTTCACAATTTTCACAAATTTCTTGCTTTTCTTTTAGCATATTTTTCAAGAGGTCTTCCCTTCTTTTTTCTTCCTCCTTTTCTACTTTGAGAGAAATGATTTTATTTCGTAATTTCTCATTTTCTTCAGTGGAACTCATTAAAAATTCATCTACATTTCCTTCTAGTCCTGAATCATCATCATTTGTGAATGCCATGAATAATACTTCTTGGCTTCCAACATAGTCATTTTCTTCATCTGATTCATCATTACCTCCTTTGCGATGAGGGAAATGAGTAGTTGATTTCTTTTTGATGAATACAAATTCATCTTCATCAGACTCATCTTTCTTAGAGAAGAAATTCTTCTTATTAAACCCTTTCTTTTTGTATACCATCCTTTTAGAATCCTCCTCATCATCACTATCATGCTTATGAGGACATTTTGTAGCATAATGACCTATTCTTCCACATTTGAAACAAATAAGATGGTACTTACCTTTTAGATTGGATCCTTTCTTTAGTCTTCACAAATTGCGCCAATTCAGATTGAACATCGGAGTCATCAATGCTGGTATTCCATCCTTCCCCTTTTTTGATTTTGAGGCCTTAAACGCTGCATATTTGGAACTTGGGATTCCTTTTGTCGTCTCATAGGCAATGAGGATTCCATGAAGTTCATCCATCTTGAGAGTATCTAGGCCCTTCATTTCTTATATAGCACTTACTTTGGAGTCAAATCGTCAGGGAGAGATCTTAAGACCTTCTGAACAACAATGCTTTATTTAATCTTTTCTTCCAATCCTTTAAGAGAGTTGACCACTTCAGCTACTCGGAGAAAGTATGATACAATATCTTCTTCATCATCCATTTTCAGACTTTTGAATTTCCTTCTATGAGTTAGAAGATTTTCCTTCTTAACCTTGGAGTCCCCATCGAATAAGCTAACCAGGTTATCCCATACTTCTTTGGCCGAGTTACAATTCATGACTTTTGTAAATTCAGAATCAGTGATTCCACTAGTGATGGAATTTAAGGCTTTTGCATTTGCAATGTAAGCTTTCCTTTCGTCTTGATCAGTTGGAAGAGTGGAAGGAGCAGTGTACCCATTCAAAACAAAATGCCAAACTTCAGGTCCAAGGGACATTAAGTAGTAGGACATTCTTTTTTTCCAAAAACCAAAATTTGTGCCATCGAACAAAGGAAGCCTTCCTGACACTTCTTGATTTTTCATTGTGACTAAGAATCCTTCTTCCAGCTGTTAGGCTGATTATGAAGAAGTTGGCTCTGATACCAATTGTTGGAAATACTGAGAGGGGGGTGAATCAATATTTTCTTTCAATTGTTATTATTACCAGTTAGATTCTTCACAATTTAATCAGAGAAATGTATAAGAATAATTTTATTGAGTATAAAAGAATAAGTACAATGTATGATAATTATTCCCAAGCACCAACTTGGTTTTTGATGAGGCTCTGACCTCTAGGGTTTTGTGTTGAAGTTTCTAATTTTACTTAGTTTAGAAACCCGTCATGCACTTTTTCTGATTTATTGCTACCTACTTGTTATTTTTCCTTTAATAAGTTATTTACAAAGTAAATACTAAAAATAAACACTAGTGCATGCTCAACATATTACAGATCAACAACTAAAAGAAACAAGAACAAACACACCACATGACACCATTACTTTTGGACCAATGTCCCTGGAAAAACCCAATGCGGGAAAACCGGTGCAACTATCTGAGGGTTTTCTTATTAAGAAATATCAGAGTACAATTTGGGTGCCGAAATTGGCCTACCCAACAAAGAATTTCCTTAGCAGCTATGCCTCACAATTTGAGAGAAATCTCCTGTCTAAAACCCCGAAAAATCCTTCCGGCAGCGCCTCAGCACAAAACTGCTCCTGCAACCCCAATGTCTGCACAATCTGGATTGCGTCAGCCCCTCTCTATCCCACGTTGGCCCTCCGTCAACATTTCTTGGCCTGCTTCAGCCCCAAGAGGCCATGCATCAGCTTTCTAGGCCTCTGCGCGCCAAACACACTGGCCTCTCTGGTGCTTTGCACAACACTTGGCTGCCTCTGCGTGGCCCTGCGTGAGCCCTTACTGGCTCTGCGTCACTCTCCTTGGCTGCTGCACTGCTCTCTTGACGCAATCTCTGCCTTCTCTATTTCTCTGTACTCAATTCCCCTCAATTTCTCTCCCAATCACTGATTTTATCTCTCTTAGCAAAATCCGCTCTAGAGAATAGAATGACTGATCATTCGGTGTACTCCTCCAAGTGACCCTCAAGCCTCCTCTTATACTTTTCCTGTTGATGATTCAATGATCGATATTGAGTCCCTAATCAATGGCTAAGACTATATCTAGCTTGATCCATGTCTTTTAGACCATTCTAACACAAATTCATATTAATACACATTGATATTTTATTTTCCCTAAGTTTAGACTTAGGGACTCCATTACAAATATTAATTATTTTAATATCTCCTGATCTGTTTAGAATCTGCCCAAACCCTTTTTGGGTATTGGAGATATCATGTGCCCCAACCTCTCCACAAAATTTCATGGCTAGAGCACATCCAATGCTACCCCAAATCAACACTCCCTCTTAGCGAGGACTGTGCTCTAGCAATACTCCTCACTGAGTATTACTTTGATCATCTGGCATCGGTACCTGTACTGATGCTAGGCCTTCCTGCCCATCATCCTCTACACTACTTTGTATTGTAATACTGCCCGTGGTTCTGCCACTGCCACTGCCACTGCTGCATCTGTACTACAGCTCCCTCTGCATCCGTGCTGCTGGTGGTCCTTTCTCCTACCACTGCTTCCTCACTGCACCTCCTCTCATCATGTTGCATCATGCTGTCCACTGCTACACTGCAACTTAGTTATTGAGAAGTAAGTAACTGATCTCCCTGTTGGACTAGAAACACCCACTGATGCTGAAGCTCCCTTTTCCACTAACAAGTGCTCCCTCTCTGACCTCTGCGCTGCTACAACAACTCCCTGTATCTCGGATTATTGCACACCTCTTTGTGCCTTCCTGCACTGGTGCAACACTTCTGTGCCTCTTGCTCTGCTGCAGCCTGCTAGCTCTGCACTGTCTCGGGACTCCTGTATTGTAGCTCCCTCTGCCGTTCCATCTGCATCCGTCTCTATCCACCCAGCCAATACTGCTACTCCTCATCGGGGCTCCCGTAACAAAGTCTAATCCAAGAGGATGGGTACCTCGAGGATCCTGCCCCTCATCACCTGTAGTCCATTTGGCTACAGCTCGATGTCTCCCCACTTCTGCTCAAGTGGTGCGTGTGCACTCATCGCAGAATCATCATCTGTCAAAACTTCCTTCTCTGCCCATGCTGGCGCTGCCTTAGTCTCGGAAGACTCTCCCTTACTCTTATTCCTTGGGCATTGGGTTGCATAATGACCCATCTCCCCACAGTGTAAGCACTTGATCTTGGAGAGATCTTTTTTCTTCTACTTCTCCTACTTTCCCTCAGATGCTAGGGCCACATCTTCCTCCTCCTTCTTGACCTTGATCCCTTTACTGTTGCTACCTGTCTTCGACTACCGTCTGATCTCTTCCTGGCAAAGAGTTGCCCACATCTCGTCCCAAGGTGGGAGAGTCCCTCTACCCAGGATACTCTGGACAAACACTTCCCAATCTTCTAAGACAACATTCAGGGTTGTCCTCACCATAAGCTCCTAATCTGGTGTCACTCATATAGCAGTCAACTAGTCTCGGATCTCATTCAGTCCACCAAGGAAGGTGTCAATCGATTGACCCTTCTTCATTTGATACGACCTCATCTGGTTCTCGAGCAACATTCTTCTCTGCACAGAAGTATTCTGGTACAGGTTATTGAGAGCCTCCCACATCTCAACTACCATTCCCTTCTCGGCTATATGTGGTACCACATGATCCTTGACCCCATCAAGGATAATGCACTTGGCCCTTGCCATCGCCTCTTTGTACCTGTCATTATCATTGGGGTCGAGTGGGATAGCTATAACCTTCAAGGCAAAGTTCTTGACATGATTCTTGTCAAGCATTAATAAGATTTTGGCCTTCCAGACTGTGAAGTTCGATGCTCCGTCCAGTCTATACTGGTCTCTTACCCCGTATAGTGCCATGACGCTACTCTACTTCCCTCCTGGAAGTTCTCTGTTCGACTCCTCTAAGTCTCTACTTCTCGTTTGAAATTTCTCTTCTGGAATCCCTCTGAGTCCCGATTTCCCTCTTGGAAATCCTTCTGCGCTTGTCAAGATGCCCCCTACTCTAATCGTCTTGTGCAACTGCAATGCTGATCTAGGTTCCTTGGCTAGAAACCCTCGGCAACAACTCCTCTGGCCCTGCTCTGTCAGGTACTATTCTGACTACAATACCTCACCATCTCCACTCTGCAATATTACTACATCCTTCTATACCCCAGCAACTACCTCTCTGTGAACTACGTCATCCCCTCTCTGCCTCACGCTGGCTTTGTGTAACCCCGGATGGGTTTGCGTCAGCCCTAGGATGCCCTATGTCAGCCCTCTGGCCCTCTACGTCAGCAATGCTGGCCTCTTTGAGGCTCTGCATAGTTCCTGGCTTCTTCTGCGTGGCTTTGGCTGGCTCTGCGTCACACTTCCTTGGCTTCTGCGCTGCTAGAAACAACTTTTGTCACCTAGGGAGAGCTATTTTCTGCTGCTATTGATCCGCTCTGATGTCTTTTAGTCCTCCTGTGATCTGAAATCATGCTCTGACACCATGTTGAAGTTTCTAATTTTACTTAGTTTAGAAACCCTTCATGCACTATTTCTAATTTATTCCTACCTACTTGTTATTTTTCCTTTAACAAGTTATTTACAAAGTAAATACTGAAAATAAACACCAGTGCATGCTCAACATATTACAGATCAACAACTAAAAGAAACAGTAACAAACACACCACATGATGCCATTATTTTTGGACCAATGTCCCCGGAAAAACCTAATGTGGGAAAACCGGTGCAGCTATCTGAGGGTTTTCTTATTAATCAATATCAGAGTACAATCTGGGTGCCGAAACTGGCCTACCCAACAGAGAATTTCCTTAGCAGCTATACCTCATAGTTTGAGAGAAATCTCCTAGCTGAAACCCCGGAAAATCCTTCCAGCAACTCCTCACCAAAAAATTGCTCCTGCAACCCCAGCATCTACCCAATCTGGACTGCATCATCCCCTCTCCATCTCATGCTGGCCCTGCGTCATCCTTTCTTGGCCTGAGGCAACCCTAGGAGGCCTTGCATCATCTTTCTGGGCCTCTGCGTCAGACATGTTGGCCTCTCTGGTGCTCTGCGCAGCACTTGGCTGCCTCTGCGTGGCCCTATGTGAGCCCTTGCTAGCTCTGCGTCACTCTACTTGGTTGCTGCACTACTCTCCCAACACAATCTCTGCCTTCTCTGTTTCTCTGTACTCAATTCCCCTCAGCTACTCTCCCGATCACTGATTCTATCTCTATTAGCAAACCCCACTCTAGAGAATAGAATGACTGATCATCTCGTGTACTCCTCCAAGTGACCCTTAAGCCTCCTCTTATACTTTTCCTATTGACGATTGAATGACCGAGATTAATTCCCTAATCAACAACTAAGATTAGATCTAGCTTGATCCATGTCTTTTGGACCATTCTAACACAGATTCATATTAATACACATTAATATTTTATTTTCCCTAAGTTTAGACTTAGGAACTCCATTAAAAATATTAATTATTTTAATATCTCCCGATCTGTTTATAATCTGCCCAAACCCTTTCTGGGTATTGGATATCTCATGTGCCCCATCCTCTTCACCAAATTTCATGGCTAAAGCACATTCGATGCTACCCCAAAGCAACACTTCAACCCTATCTCATCCAAGGCAACGACCTTGAGTTTAGGAGCACCGACTCCAAGGACACCAATCCTTTAGTTTTAATAAAGAATGTAGATGGAAATTACATGAGATGCTTCATTGAGTAAGGAAATCCTTCTTTACTGCTCAATGCTCCACTATTCTCCTCTGTGTTCTTATCAGTTCAGGGTTGCTTGACTTCACTGTACATTAGGATTTTTGTTGTTGTTGTTAAGGGGAGATCGTCATACATAAGGATAGTCCGTAATTTACCATAATTCAGTCTTCAAAAACACCATAAGACATTTTGCAATTTAGTCTTCATTGACACCATAAGAAAGTCTGCAATCCAAGCTTATAAAAAATCATGAGACAATCCACAATCCAAGCTTCAAAACGTCATAAGATAGTTTTCAATCCAAGATTTTGTGCAAGTCTGTGGAGGCAGAGAGATAAGCATCGTGCTTCTGTGTAGTCTATGGAGACTAAGGGATGAACACCGAGCTTTTGTGTAGTCCTCAACAATGTTTCCTGTCACCATAAAAAAAGACTGTCTTCTTCATGCTTATCTGAGAAGGTGTTGTTTCTTTTATGCCCTCGTATTCTAACTATTCATGAGATGTGAACAAATCTTCATGCTACTTCCTGTACTTATAGTACAGTCTGAATTACTTGACTGGCGTTTTCACTAAATTCTTGTCCTTGAAACATAGGTCTAACCTCTTATTTATACACATTCTACATCCTCACAATGAATAGTCACGTCTTCTAGGTCAAGCCGACATGACTTGTCTTAATATAGGTTGGCTCAATAGGTAGAGAATTAATTTAATCTTTAAAAATCAATTTCTCTCTTGTTATTTGGAATTTCGGGACACATAATAGCTCATTAGAAAGGTAAAATTATGCCCTTTCAGATGGTCCAGGTCTCATGATGAAATTCCTTTTCTAAGATAGAAAAAAATATTATTTCATGTGACTGATCATTTAATAGTGCAGAAATGGAGGCATGGAAAAGTGTCTTTGAGTGTTGGTCTTCTTCATCGTTTGGTTTCTTCATTGATTTCCACCATTTCCCTAGCTTCTTCAATATATTGACATCAATGGCAACTAGATTGACATTCCACCAGTAGGAAGGCTTACCTTTAGTAGGTCACCTATGATAGATATGCTAAGTCTAAGGAATAAGGTGATAAGATAGGATTATAGAGGACAACTCTTCCTAGGGACAAGGCTCAAGTAAGATAAGGGAAATTTGCATCCTCTAATGTAGCCTATTAGGGAATAAATGATTTAGGGATTGATGAATAACAATCTTAATGGATCAACCTAGAATCACAAGGCCAAGAAAGGGCTTCCAAGCCATGAATATTAGCAACCAATAGAACAAGAATCCTTGAACAATCCCCAAGTTGAAGCTTAGGGAAAACTGGGGCTTTTCTACAACAAGATCTACCTAGGGCAAAAGAATTTAGCTTTTAATTGGATGGATTAGCCACTAAAAGGGGTTTATTTTGAGGCAACAAACAATCCTTCCAATGTTGAATATTTCCACATGGAAATGCCTTCAACCCTAGCCCAATTCATGCGCTAACCCTAATTGGAGGCTTATCTTTGAGGGGCTGAAAATTAGATTAGGAGAGAGAATCAAATTTAAGTCAAATTTTGTAGGTGATCTAGAATGTGACAAGGAAAGTGCCTAGTCCTTTGGATGTTGGAGCTTATGGGACTATAAAATATGCTAGATCTTGGAAAAGAGTAAGGGAATGATGAAACCTTCAGTTTTAAAAACCTAGCTATTACCTTTATGAGGGAGAAAAATCAATTGGGAGAGTTAGTTTAAAGATTCACTAATGGGATTTTCATTCACATTCTAATAGTGAGTAATGCATAAAATTCTATCATCTAGATTCATTCAATGATTTTGAATAATAACTAGCATAAAAGAAACCCCAGATAATTAATTGTTCCATACATTAGACACAAGAATACAAATTTATCAAATCCATGGCACACTTACAAGATAGAATGCGAGTACAAGCCTCTATTGCTCCAAAGTAAGATCTCCAAGACAAAAGAAATAACTCCATATAACAAAGTACACAAGAGTCAGATCTCCACAAGAATACATGAAGGTTGAAAATCTCCAATAGGGTCGAAATAGTCAAAAGTGGCGATGATCCAATACAATGAGCCTATCCTATTTTTATATGAGGATTAGGATTACTAATTAGCCTGACAAAGCCCTTAAAAAAAGTTTGATGCTATAATATCCTTAGGTTATAAGCCAACCCACTAGCTTTATCAAAAAATGCCCTAATTAGCCCGCAAGAATGAGCTGTAAGCTCTCTCATGCTAATGTCATCAACAATAAATGCTCCAAACACCATGTCTAAGGGTGATGAGGTGTGCATGAAGGTGTATATTCTCGTGAAATTCACGATTTGAGGTTTGGCCCTCAAATTCACCTCATTACCTCCCATGCGAGGTCCCAAGATCCAACTAGGGTTCCAAAAAGTGGTCTCCATGGGTATCTAACTGCTAAATAAGGCCTCCTCTGCTTCTAACTTTAGGGGGTGGTTAGGTGTAACAAGCCCTCCCTAATCTCTCAAGGTGAGACCATCCTCATATGGGATCTAAATCAATTGCTTCCCATCCAAGCTATGTCAAGGATAGCTTGGGGCCACGCTGGGTTAAACTTTGTCATCCTGAAGAATCCTCAAATTTGCGTAAAAGTCAACCAACGTCTTGGGTGTTGGAGGTGCTTTGGGGCATGAGTCATCCAATGATGTTGCTGGGAGGCTCTTGACTCTCAACACTTCACTTGTTTGTGCCAATGTACTCCTTTGAAGGGCTTTGTACCTGTGGAGTAGGTGCTCGGGGCCTGGGATGTTGATCCACCTAATAAGAACAAGACAAATTCTAGCAAAAGCAACTTGTCATTAGGAACCAAGATCAATAATGCATCTAAGTGAACCAAACTTAAATTTCAAGGGAAATTCAATACTTCAAATAAGTATACCCTTTCAAAATCAAGACCGTTATCTTGCAAATAAGTTTTCTCCTTAGGTAGGGTGGCTAAAGGTTAACCCTATTAGGTGCTTCTAGCCCTTAAGGGGAAGAAAAAATTCTCTGGTCCACCCTTCTATTGATAGGTGTTAGTGAATAATAATTATGGTAATGGTGGCAAGAAGACTTCATGGCCAAGTGCCATGTTCAAAGGGACCAAGTGATGGGGTTTTCCACATCTTGAGTGCCTATATGTGAGGAGGAAGCATTCATGGATGAATGGGTTACTAGCTCAGCCTTGTATTTTCCACCCTTTTTGTGCGCCTTTTAATTCTTCTTTATTTTTTCCTTGTATTACTGCTTATATCTCAAGGGTTAGAGCTTGCGTTGTATGATGTGCAATTTTATTACCCCTTGAAGATGAGTTGGTTTATTGTTCATCGAGGTTGGGACATGCAAGGGTTCCTTCTATGATGTAATGGAGCAACATGTGCTTAAGAATTAGGTGATGGCCATATGAGTGAGGTAGAGCTCATGCTAGGATTTTGCCAACATGTTAATCTTTATGTTGTTGGCCATATTTTTCATTTCAATTTTTCTTTCTTTCTTTTTTTGTGGCAATGATGTGCTCTTTCTATTTCTTTTAGTTGCATCAATCTCGTAGTGCTAGGTTTTCGGGCCCTACTCAAAGTATGCCAAAATATGAGGGACAAATCCCCAAGAACCAATGGCAAGTTGAACCAGAAGAGTGGAAGTTAGATATGCGCTTGTAATGTAAGATGTAAACTGTTAATTATGACACATGGGAAAATGTAACTATGCTATCTCAATCAGGGCTTCCCAAATAATTCCCCTCCTATACCAAGGGGACCTTAAGGGAGTTACCAATGGACTAAGATGGAATATTAACCCACCAAAGTAAGAGGAGAGAACAAGATCATGTTCAAGGTCTGTCAGTCTTCCAGATCACCCCATAATTCATACCAAATGCCCAAAAATAAGCAAGTATAAGCACCCAATTGCAAAATGATCAAAGTACCTTTTGAATGGTAGTCCACCTACGTCCAAGTGTCATTAGATAAATTTTGAGGCCTAAAATAGGCCTCCTAAGGAATATTAAAAAATAATAGTGAAAATAATAAGATTACATTACATTACCTCATCAAGTTTTGGGGGGGAAAAGAAAAAAAACTACTTTTTCAATTTAACAACCCCTGGTTGATTTTTTGTGTGAATAAAATAAGACCAAGGTCATGGGGTCACATATTTCAAGATTAATGTTCGGAAAAACACTTAGTGGGCATCACCGATGATTAATTAATGGCTAAGGAAATTGGCAAAGGCATTGGAAAAGACAAAGAGACAATAATTGACATTTATTTACGAAAATAAAGGAAAATAGGAGAAAAAGAAGGTGAAGAGGCACAAATTTGCATGCTAAGGAAATTAGAGGAAAAAAGAAGGAAAATGAAGAAAATAGAGGCCTCAATGATAAAAAGGCTTATGAGGATTAGTTCACAGGTTTGGTCAGTTCAGTTTTGGCTCCGTCTTTCATTCTCTCATACTCTTGCACACTTAGAGAAGTCTTTGAGCTTTCTTAAAGCACTTGAGAATTCACTTGGATTTGGAGAAAGAAGGCAAACGAAAGTAGGGAAGCATAAGGAAATAATGGGATCAACAATTACAAATGGATTGCTTTGCAACTAACAAGTTGCATGTGTGATTTCCTTGTTGATTTCTAGATTCATGGTATATGCATCCATGTCTCTAGTTATGTGTTGTCATTGGCATGGGGATTTGCCCGGATTGACAATGGGTTTTAGCCTTGCCTTGCTATTTCCTAGATAACCATGGTGTTGTGGGTTTTCCACTTATTTTTTTATTATTGGGGCTTAGGTTATTTATGGCTGTGGGTTGGAACAAATGCTCTGGAAGCCCTGGAACAACTTGGGTTGAGTTACTAATTCCTAGAGCCTTAGGTTGGGACAAACATTATGGAGCCCTTGGTTGTTTGAGTTACTAGTCCCTGGATCCACGGTTGGAACAAATGCTCTGGAAGCCCTAGAAGGCCATGGGTTGAGTTACTAGTTCTTGGATCCCTGGATAGCTTGGGTAGAGACCGATTTGGTTGATGTTCATGATTTTTGGTTCGTAGAGGTGGAATCACTATGGTTGAGGGTTGAGGTGGTTGTTAGGTCCCTATAATACTAGTGATTCCCCCATTACTGTTGTTGTTGTGTCCCTTATTGTTATTTTTGTGCCCCTATCGTCTCCATATTGTTATTATTGTACCCCATAGAATCCCTCTATTGTTATTTTTGTGCCTTTATATTATTATTGTTAGGTTGGCTTGGTTATATTGTGACCCCTTAGACTCCTATATATAGAAAGGAGATTTTGTCATTTGAATCATCCAAGAATTTTTCATTTGTGTAATGTAAAGGAGGTTTCCCCCTCAAAGAGGCTGAATTCTAAGGCATTGATCTATCTTTTCTATCTTTTTGTGAGCTGGTTTCATAACATTTGGTATAAGAGCTTTGGATTCTAGGGTTTCGCTATTCCAAACAGGTAATTATGGAATTTTCGCTATAAATTTTTTTCTGCAACATTTCAAAAGCTAAATTAAAAACCCATTTGAGACTAAATCTCATTGAATCTTGGGTTCAAATTTCAGACCTTGTCTCGCTATAGTTTCAGAGATAGGATCTGAGGAAGTTAGGGTTTTTGCAAGCTCTAGAATTTCATCTAAAACAGGTCATCATGGAATTTTTGCTATAACTCTTTCGCTATGAAGTTTCAGAAGCTAAAAAAAAACCCATTTGAGATGAAATTGGTCTGAACCTCGGCTCTGAATTTCATCCTGTCTCGCTATATTTTCCAAGATATAATCTGAGGAAGTTAGGGTTTTTGCAGACCCCCGAATTACATTCCAAACAGATTACCTTGGGAAAATCGTCATAACTTTCGCTCTGAGCATCATATTGAATTTTCATAAGACTTTAGTTTTTTTGGGTATCATTTTCAGAACTTAAGGTTGAAGCAATGACCCGCGGCACGTCATACAAGTTCCCTCTACTGAACTAGTCTATACTCAGGTCATCATGGGAGATTTGGCATAACTCTTCATTGGAGAATCCAATCTTGATCAGACTTGTGGGACTAGAAAGATTACTTAGAGGGTTACACAGGAAGAAATTTCAGACCTGGGAGATCAAAATTACAGAGATACATCAGATTTTAATATCGAGCTCCTACAAAGTGAAAAAAGGTGTGTAGTTTTTTTAAAATTTTTGCATAAGCTTGGTTTGAAAAATTAGTTTGAAGGAATTCAAAGGGCACAGTGAAGAATTATTATCGGTAATTGATGCCCTGATGAAAGAAAGTGGAAAGACCTAGTAAGCAACCTGAAAGCTCTAGCATGACTCATGAAGAAGAGGAAGAAATGCAACATGATATATCAAAATTACGAGACCAAGTGCAACAAATTTCACTCGCACAAAAAGTAACAGAATGTTATATACCTAGGGGGGATAATATGGGGTACAAAGAGAGGTACCCAAGGTAATAATGTAATAATGGGATGGGCCATAGTAATAAATAAGGTGGTTAACCCATATCATGTAAGGGACCACAAGTAGTTAGTAATAATGTAATGGGCCCATGGTATTAGTTTGATGGTATGAGGGAACCATGGTAATGACCCATGGTATTGTATGTATGAGGCCTATATAGAGGCTAGAGACTCCACATGGAGAGATGTCAAGGAATATTGTATGAACAGGCATATGGCTTGTGGAGTGTTCTCCTTCTTTAAGGAGTGAATGTATGGTGTTGCCCTACCTTAAGGGTCTGATCAATAAAGAGACATTTTTATCTATTTCTATCTTGTTATTTATTGGGTTTATTTGTATTCTCTTATATTTCTAGGTCAAATCTATAACAAGTGGTATCAGAGCACTTTCTTGGGCAAAAAGTGGAGAATTTTTTTTATTTTTTATTTTATTTATTTTTAATGTTTTGCAGGAAATTTTTGGGTCGGCGAGTTTGCAGATCAGATCTGTACGTTTTGGGGAAATATTTGCAACATATAATTGCATATCTGAATTCTTTGTGAAAAAATACCCGATTTCAAAAGAAAAATTTGCCGAATCGGAGTCCAGATGAACGAGATATCACTGATCTAAAAATCAGTGGTGTTGTAGACAATTTTTCAGGGTAGCGAGTTTGCGGCGCAGATCTGGATGTCATGGTGCAAGATCTACAGAATCCAATTGTAGATATGGATTTTGTGCGAAAAATCACTCAATTTCAAAAAAACAATCAGTCGAATCAGAGTCCGGATGAGGGAGATATCGCTGATTTAAAATCAGCTCTTTTTTTTCAGAATTTTTGGGTGTTGACGGGAGAGTTGCAGCGCAGATCTAAAATTCCAGTGCCTGGATCAAGATTTCTATCACATGGGCAGATGCAGAATGGTTGTTCCATTTCCAAAAACAAGACATAATAGGGCTTCTGAACAATAATGACGAAATTGGCCATTTCAAATTTTCGCCAAAATTTTTCTGATGGTGGGCCTAGATCAGAGGAACCTGTATAAATTTGATGACTCTCATCCAGCCAGATGGCTTGCACAAATGGAGAAATATTTCAGATTGAATTATGTCATGGATGATGAGACTCAGCTGAGTGTGGGAAAAATGTACTTGGACAATGAAAGATGGCAATGGTGGTAAGGGCATCAACGTTGCTATGGAAGACCCTTAACTTGGGACACATTAAAAAAAGCTCTTATGGACCACTTTGACCGTAAATCTAATTTTGTGGATAAGCTCACATAGACAGACACACAGCCTAGCAAAGATTTTATTTTTACAGGAAATAAGGAAACCAAGAAACCTAAAGGGTTATTTTCTGCTGGTATCTCCTTATTGCAGGTTCATGGATTGATTCAAAAGGAGAAGATCATTGTTTCTATAAATCCTAGTTGCAAGCATAATTTTATCAATGTTAATTTGGCAAAAAAATTGCAAGTTCCAGCAAAACACATTGAACACACATAGGTGGATGATGAGGATGTTCAAGTGTATAAGGATTTGAAGATTTCTATGGATAAGTATGTGTTGCATGGTGATTTTTATACTTTAGAGATGGATAATATGGATGTTGTTTTGGGATATCCTTGGATGGAATTAGTGGGTACTATCAATATTAATGTGCAGAAGAAATTCCTGAAGCTCTGGTATAAAAAGAAGAAAATTACATTACAGGATATTTCCATCAATAAACAGGTAGAGTCCACGGAGGTTGATGCAGAAGATGTTCCAGGGATTGACATATCAGATGATAAGCAGTTGATGGTCGACAATTAAACACAAACAGAGGCTGAAGCTGAAAAGGTTATAGGTGCTGACACATCTGATGAGGGTTCAGTGGTTGAAGTAATATTAGAAGATAAGACACCACAGTAGGCACCACAACATGCACTAGATAACAGTCAGGCTCCAGTAAGGGGTGAATTAAAGAAAAAGACACCATGGGTTAAAACTTCAACATATCATCACCCACATCACCCTGCAAGAAAACAACCAACAAGATGGAAACCAATTAGCCACAAGGACAACAACCCCCACATGACAGATAGAGCGGAGTGAAGATCCACCTACTACACATCAACACAGAAGAGCTGCCACGGTCAACTTCCATCTCAAGCGAGCGAGGCACCAGCGAGATCGAGGGTTCACCTTTCTCTTGGATGGCTAGATGCACGTGCATGGTACCAGTGGACTACTCTTTTGAGTAGATCTTATTATTTGTGTTCTTCCCATGTTTCGGGGATGAAACATGCTAAGGGGGGTGGAATGTTATATACCTAGGGGGAATAATATGGGGTACAAAGGGAGGTACCCAAGGTAATAATGTAATAATGGGATGGGCCATAGTAATAAATAAGGTGGTTAACCCATATCATGTAAGGGACCACAAGTAGTTAGTAATAATGTAATGGGCCCATGGTATTAGTTCGATGGTATGAGGGAACCATGGTAATGACCCATGGTATTGTATGTATGAGGCCTATATAGAGGCTAGAGACTCCACATGGAGAGATGTCAAGGAATATTGTATGAACAGGCATATGGCTTGTGGAGTGTTCTCCTTCTTTAAGGAGTGAATGTATGGTGTTGCCCTACCTTAAGGGTCTGATCAATAAAGAAACATTTTTATCTATTTTGATCTTGTTGTTTATTGGGTTTATTTGTATTCTCTTATATTTCTAGGTCAAATCTATAACACAAAAGCTAAGATGGATGGTTTAAAGAAAGACATAGAAGCTAATATGGATGGTTTAAAGAAAGGCGTGGAAGCTAATATGGATGGTTTAAACAAAGGCATAGAAGCTAAGATGAATGGCATGGAAGCTAAGATGGACAGCATGGAAGCTAAGATGGATGGCATGGAAGCTAAGATGGATGATTTAAAGAAAGGCATGGAAGATTTGAAGACACATTTGACAAACTTTCTACAAGAAATGCTTACTAATGGTGAAAGGGTAGTAAAATAAAATCATGATGAGAACAAAATAAATGTTAATCATGATTTCATGGAATCTAACTTTGGATCGAAGAACCACCATGTTCCAAAGATCGACATGAGGAAGTTTGATGGCAAGGATCCCAGAACATGGATACTATAGATAGAGAAAATTTTCGATCTCCATAATGTGCAAAACACACAAAAGGTACGCATTGCAACTTTATATTTGGAACCAAATCAGTTTGTATGGTATAGATGGCTTTGCTCTCGTAAACAAATTGTCACTTGGGCTATTTTTATGGATGAAATGATAGCATATTATGAGGATACAAAAAGCAACACTTTTTTTAGTCAATTGATAAATCTCAAAAAAAAGGATGCAATGATGGAACACATTGAGGACTTCCAAAAATTGAATATAAGGGTAAAAGATATTCCAGACGGGCATAGGATTGATGTGTTCATAGGGAATTTAAAAGATAACATCCAACATGAGGTTCGCCTTTGGGAACCAGATTCATTGGAGAAGGCATTTAGGTTGGCAAGAAAAATGGAAAGAAAAATTATGGCAACAGGAAGCCTGTTGGACACCTAATCCTCTAAGGGTTGGTGTGGAAGTTGAACCACTTGGAATATGAATCCAAGGGTCACACCATGTACTATAAATTTATATCATTTGTTAATAATAAGTGTACTTTCCTGATTATCTTTAATATTCTGTTGTTGCCATGTGTGTGTTTAACATGGTATCAGAGCAGGCGATATCTTGCCTTGCTCAACTGTGAGACACTTGTTTTCTATGGCCTTTCTTACATGCCAGTCCTGTACCTCTGCCCATTGTCCCGATATAGAAAAAATAGTGTTTTTTCCCTCATACGCAAGGTCGAATGTCTTATATATCTGCTTTGTAACTTCTCTACATTCATATAATTGTCAGTTCTGCAATTCTGGATGTAACGTACATTCCAACAATATGAAAATAGAGGCCTGGGTATTTTAAGAGTCTGTCAACTCTGCAGAACCTACTTGCCATTCTCAGCCTAACACTCAGCCCATCGTTCTCCCCACTGGTTTCCATACACAATATTATGGTGTGGTATCGTAACTGCGATATATAACTCTACTGCAATATATCAACCAACTTGGGCCCAGATAATATGACACTCCTATATGCGATTAATGAATCGCTACCTATTTTGTGACCCTAGTTTTTCTTGCGATGGTTTTACAAGACTCTGCCCATTTTTAGGGAGGCCTTGTAGATCCATTACTTGAAGAGTTCATTGCCTCTTTGCAGTTTCTGCTTGTTGGTATCGTTCCTGAAGCTTTCTTTTAGAAGCTTCAACCCTTACAGATATATCAACTGAAGATGTTGGCTTATTTCGAGGTGGAAGAGAAGCATCCCTTATTTGATTCTTCATTGGATCACTGCACCGATGGACATTGTCCCTAAGTTCATTCCTCTGAGGCATTCCACTTGTATACTTAAAACACATAGAAGTGGCAGCTCCATCATTTGGAATACTAATTGAATGTCTATGATTAGTATTCTTCTGCTTTTGATTATGTGACTTTGTTTCTCCTGATGCCTCTTAATTGCTGGGCATGATTCCAAGGAGAAATAGGGTCGAAATCCCTCACTGTTAATGCTGGACGAGAGCTGCATAATTTATGGGTTGAGTCACAGTTAAGGTGGAACGAGTTAACTGCTATTCGAAGGCTGCCACTATCCCCCATTGCATGAGGCTGTATATCATCTTGGAGAGGCTCATATTGCTGACTGTGTGGAGTCCGAGCCTTTATTGGTGAGCTGGAAGGTGATACGACCACCTTATGGTGTCTATGACAACTGCTGGTACCTATATATTGATTTCTGTTGGGACGTTTTGAGGTGCTGTATGGAGAGGAGCAAATTATGAACTTATATGTGTCATTGAAGAACATAAAAACTACATTGAATTGTATATTATACCCAATTTCCTCTAGTCTAATTGTCTCCGTTCTATTTGCATAGTAAATACTAAGAGGAAGTTGCCTATTTTCTCTCTTTCTATGACAGAAATTACATATATCAGTCCTATGTAAATCTTCGTGCTTGAAATATATCAGCTTGAAATTTTGGTAGCTTCATTCTGGGTACATGTCATTTATTGCGTGTATTTTCTGAGTTGGAATTGTGAGAAAACACCTACACTAGTACATAGTTGAGTTGTTTAATTAAATGCTACACTGAAACCATAGCACAAACTCAAAAATTTAGTATGAGAAATTAAGTTTTTTCAAAGAAGGGATATTACACCAATGAAGGCTGAGCTACCTAGAGAAGAGAGCGAAAGTGTAAGGTTTCTATATAAGATCTGAAATCATCATTTAAAGATCATTTATGTGCTACAACAATAATCCAAATTTATGATTATATTAGTCCTGAAAGGAGCGAGTAGTTTGAAGATTTTACAAATACATTTTCACTATGGAAAGGAGTTGATCTCCCTCAAAATTCTAAGCATAAAATATAAATTGGAAGCCCTAAAGTCTGGCCACTGTCACCTAAGAAAAATAGCTGAAATTCTGAGCAAGATTGAGTTCTCAATTAATATATCACCCTCCTTCACGATATCATCTTGGAGCAAGTAATACAGTGGTAAATTCTGAGTATATAAATATACAGTCTGATACAAAAATAGTGAGACAGTAAACCGACCCGTGGAAAAGAATCTGAGTCTTAAAGGAGAATCAAACTTATGCATCTCTGTAGGTGTTATAGACATTTTTGTGCCTTACAGCATAGAGCATGAAATGTCAATAATCTAAGGGATGCAAAGTCCCTAAACAAGTTGTTCTTACCCTTAGAGGAACAAGGTTAGCAAACCACAACACTGCAAGTCAGTTCTCCACTAAAAAACACTCAAAAACAGGTCAGTTTTGGATCATTGCAGCTGCTCCACTAGGCATCTGCGCTGCATAGCAGGTACAACAAAGGCTACCTGCATTGCATAGCAAGTAGAACAAAGGCTACCTGCATTGGGCGTACTTGGACATGTGGAGGAATCTTTTTCTCAAAGTGCCAGTGCCTAGGAAGCTTCTAAAAAGACACTTGATGATAAGATTCACCTAATGATGAGTTAAGAGCTTCTAAAACTCCAAGTGGAAGACAGAAACTCCGAGTGAAGAACTGAAGAACAACTGGAGTTGAAGAGGACAACAAGTCACACATCAAGCTGACTTATCTTCACTCCAAAACTCTATATAAGGATCTCATCCCATGGGATCTAGGAGGCCGGAATTTAGTGCAAAGAATTGCTATTGGTTTACAGTTGTGAGCATTGGGTGATTGCTTGAGGGAGGTGAAGAAGAGATTTCTCTCCGTCGGGAAGGTGATGCTGGATTGGACCTCTCATGGTTGTATCACCGTCTGAACCTTACTTCCATATATTAATAAAGCTTTTGAGGTTCTTCTATTCGCATGTGTTTCAATGGTGTATTGTCTTACTTGCGTCTTTGATTTATGCTAATCCTTGAATCGATTATGAATGCATGCTTCTTGTAGTTTCCTTTCTTTGTCTTGTTTGCAGGATCTCGTGTAGCTGGGCCCGTGAAAAGACTTGGAGCTGGGAGCAAGCGGCAATCAAAGGAGATTGGATCGACCATTTGCGCAAGACATCGGTAAGTGGATCTCTTCCCTTTATCTCTTGCATGTCATAAAGAAGAAACTTTAGATAGCTTTGCTTTCAGCTGTTGCTAAGGAACTGTCACCCTTAGAGTGGGTTAGGGTCATTCTGAGTTGGATACTTTCCCCCACAACAGACTGGAGACTCCACTGGGGATCGTGTCTTGTTGGTAGCTTGTGTTTCTTGCTATTCATTTCTTAAACAAAAGAGTACCGAATCAAACTGCATGCGAGTCCTTCGAATGCAAAGTAGAGGGCAACTACTCTAGCCCAGTGCTGGGCATGTTTATGATTTGAAGAGCTGATCCACAAGGACTCTTTTTAGCTCTTTGTGATAGTGTTCATCTTCCTTTAATCATCCTCTAGTGTATACTTGACTGACAGCCTCTGATTTGGCCAAAAACCGCTCATTTTTTAGCAAACTGTGACCCGGAATCTGAGAGAGACGAGAGTTGTCTCATCAGTGCAGCTGCAACAAAGGCTACCTGCACTGCGACGTAGGTCCCGAAGGGGCTACCTGCGCTGCATCTTAGATTGACAGTGCAGCACCTGCGCTGATCCAGTTTTGCCTTGTGCAACTTGGATTCTCCACTGTCTGTTGCCCAGTTTTCAGTATTGATTTTACAGCCAGTTGTCAACCTGTATACCCAGCTGAAACCACTTCTCTTTGCCTTCATTCCGCCTCCGTTGTATGAAGAAACTGTGATTGTTCTTATTGTATTTCTTGCTGTCATTCACAGTTTCCCATAGCGAAAGTGAACTAGTCTTGCTATGACCTCTTGAATCTAGACCTGTGAGAAAGTGTCGTTGTGATTCTAAGAGTTAGTTTATTGCTGTTCATAGCTGCTTGAGCATTTTCTTTCATTATATGGTTCGAATTTCAGTATTTCTTGTGTTGAAACGAGCGAATCTTAAGGTGTTCTTTTGATTATTGGACAAAAACTTGTTTTCTTTCACTTGAAATTGAATTCGAAATTATACAACAGCTTTCTTTTTGTAATACATCAACATTAAGGAAGAAGAAAAGAAATACTTGCATTGTGCATGTGCATTTTGACAGTTTGCATGTCGATTTAGGAAAAGTGCATCAGTGTGTGCTCTATGATCTGTTTGAAAAGATGATGTCTTTCTTTTCCTTCAGTAGTTAAGGTTTTCATAAGTTGAAAGAATTGGAAAAAAAAAGCTTGCTTATCATTCTTAGACTGCATTTAGGAGTTGTCTCATACATCACGTGGTGATCCATAAAGGCAAACTGCTAAGCAAGATCAACCTAAAAAGAACTGAATTTATCTAACAACGCTTTGAAACATAACGAAATATAGTAGAGGTCTAGGTAGAGACGTGAACCGGCGTCGTTAAACATAGTGACTGTTGATCTCTACGAAGGTGGGTGATTCCTCCTGAGAGACGATAGCACTAATACGGACTTGTGCCCCCGCGTACCGTCGCGTATATTGGGGGACCCCTATAGGAACAAAGCCTTTATCCATAGGAATCCGTGTCGGCCGCCCTACTGATCGCGATGCAGTGAACACAGCATTCACGAAGATCAACCACTCGTACCGTAAAACGTATTCTGTGGTTTCGCGAAAGGTTTGGCACACCCTTGCCTAGAACTCCAGAGTAGTTTCTTTTGGCCTTTTTCAAACTCTATAACTGAAAAAGTCCATCCGAGCATTTGTCACTTCGGGCTCGTTAATACATCGAAGGAGACTAGAGTCATCTTTAGCTTTTTCTCGACTCTTAAAACATGAAAAAGCAAGTTGTGTCTTAAAAGCGTCTAAAATTAATTCAATTCGAAAACACATTTTACCCTGTGCATTGTTGGTTGATCAAGTAATCCGCAATCGTGGAAGAAAGTCAATCGATGAACCGTCGTTCGCGGAGGAACACGAGACAAACGTCTTTGTCCCCGGAATCAAAAACAACCCGGGCAAAGCGACCTCGTTCAACTGGTTCCAAATCTCCTGTCAAAGTTAGAACAAGTGTTCCAACGACATCTGAGGTTCCAGTTACTCCAAACATTTCTGGAAACCCTGCCCCTATTGAAGAAGTTCAACAGCCCCAGAAGGACAGTAACACTGATCCTAGTCTGAAAGCAAATGCTTGTGTTACTGAATCAGGTCCATCAGTGATCGGTTCAGAGAGTCTTGCTCCTCAAACGACTGTCGCTGTCGAAACAACCCCTTCTTCGGCACCAGAGATATTCTACGGACCTGACGGTCTTCCTCTTCCACCCGGTCTGATCGCAATAGAAGAGATTGTAGAAGATCCGCAAGCAATCACTCCAACACATTTTGGAGCAGGGATCATTCTACTTCCTACTGCATCAGAAGCTAGCCTATCACCCAGAGAAGTTCCTGAAGAATCACTAGGCAATCTACTGGATAGACTCAAAATGTCTGAACAACCGTCGACATCCAGGACTGTGCCTAATGACACAGCGACTGCAGAACTCCCTGGGGTCATTCTGACAATGTTCGCCGGCACACCATCTGTTCCTAACTCTCAACAGCTTGCGGGGGTCCCTTCGGGGGCCATGACGACAGTATGGTCTGTTCCTGTTTGTTCTCCCGGGATAATACCCGGTAACTCCTATGTTGGAACTCAACAGATTGATCCTTTTGGAAATCCGTTGGGGCAATCCGGTCCTCGAGGTGTAATAAATCCTCTCGGTTCCGGACCACCACCGTATGGGGGGCAATATGCTTTCTCATTACCCCCTCCGGGAGGTTACCCATACAAGAGTTCACAACCATACTCAGGTTATACTGGAATAACTACAAGTGGTTGGATACCTATGCCATCCCAACAACCAAGAGTTGTGTATTCTATGCAACAACAGATGCCTGTGACGAACATCCCGATGACACCAGCAATTGTGACTGTGTCGCAAGTTCAAACAATACCTGTTACATGTCAACCTCAGTTTTCTCAGGTTGTAATGCAACAACCCGTTGACCCTGCAACCCAACCGCAATCACCGGCAAGCGAGGCGTCACAAACACAAACGGGTACCCTTACCCCTAATCTTGGCCCAGTGGTAAGCATAGCACAACAACCAATGGCGTCACAACCATGGTTAGTGCAGTATCAACAACCGCAGTTCCAGCAAGTGTACCAAGGTACCGAGCAGCAGATTTTTGCGAATAATGGACAACCGTACCTACAATACGGTCAAAACCAACCACTCTACGGTGGAGTAGTCCATCAACCGTATCAGTCATATCAGCATCAATTACATTATGCTGGTATGCAAAGACCAATTGCTCAGGCGATTCCATCGTACCCTGGGTACGCTTCACCTAACCTGAGTCAGCAGCTGCCATTCGTGGCAACTCTGGAGTTACCCGATCTACAACGGTTGACAAACGATCCTATCGCCTACGCCCCTTGGTGGCCCATGATTCCTCACAAACTTCCATCGGACATTCCTAAATTCAATGGAAACCCGGGCGAAGACCCGTCGAATCACGTCATGACCTTTCATCTATGGTGTTCATCGAACACCCTGAACGATGATTCGATAAGACTTCGCCTCTTCCAGAGGACATTGACAGGTCCGGCGGCCAAATGGTATATAGAATTGCCAAGAGCCTCTTTCGACAATTTCAGCTCCTTAGCCACGACTTTCTTAACCCACTTTCAATTACCTATCAGGTATGAAACGGGAACCGAGATACTGACCAACTTCAAACAGACGACAGCTACTCACATATCTGATCATATACATGAGTGGCGTCATCGTCGAAGGATGGTGAAAACATACGTTCCTGATCAGCTATTAGCTGAATGGTTTATAAAGTCTCTACTTCCGGCTATAACGGAAGATGTGGCCAAGGGGGGAGTCGTAACGGAGGAGCAGGTCATTGCTCGTGCTCAATATTTAGACTTGGTATATACTCAGTCTGGCACGCTCTATGACAAAATACCTGATGCCCCCAGACCTGAATTTTCAATTCCTCCACCTCCTAAATCGAATATTGACTCTCATGCCGGAGATGGCGTGATTGGCACTGCAGGCGTGAAGTCGAGAAAGGCTTCACCTCAGAAAGCCCGTAAGACTTCAGATCGAAATGCCCATGAAAAGATTCTTGCTTCGGAAGTAAATGCCATATCAGCAGATAAAGGCAAAGAAACCAATCAACCAGGAAGCAAGAAGAAGCAAAACAAAGGGAAGAAGAAGCAACAGGATGACCTGTCACCTGAAAAAACTTCTTCTAACTCTCCTGAGAAAGGGAAAAAGAAAGGGCCCTGTATGATATGTGACGAGGATCATTGGACACAAGATTGTCCATACAAAGCTGAGCTCAAGAGATTTTTTAAAAGTCCAAAGAACCCGACTGTGCTGACTGATCCATTTCCCAATCCAGGTCAAAATATGGTTGATAGTGGAAATGCTTCCCCGTCGCAAGTGCTGATGTTGTCGATCTCTAAGCAGCAAAATGATGCTTTGATTTCGACAAGGAGCAAAGATTACGGGAATCCGCAACTGTCAAACGAAAAAGGTAAAGATCAACCTAGTAGTTCGACAACAACTTCGACAGAAGTTGTCCCGCCCATAATGCCAGAATTAACGATTAAACCACCTAAGGGTGTAGTACACAAGTCGACGTTTAATCCTCGTGCCAGAGTGGCGCAACATTATAACATAGTAGAAGATTTGGCTCAATCGCCATCCGCTATGTCGACTCTAGAAGTACTACAAAATTGTCCATCCCAGAGGCAGGCATTGTTATCGGCAATAGGGGGGGTTGATCCTAAGGATTCCAATCTTGTGTCCTTTGATCACAAAGGGTATGACCCTCAGTTACAGCTCAGCTAGCTTTCCTGATTCAAGTGAAGGCCCTCAACAAAACTGTTCACAGAACAATTATTGACGAGGGAGCATCGACATGTATTATGTCAATGAGCTGCTGGAAAACGCTAGGGTCACCAACCTTGTCGAGATCTTCGACAACACTAAAGGCTTTCGACGGTAGGACATATACCCCTTACGGTATCCTAAGTAACTTGAAAGTTGAACTAGGTGGAAAAACAGTAGAGATTGATGTTGAAGTCATAGATGGAAATCTAGATTACAACATCCTACTAGGAAGACCATGGATTTATGCCATGGCAGCTGTCGTGTCGACTTATTTTAGGAAGATCGCTTTCCCGTTTGAAGGAGGGATTACGGTCGTCGACCAACAGAACTTCCTCCTTAATGGTTCACAAGTTACGGGAAGCATTCCCATGATCCATGAAAGCGACCATTCAATTCAAGATATAGGAGTAGGCCTGTTGAAAGACCCCACGATGATGGGGACTTTCTCGCTACCAAATCATATGTACATAGGAAATGTACCATTGGTGGCCACCTGCAACATGATATCTTCCACGAAGATCGCAAAAGACAAATTCATCATGGATCGGGCAATGGTGTTACACCCGAGCCCAATCGAAATATTGTAGCAATCAATGTTTCAGGCATGGGAGGCGAGCCCAAATCAATGCTCGTCAAGCGTTTGGGTAGATAGGTCAGGAGAATGTGGTACCCCTTTGGATCCTTGGTCACAAGTGCATGCAAGTGACGAAGGAATCCTGCAGTCAATGTTGATTGAGGGGGCACCATGGGATGATAACCACCATCGTTCCCTTCCTCAGGAAGATACTCAAGGCGACCTGTATCACCCCTCAGTATTTGAATTCCTAACAAATACTGTAAAAACGGTGGATTCCGAGAGAAACCTATCCAATATAGAAGAGACTATAGCCATAAATATCTCGACCAAAACAGACATTGTAGAGAATATTTATGTCGACAAAGGTTGTTCTCCTTCAGAACAAGAAATATATAAAGCTCTTTTCCGCGAATTTAGAGATGTCTTTGCTTGGTCCTATGATGAAATGCCAGGCATCGACTCGAGTATAGTTGAACACGAAATTAAGATGTATCCTGATGTCAAACCAGTAAGACAACGGCTTCGGCAGGTGCACCCCAAGAAAGCCGCTGCCATCAAGGCGGAAGTTGAAAAGCTCCTCCATGCTGGTTTCATCTACCCGGTTCCTCTAACCGATTGGGTATCGAATATTGTCCCTGTTATGAAAAAACAAGGAACAATATGAGTGTGCGTCGATTATAGGGATGTAAATCAAGCTTGTCCAAAGGAAAACTACCCTACACCCTTCATCGACCAGATAATTGATGAATGCGCCGGATGTGAAATCTTTTCATTTATGGACGGATTTTCTGGGTATAATCAAATTAATATCCGCCCACAGGACCAGTCAAAGACTGCATTTATTTGTCCGTGGGGCACATTCGCTTATCGAAAATTACCCTTTGGTTTAAAGAACGCAGGGGCGACATTTCAGAGAGCAATGAATTATGCTTTCCATGACATCAAGAACATCGTTCAACCTTATCTCGACGATCTTCCGGCTCATTCGCAAAAGCGGACTGATCATCCGCATCATTTAAGAGCAATATTTCTACGTTGCCGACACTACAAGATAAGACTCAATCCACACAAATGTGTGTTTTGCGTCGGTTCTGGTCGTTTACTTGGCTTTATAGTCTCCAAGGATGGGATTCGTCTCGACCCTTGCAAGGTGCAGGCAATCATTAATTTTCCTCCACCTTCGAACTTGCTTCAGATTCAGAAACTCCAAGGGAAAGCAAACTTTCTGAGGAGGTTCATTCCAAATTACGCAGAACTTGCTAAAGGTTATACCCGTCTCCTGAAAAAGGATGTACCTTTCGTCTGGGACCAGGTTGCACAAGCTTCCTTTGATGCTTTGAAAGAAGCGCTAGTCAAAGCATCATTAATGTACGCCCCAGACTATCTAAGGGATTTTAACCTGTATCTGGCTGCAGCAGATACGACCATTGCAATGGTTTTGGTTCAAGAAGTCGATGGAATTGAACACCCTATATATTATTTAAGCAAAAACTTAAATGAATCCCAAAAATGATATCTAATATAATGCACTGCGTAAATCCCCCATACTTAAATTCAAAAAGAGTCAAGGGATCTCTACCTGAATGGTTCATGAGGCACAATACTTGCTAAGGTTTTGCAAATGGGGTAGCAAGCTAAGTGGGCTTGATTGTGGGGGAAAACTCCACAGTTAAGCGCGCTTGAGCCAGAGGAGTTCTGGGATGGGTGACCTCCTGGGAAGTCCTGGTTACCGGGTGCAAGCCCCGGAAGTGATGATTGATGCTATGTGATTCGTTCTCCACATTTCACTAGTTTCAATCCCACTTCTTCACCCCTGTGAGCATCACCCGATGCAATGAGTGCTAAGTGAACTATTCAAAAATCATGAGATATTAGTCACTTTACGACTACCTCTCATGGAAATGGTCATACTTTGAATGACTTACTTAACGCAGTTGAATCCCAAAAATGATATCTAATATAATGCACTGCGTAAATCCCCCATACTTAAATTCAAAAAGAGTCAAGGGATCTCTACCTGAATGGTTCATGAGGCACAATACTTGCTAAGGTTTTGCAAATGGGGTAGCAAGCTAAGTGGGCTTGATTGTGGGGGAAAACTCCACAGTTAAGCGCGCTTGAGCCAGAGGAGTTCTGGGATGGGTGACCTCCTGGGAAGTCCTGGTTACCGGGTGCAAGCCCCGGAAGTGATGATTGATGCTATGTGATTCGTTCTCCACATTTCACTAGTTTCAATCCCACTTCTTCACCCCTGTGAGCATCACCCGATGCAATGAGTGCTAAGTGAACTATTCAAAAATCATGAGATATTAGTCACTTTACGACTACCTCTCATGGAAATGGTCATACTTTGAATGACTTACTTAACGCAGTTGAATCCCAAAAATGATATCTAATATAATGCACTGCGTAAATCCCCCATACTTAAATTCAAAAAGAGTCAAGGGATCTCTACCTGAATGGTTCATGAGGCACAATACTTGCTAAGGTTTTGCAAATGGGGTAGCAAGCTAAGTGGGCTTGATTGTGGGGGAAAACTCCACAGTTAAGCGCGCTTGAGCCAGAGGAGTTCTGGGATGGGTGACCTCCTGGGAAGTCCTGGTTACCGGGTGCAAGCCCCGGAAGTGATGATTGATGCTATGTGATTCGTTCTCCACATTTCACTAGTTTCAATCCCACTTCTTCACCCCTGTGAGCATCACCCGATGCAATGAGTGCTAAGTGAACTATTCAAAAATCATGAGATATTAGTCACTTTACGACTACCTCTCATGGAGATGGTCATACTTTGAATGACTTACTTAACGCAGTTGAATCCCAAAAATGATATCTAATATAATGCACTGCGTAAATCCCCCATACTTAAATTCAAAAAGAGTCAAGGGATCTCTACCTGAATGGTTCATGAGGCACAATACTTGCTAAGGTTTTGCAAATGGGGTAGCAAGCTAAGTGGGCTTGATTGTGGGGGAAAACTCCACAGTTAAGCGCGCTTGAGCCAGCGGAGTTCTGGGATGGGTGACCTCCTGGGAAGTCCTGGTTACCGGGTGCAAGCCCCGGAAGTGATGATTGATGCTATGTGATTCGTTCTCCACATTTCACTAGTTTCAATCCCACTTCTTCACCCCTGTGAGCATCACCCGATGCAATGAGTGCTAAGTGAACTATTCAAAAATCATGAGATATTAGTCACTTTACGACTACCTCTCATGGAAATGGTCATACTTTGAATGACTTACTTAACGCAGTTGAATCCCAAAAATGATATCTAATATAATGCACTACGTAAATCCCCCATACTTAAATTCAAAAAGAGTCAAGGGATCTCTACTTGAATGGTTCATGAGGCACAATACTTGCTAAGGTTTTGCAAATGGGGTAGCAAGCTAAGTGGGCTTGATTGTGGGGGAAAACTCCACAGTTAAGCGTGCTTGAGCCAGAGGAGTTCTGGGATGGGTGACCTCCTGGGAAGTCCTGGTTACCGGGTGCAAGCCCCGGAAGTGATGATTGATGCTATGTGATTCGTTCTCCACATTTCACTAGTTTCAATCCCACTTCTTCACCCCTGTGAGCATCACCCGATGCAATGAGTGCTAAGTGAACTATTCAAAAATCATGAGATATTAGTCACTTTACGACTACCTCTCATGGAAATGGTCATACTTTGAATGACTTACTTAACGCAGTTGAATCCCAAAAATGATATCTAATATAATGCACTGCGTAAATCCCCCATACTTAAATTCAAAAAGAGTCAAGGGATCTCTACCTGAATGGTTCATGAGGCACAATACTTGCTAAGGTTTTGCAAATGGGGTAGCAAGCTAAGTGGGCTTGATTGTGGGGGAAAACTCCACAGTTAAGCGCGCTTGAGCCAGAGGAGTTCTGGGATGGGTGACCTCCTGGGAAGTCCTGGTTACCGGGTGCAAGCCCCGGAAGTGATGATTGATGCTATGTGATTCGTTCTCCACATTTCACTAGTTTCAATCCCACTTCTTCACCCCTGTGAGCATCACCCGATGCAATGAGTGCTAAGTGAACTATTCAAAAATCATGAGATATTAGTCACTTTACGACTACCTCTCATGGAAATGGTCATACTTTGAATGACTTACTTAACGCAGTTGAATCCCAAAAATGATATCAGATATTCTCATGTTGAAAAGTTGGCATTAGCAGCTGTTCAAGCGATTCAAAGATTTCGACATTATGTCCTCTTTAGGAAGACCACTGTATTGTCAGATTGCAACCCCATGACTTATATACTGTCGCGACAGTTGCTTGGGGGCAAATATTCAAAGTGGATAGCTATCCTTCAAGAGTTTGATCTGGAATTTGTGAAATCCAAATCAAAGAAAGCTTTAGTTTTCGCAGAATTATTATGCGATCTCCCGTCATTGTACAACGATGAAACGTCCAAAGAATCGATCGTGGACGAAAGTTTGTTTCTGATATCAGCAAATGATGAGTGGTATGGAGATATAATAATTTATCTCCAAACCCAAAAGTTTCGGCAGGACACCTCTCACTCAGAACGAAAATGCATTCGATACCAAGCAAAAGACTACATGATCGTCGGTGATACGCTTTACCGTCATGGTGTCGATACGGTCCTGAGAAGGTGTCTAACCCATGAGGAAGCCGAAAAAGCCCTGAATGAATGTCATTCAGGCACCTGTGGGGGGCATCAATCTGGATATGCTACAGCACAAAGAATCTTACGAGCAGGATACTTCTGGCCAACAATGTTCAAAGATTGCATAACTGCGGTTAGAAGTTGCCATGCATGTCAGATTTTTGATAGCAAAACCAGATGACCCCCCGCTCCTTTACAACCAATAATAGCTGTGGGGCCTTTCGCCAAGTGGGGCATCGATTTCATGCAATGTAACCCCACCTCGACCGGGGGGCATGGGTATATTATAGTCGCAGGCAGTTGACTATTTTACCAAATGGGCCGAGGCGATGCCTACATTGGCTAACACTGGTGAAACAACAGCCCTATTCTTTTTTAATCATGTAGTCGCCAGATTCGGCGTGCCACAGGCCATAGTAACAGATCATGGATCACATTTTCGCAATCACATGATGGTTGAATTAACTGCCAAACTAGGATTGTCTCACGACAGCTCTACTCCGTACTATCCGCAAGCTAACAGACAAGTTGAAGCGATCAACAAAGTCCTGAGGCGCATGCTGCAAAGGATGGTGGGGGTTCACAAAAGAAGATGGCATTTGATCCTATACTCGGCTTTGTGGGCCTACCGAACATCGGTAAGGAATGCCACCGGGTTCACACCGTTTCAACTGGTGTATGGCCTGGAAGCGATCCTACCAATCCAGTGCGAAATTTCGTCCCTTAAACTCGCAATTGATCTCCTCCCCGGAACCTCAGAAGAAGAAGCTCGTTTCTTAGAGTTAATCCATTTGGATGAAACTCATCGTGATGCCGCCTTGGCCAACGAAGCCCATAAGAAACAAGTCAAAGCGCAGTTCGACAAAAATGTCAAACCCCGTGTCTTCTCGGAAGGTGATTTGGTCTTGCTTTACGACCAAGAATCCGATAAATTGGGAGCTGGGAAATTCAAGTCCTTATGGATGGGCCCTTATATTGTTAAAAGTGTATTAGCAAAAGGTGCCTACGAGTTGGTAGATTATGACGGAGTTCCACTGGCGCAACCCCGCAACGGGTTGTACCTTAAGCGTTACTATGCCTAATAGTAACCTATATGCTTTTGTTACATTTTTGTTTTCGCTAAAGCGTTTGTTCCGGTTTAAGTAATCCACTTTTTACACTTATTGCAGATGTCAAATCCATTGGAACCGTGGGTCGGATATGCTGACGGAGCAAGTCGTAGTTCGAGGAACCTATCCTCTGCAGCATGGGCCATTTTTGACCCAAGCGACGAGTTAGTGAGTTTCAGGGGGGTATGTATTTGTCAATCAACAAATAATATCGCTGAGTATAGCGCGTTGATAGAACTCCTCTCTGATGCCATCACCCATGGCATACGCCGGCTAGTCGTCAGGCTAGACTCACAGCTCATGGTACTACAGCTCAATGGTACCTACTCTGTCCGAAATCCAGCTATTTATCGCAAGTTCCTAAGAGTTAAAATCTTGGAAAGACGGTTTGATTTTATCCAATATCAACACATTTCCAGAAACTTAAACACATTAACCGACTCATTAGCAAACTATGTGTTAGATAGACATCTGCAAAATTGATAAAAAGAGAAGCATCATCGATGTTTCATACATGGATCACATAAAAACTGGAATAAACTCCGAAAATCAAAAATATACATAACTGTTTACGGTTTACATGTAATGTTCTGTAACCAAGACAAAATCGGTCATATGACCCCAAAACTCAAAAATGGCTGGGGGGCACCCTAGCCTAGTGATGCTCATGATAACATGCCACGGCCTGTGCAATCATGCGCAGAAGACGAGACCATCGTCTAGGAACACCAACAGTATGTCGCTGCAATCGTAGAGGCAACTCGTCGATCCGTACATCCGGAATCCCAAGGGTAAGACCCTCGACATGTTCCTGCACAGCTGTAAGAGTCTCGGCCAAGTCAAGGTCACGGAGAATAGCTCTCCCAGGAGCCTCCCCTGCGGGGGCAGCAGCCAGAGCTCTCGGACGAACTGCTGGACGGACAGGGCCCACATCTGCATGCACACATGAGTTTGATTAGAGTCTTGATAGAGTAAAGCACAAGGACATTACAAATAAAAACAGTAAACAGTGATAAGGTCAAGATTTTACCAAGATCACCCCACTGCTCGCCATCCGGTGGCACCAAATCCGGATCACCTCGGAAATCCATGCCAATATATGGATACTCGGAAAAATCCATATCCTGCCGCTCGAACCACCTAAAGAAGGCATCAGTAAAAGTAATCTGAGATTGACCTGCATGTCTGGACATGTGGTCAACCCACCTCTGCATGCGTAGCTCAGTAGGAGATGGCAAGTCGAGAATAATATACTGAGGTTGCATCAAGGGTATCTTCTCCAAAGCGAAGGCAGTCAAAACTGAACCGAAGCCAAAATTCTTCAGTTTCCCGTCCTTTACTTTGGTCAACTGGTTTTTCATCTGAACCAGTACTGCATCACACCAGTTAAAAATCAGCTGGTGAAAAATCAAGAGGAAGAGGCACCTCCAAAGCTCCAACAAACCAAATGCACACGAAGTGGTAAAATGAGAGGTAAAAATGTCTTTTAAATTGCTTTTTATGTAATTCAAAGTGGAATATTAGTATTTTTACTTCATGTTATCCGTTTCTAACAAAGTTTGTTGCAGCAATTGATGATACAGTACTACCTCTGAAAAAGAAAAGCTAGTCATGGTAAAATATGAATTTGATCTTATCAAACGAGTAGTTTTGGCAAAGTTCATGCTCGTTAAAAAATAAACGCAAGATCCGAGCAGTTTTAACGCGGAAATTCATGCTCGTTAAAAAATAAAATAAGCTTGTGAGCAAGCTTCCCCCAGAGTTCAAGCTCATTAAGAAAAATGAACCGGTAAATAACCATTTGAGACCTTAAAATCATCAGCCATAAAAGCCTTGGTCGTGTTTGTGCACCATCACCTCCACTCTACAGTTGGCCGATCATTCACATCCACTTGATTGTTTACCTATTTTGAGGAATAGCTGCGAAGAGTGATCTCACCTAGCCATCCTTGTAATACTGCCGTGATTGGAAAATTCCAACCTGTACCTGGAATCTGTTGCTATCCCTGTTTATCACTCGTTCCTCAAAAGACGAGTCTTCTTTGAGCTCTTTTCACTGACTCGTAAAATATGAAAATTTTGCCGAGTTTTGGCCTTCCAGCTCGTTAAAAAGACTGGAAGAGCTATCCCTCCTCTAGATTTTAATCTTTTTGGACCTGAGGGATTATTGCACAAAAAGATCGAGCGCTTGTCTAGTTCGGCTCGATAAAGATATCGAACATTCATCCCTTCTGTATTGTTTTATACTTTTTCGGACTTAAGGGATTAGATGACGAAAAAGGACCCCTGGAGTCCACTTTATGTACCCTTTTCAGACTCTCTAAAAATGAAAAGGACCGAGTTGTCTTTGTCGCTGGGCTCGTTAAAAATATTAGATAGCGATAAACTTGTCTTTAGACGAGAACGAGTTTCCCCATCGTTAGGCTCGTTAAAACATAGCGATGGGCTTGCCCGAAGGGCAGGTTATAGAACAAGCATATGTTATCCTCCTCAAGCTTGACAAAAATAAAGAGGTACTGGTCAGAAATGACTGGGGAAAAATTGGGAAGAACCTCAAAGCTTAATGGTAGCAAGTCGCTCTTGAACATGACACTTTTGCCTCCGTAAATATCGGGTTGGGTTATTATCATTCACCGGTCCCTTCACCATGGTCTCGCCATACCATCCAAATGGGGTAATGCTACCGATCCATCACGTCAGTGTCGAGATATGTTCAAGAGATGTCATTCAGAAAGTGTCAACTGGGTCCCATCCACTACCATACATCATCTTTCATCCTTCCATGACCGCCACCCTGGATCATATTTCACAGATCGTTTTCACCATCATCACTAGTTCCGTTCCGTGTCACTGATTTGGGATTCATTAAGGCCCTCCTTTGACGGATCGCTTCTTGTCGACATCAGCTCACTATCCAAGAAGTTGATCTAGGAACACCCCCTCAGTACTTTGAAGCTTGCATGCCTCAATGGCAAGTTTCTCACTTCCGGCGATAGGTATACATTAATGACCTTCAACCGGGAGACTTTGCGTGGTGTTCGACGTCAGATCCTATATTCACGCCACGTGAATTGTGCTGCAGTACCTTGAGGGTCATCATCATTATCGGTGATTCCTCTCGCGCTTGTTAACAGTTTACATTATTGACTGGTAATCAATCGATGTCTTTCCATGTTCGACTCCAAGAAATTCTCGCATGGATCGACTTGTACTTAGTGTGAAGATCGGAAGTTTGAAGACCCCGGATCTAGTTTCATCCATCCGGGCTGCGATATATATTCAGGAGATAAAAACATAGACATGTGCAGCAGATGATCATCCTACTAAAAGGATGATAATTAAAAGCAGAGAATTATCAGTCTACTATCAGACGATCGTCTGTTTATGTACAGCAAATGTATTTATAAAGCTAAGCATGGGAAATGCCCGCATCAGCTAGATCATGAAAAGAAAGTATGAAAAGATAATGTATTGTATTGTATTTTGTTACAGGTCACCTCCCGGCGATTGAATGAACTTCGGATCCTCCTAATAAAGCATTTCACCCGATAAACGACCTCATACTTTAGGGGGCAACTGTTATAGACATTTTTGTGCCTTACAGCATAGAGCATGAAATGTCAATAATCTAAGGGATCCAAAGTCCCTAAACAAGTTGTTCTTACCCTTAGAGGAACAAGGTCAGCAAACCACAGCACTGCAGGTCAGTTCTCCACTGAAAAACACTCAAAAACAGGTCAGTTTTGGATCATTGCAGCTGCTCCACTAGGCATCTGCGCTGCATAGCAGGTACAACAAAGGCTACCTGCATTGCATAGCAAGTAGAACAAAGGCTACCTGCATTGGGCGTACTTGGACATGTGGAGGAATCTTTTTCTCAAAGTGCCAGTGCCTAGGAAGCTTCTAAAAAGACACTTGATGATAAGATTCGCCTAATGATGAGTTAAGAGCTTCTAAAACTCCAAGTGGAAGATAGAAACTCCGAGTGAAGAACTGAAGAACAACTGGAGTTGAAGAGGAAAACAAGTCACACATCAAGCTGACTTATCTTCACTCCAAAACTCTATATAAGGATCTCATCCCATGGGATCTAGGAGGCCGGAATTTAGTGCAAAGAATTGTTGTTGGTTTACAGTTGTGAGCATTGGGTGATTGCTTGAGGGAGGTGAAGAAGAGATTTCTCTCCGTCGGGAAGGTGATGCTGGATTGGACCTCTCATGGTTGTATCACCGCCTGAACCTTACTTCCATATATTAATAAAGCTTTTGAGGTTCTTCTATTCGCATGTGTTTCAATGGTGTATTGTCTTACTTGCGTCTTTGATTTATGCTAATCCTTGAATCGATTATGAATGCATGCTTCTTGTAGTTTCCTTTCTTTGTCTTGTTTGCAGGATCTCGTGTAGCTGGGCCCGTGAAAAGACTTGGAGCTGGGAGCAAGCGGCAATCAAAGGAGATTGGATCGACCATTTGCGCAAGACATCGGTAAGTGGATCTCTTCCCTTTATCTCTTGCATGTCATAAAGAAGAAACTTTAGATAGCTTTGCTTTCAGCTGTTGCTAAGGAACTGTCACCCTTAGAGTGGGTTAGGGTCATTCCGAGTTGGATACTTTCCCCCACAACAGTAGGAAGAAAGAATTTTTGACTCAAGGAAGGAAGAAGTTTTCAACAATGAATGTGTCATGCACCAACTCATGAAATGACCCTTGAAGACTTCATCTAGATCAGAAGAGCCTGTGGGCTGCAAACCTGTCAAGCTGGACATTCTGTTAAGGCAACAATATTGGGCTTGTTGTGTAGAAATTGAGGCACAAGACATTGTGAAGTGAGAACATGAGCAGACATCAGTGCAAATTAATTCGTGTTGAAAAGTTGGAAAATTAATTTTCTAAAACCATTATTGTTTCTACAAGTGCATTTTTGGTCATTTATTGATTTGATTGTTTGAATAATGGAGAAAATTCATGGATTATTAGAGTTATTAAGCACTCTAATCTTATCTACTGGTGGAAGCACAGTTAAAGTCAGCAAAGACACTCTCAGAGATATTCAAACATCTTTACAACATGCACAAGAAAACATTTCTTTTTTGCAGCTTGAATCTCAACTACAACAAGAAGAATTAAAACAGAGGAGTCATCATTCTGAACCTCTTTCTGTTCAGAACATTGAAACAGACTCCCATAAGCAGCAAGTTGATTCAGATCTAGTGTCCAATGAAGCAACAGAATTACATGGAGATGCATAAATTCAGTTTGCACTTCCCAAGCCCATCATCAGACCTTGGGAAGAGCTTGTCCACAACAAGCACAAAACAAGTCTTAGATATGAGAAAGACATGTCCTTTCATATTCTAGATTACTCAAAGCCCATCCAATTTGAGAGTGCTAGATTCCTTCATGACAGTTCACCTTCAGCTGTTCCAGATTCTGCCCCTCTTCCACAGCAGCAGATTGTGAAATTCTAACACTGTGACCGAGTTGGCCATTTGAAAGATCACTGTTTTGATCTTCATCCATGTAAGCACTATCATAAAACCAACCATTCTTCAAATAGATGCTTCAGAAACAAACCTCCTGCAGAACAAATATTCATCTTGGATGGATCACTTCTTGGCAATGGGCATTAATAGCCAAGAAGATATTCCAATCACATGTCAGAACTTGTTCTAGAGTATTGAACAGCCTTGCAGTTGATTTTTCTCCATCATATCACCTTGTATCTAACAAGGGGGGAAATGATGGTCATTTACAAGCTTCAAAGCCACATCAAGTGAGCCTAAGCCACAACCTGCCACACCAGATTCAGAGTTGTAGCTAGAGACAAAGATGCCCCTAAGCATGCCTTCTGTTGGTGATACCTCTTCAAAGAATTGGGGAAACTTCCTCTAGAATAATACTTCATCTTCTTGTTAGTTTTGGAAGAGTTTCAGGGATTGCATTAAGCATTCCAGAGTTGGTGGTAATCCTTAAACCATCACAGATTGAGACCTCCCTTTTCAGGTTGAGGTTCTCCCTTTTATGCGAGGTGAGACCTCCCTTTCATGGTTGAAGGTTTCCATCTTAAAAACATTAGGAGAACTTCCTTTAGCAAAAGACCTCAACTTCATGCTAGAATTGGAAGAGTTTCGGGAACTGCACTAAGCGTTCCATTGTTAGTGGTCATCCTTAAACCACCATCCTTTATACCAACATTTCAGAGAGCACATTCAGCCTAGTGCTGCCATGTATTTTTGCACATTTTGTATTACAACTCTCTTCTTGGACTCATACATAACCCTTCAGATTAGGGGGGGAATGTTGGACACCTAATCCTCTAAGGGTTGGTGTGGAGGTTGAACAGCCAAAAGGAGTCCAAGATACCACTTGGAATATGAATCCAAGGGTCACACCATGTACTATAAATGTATATCATTTGTTAATAATAAGTGTACTCTCCTGATTATCTTTAATATTCTGTTGCTGCCATGTGTGTGTTTAACAAAGCCTACCACTCACAATCATAAAGATGGAAGTGTTGCTGCCCCTAGCCATCCACAACCTACAAGGTTGATACCACAACAATTGGAATAAAAAAGAGCAAATGGGATTTGTTACAGTTGTGATAGCAAATACACTAAAGGTCATAAGTGTGCTGAGAAGAAATTATTTTACATAGATTGTGAAGAGGAAGAAAAGGAACAAGAAACATCAAAATAAGAGGATATACACTGGGAACAAACCCTAGAAAAAGAAGAAATGAATCTGACCATATCTTGTAATGCATTGGCTGGAATTACCACTCCTCAAACTATCAAGATAGAAGGGCATATCAAGAAGAAAAAGGTAATCGTGTTGATTGATTTGGGAAGTACCCATAATTTTATTCATTGTAAGATAGCCAAGGGATTGAATTTCTCCCTATATCCAGCACCAAAGTGTCAAGTGATGGTTGCAAGTGGAGGAACCATAAATTTCTTAGGAAAGTGCCATAATATCAAGCTATCCATGGGAGAATATGTATTGAATAGCCCAATGCTTTCCATTCCAATGGGTGGTACTGATTTTGTACTAGGAGTCCAATGGCTACAATCCTTGGGTACAATAGCTTTTAATTTTCAAGAACTTTTCATGAAATTCTCTTCAAAAAGAAAGGAAGTTGAATTAAGGAGTATCGCAGGGAAATCGGGAAAGATAATCAGCTCTAACAGAATGACAAAGCTTCTAAAGAAAGAACGAGTCATAATTGCACAATTATGTTCACTAGAGGTTCCCACATCGAAATCATCCATTTCTCCAGATCTCCAAAAAGTCTTGGACAATCATTCCAAGGTATTTGAGACTTCCAAAGGCCTCCCACCCATTCATGATCATGATCACGCTATTAATTTGATTCCAGGAAGTGTTCCTCCAAACATCAGGCCTTACAGATATCCTATGTCCAAAAGAGTGACATTGAATGTATGGTTGCAGAAATGCTAGAGGCTGGTATAATTTAACCTAGTCAAAGTTCTTTCTCTGCTCCAGTAGTATTGGTTCACAAGAAGGATGGATCATGGCGCATGTGTCCAGATTATAAGGAGCATAACAAGCTCACCATTAAAGATAAATTTCCCATTCTTGTCATTGATGAATTATTGGATGAATTGCATGGATCAATTTACTTCACCAAGTTGGATCTTCGTTTAGGATATCATCAAATTAGAATGAAGACTGAAGACATTCCGAAAACAACATTTAGAACTCATGAGGGTCATTATGAATTTTTGGTCATGCCTTTTGGTCTTACTAATGCACCTTCTACATTTCAAGGTTTGATGAATTCCATTTTCAAACCCTTCCTTAGAAAATTTGTGTTAGTATTTTTTGATGATATACTAATTTACAACAAGTCTTGGAAGGATCATGTCCAACATGTTGACATGGTGCTCAAACAATTGGAGGAGAAACAATTATATGCAAAAATTTCCAAATATTTCTTTGGAGTACAAGAGGTGGAATATCTGGGTCATACTGTATCTCATGAAGGTGTTAAGGTAGACCAAAATTAAAACCATTAAGGAATGGAAAATCCCCACATCCATAAATCATATACGAAAATTTCTTGGGTTGACAGGGTATTATCGCAAGTTTGTTAAGAATTATGAGAGAATAGCAACATCGCTAACAACATTATTGAAGAAAGATGCATTTTCATGGACTTTAGAAGCAACGAAGGCCTTTGAACAGCTTAAAGAGGCAATGTGCCAACCACTAGTCTTAGCTACACCGGACTTCACAAAAACCTTTATTGTGGAATGTGATGCCTCAGGGAATGGAATTGGTGTTGTTTTAATGCAAGAAGAAAGACCCATTGCTTTCGAAAGTCGTCCAATCAAAGGAAAGTATTTACACAAAGCTATTTTTGAGAAGGAATGTTGGAAATACTACATGCACTTAAGAAATGACGACCCTACCTAATGGGAAGGCACTTCAAGGTAAAAAAAGATCATGATAGTCTTAAATAATTTTAGAACAAAGATTATCTTCAAAAGAGTAGCAAAAATGGGTCATAAATATGTTGGGTTATGACTTTGAAATCATCTACAAAAAAAGGAAGCAAAATTTTGTGGCAGATGCACTCTCAAGAAAGGTTGAGGACGTGGAAGCATTTCTTTGCGCCATTTCTATTATCCAACCAGATTGGATAAATGAAGCAAGGGATGAATGGAATAATGACGAGGAAGTGTGGGCACTCATTCAGAATATACAACAAGATACCAATACATCTGATACATTTAGTTGGAAAAATGATTTGTTATGGTTCAAGGATCGATTATACCTATGTAAGAATTCCCAACTCAAATAAAAGATTCTTAGGGAATTGCACACCTCTCCCTTAGGAGGGCACTCATGATTTCTAAAAACCTACCATAAGGTTGAGAAGAATTTTTTTTGGGATGGCATTAAATCAGATATTCAAAATTTTGTGGTGGAATGTTTGGTTTGCCAACAAAATAAAGTTGAAACAATTAAGACCCCAGGACTATTACAACCTTTATCCATTCCGAGCCAACGCTGGGAGGAGGTTTCAATGGATTTTATCACAAGTTTACCGAAGTCCGAAGGAAAGAGTGTTATCATGGTGGTAGTTGATAGACTTACCAAGTATGCACACTTTTGTGCATTATCTCATCCATTTACAGTGAGTACAATTTCTACTGCATTTATGGAAACAATTCAAAAGCTACATGGAAACCCAAAGATTATTATAAGTGACATAGATCCCATTTTCACTAGAAATTTTTGGACAAAATTATTTTCTTGTCTTGGTACTCAGTTAGCTCATAGCTCATCTTATCATCCTCAATCTGATGGGCAAACTAAGATAGTAAACAAATGTTTGGAAGGATATATTCGTTGCTTTGTATCTGATAAACAGACACAATGGGTCAAATGGTTGCCTTTGGCTCAATGGTGGTATAACACTTACTTCCATACTGCAACAAAAATGACCCCATTTATGGCACTTTATGGATATAATCCACCATCCATCACATCATATTTAAGAGAAAATTCTAAGGTTCAAGCAGTGGAAGATCACATCGAGCATCAGCAACAAGTTCTTCAACTCTTAAAGGATAACCCCACCTTGGCGTAGAATAGAATGAAACAATAGGCAGATCAACATCGTAGCGAGAGAAATTTTGATGTAGGTGATTGGGTATTCCTACGGCTACAACCATATAAACAAATGTCCCTCAAGCAAGCTAAGAAGGATAATAAATTATCACCAAAGTGTTATGGTCCATACAAGGTTTTGCGAAAGATAGGTACTATGGCATACAAATCAGAGCTTCCTGCAGCTTCCCGAGTGCACCCAGTTTTGCATGTTTCATGCTTAAAGTAGTTTATAGGTGACAAGATTCCAGTTCAATCAATATTTCGAGAACTTGATGAGGAAGGAAAAATCATATTGGAACTTGAAGTAGTCAAATAAACAAGAACTTGACAGCTACGAAATCAATCAATTTTAGAGTATCTCATTAAGTGGAGGAACTTACCTATTGAAGATTCCACATGGGAGGACAAGAATTTTATACAGAAGCATCCAGAACTACTCAAGCTTTGAGGACAACACTTTTTTGAAGGAAAGGGGCATGTTAGGTCCCTATAATTCTAGTGATTCCGCCATTACTATTGTCATTGTGTCCCTTATTGTTATTATTGTGCCCCTATTGTTATTATTGTGACCCATAGAATCCCTCTATTGTTATTTTTGTGCCTTTATATTATTATTGTTAGGTTGGCTTGGTTATATTGTGACCCCTTAGACTCCTATATATAGAAATGAGGTTTTGTCATTTGAATCATCCAAGAATTGTTCATTTGTGTAATGTAAAGGAGGTTTCCCCCTCAAAGAGGCTAAATTCTAAGCCATTGATCTATATTTTCTATCTTTTTGTGAGCTGGTTTCATAACAATAGTTTAGCCTTTGGAAGCCCTGGTTGGTTTTGCTTCAATTTATTCCATGAGATCCCACATTCATGCTTGGAATATGGCGCGGGGGTGATTGGATGAAAAAGATATTTGGTTCAGCGCAATTTGTGGTCGGGTGGTACGTGGAAGTGTTGGAAATACTGAGAGAGTGGGGGGGTGAATCAATATTTCCTTTCAACTATTATTTTACCAGTTAAAACATTTATATTCAGAACACAAGATGAACATCAAGAATAAATGCTTTTATTAATATAATCTTTGCAATAAAATAGATACAATATATATATGGTTCCAATCTATTGCCAAGCACCAACTTGGAATTTTGTGAGGCTCCAACCTCTAGAGCACCAAATCTGTTTTCTCAAGGCACCAAGCTTGAAATTAGGAGCACCAACTCCCAGGACACCAATCCTTCCAGTTTCTACAGCACTAACCTCAAGGACACCATTCCTCCGTTGTCAAGGCACAAACCTTGGACTTAGGAGAACCAACTCTAAGGACTCCAATCCTTCCAGTTCTAAGGCACCAACCTCAAGGAAACCAATCCTCTGCGGTCAAGGCACCAACCTTGTCTTGTCCATGCACCAACCTTGGACTTAGGAGCACCAACTCCGAGGACTCCAGTCCTTCCAATTCTGAGGCACCAACCTCAAGGACACCAATCCTTCTATTAGTTTACAGCTTCACTGTAGTGTCCATGCTATAGCATCAATGGAAACCAGTATTCATATGAAGGAGTCTTTACAACTCTTCATACTGTCCACACAGAGTCTACAAAAGTTATTTCATGATGATATCAAATAGCCATCATGATCTCTGATAGTGTCTCCACACAGATTTAGTGAGTCTGCTATTAGCTGCATTAAGCTCTGCATAAGAACCAATTCTCTGTTTCAAGCCTCTGTTCTATTAGTCATAGTAAATTCTTCAAGCATGACTACTTCTCACTGTTCTCTGCTATTGCAATCTCTTACTTCCAAGAAATATATTCACATATATGCTTCACTGCCAGTGCTTGCTACCGCTCCCTTCAAACGGTGTTAGATAAAACTCTATTTATTGCAACACAGAATTGTTCTTCAGAATGCATTTTGTACCTGATTAATTCATTATTAGTCCTTCGTCTTCCTTCTGTCCTGTTGGACCTTCAACTTCCTTCTACTTAGCTTGACCTACGGCTTCCTCCTTTCTTCCAGTTTTCAAACTCACATTTAACTTCCCTTGTTCTCTGTTTTTGTATGCCTGATGCACCTGACCTTTTGGATTCGTGCTTGCTCACTTGAGCTTCCGCTTCCTCAACGCTCGTTCGACCTTTTGGCTTCCCTCCTCGGTCGCTGTAGTTTCCTCTGCACTCGCTTGCTTCTTCGGCTTCCCGATCCTTTGGTCGCTTTAGCTTCCTCTGCCTATTCGAATTAACCAATGCTTCACAGGACATGTTCAAGAGGAAGAGGGGTTGAATTACAATAGAAATGATGCTTATTAAAAAATATCAAAGAGATCATTTTTTTTCTTTTCAATTTCACAATTCGTGAACTGTTATTTCTTCATAATATAGATGCCTAAGATCAATTCTAGAAATGAAGCGTTTCAACACACACACACACACACACACACACATATAAGAATTTTTCCTATCACCAAAGGACATGTTCATAGGGAGGAGAGGCTGACTTGTATGTGAAAAACATTTATGTCGGTAAATATTTTATTCACAAACTTATTACTCACGGAAACCATATAAATAGGGCTATAGCCATATAGAGGTCCTACATGCCATGTCATCCTTTTATCGCAATCGCCGCTTCCGGAGGTTCGCACATAACATAGCCGATTCCCAACTGCCAACGGAGTGGATACAATATGGTATTAAACAATTATTAATAAGTTCGTCGGGTCCACACCCTTATCACAATCACCGGTTTGACATTCCTTTGCACATTATGATTACCGCGGATGTGACATTTGATTAAGCCATGCTATAATGGTGTAGTCGGATCCGCAATTATATCACAATCGGTGGATTTCAAAGTGGAAAAACTTTAACAAGGATTGCGATATTGCGACGGACGCGATATTACAATAGGGCATTTTATAACGATGTAGCGGGTCCGCATATGTATCGCAATCAACATTTTAATGTGGCAAGGATTTAAAGAGGCTTGCGATATTGCGACGGGTTCGATATTATATTACATCACATTGTAATAGTCCCGTGGGTCAATATATATATATATATATATCGCAATTGCTTCTTTAATGTGCCATCCCTTTATAAATTATGATATCATATTAAGCGGTATTCCTTAGCAATCCTCCACCATTGATTTGCTCATGATCCCATGGTCAACACTCGGTCCTCATTCCACACCGTAAATCTCTTCTCTCCAGATCTAACAGTCCTAACTTAACTAGATCAACCCAAAACCGTCCGTTGATCCTTCCCCGTTGATCAACTCGTGCTAGATCCAATGGCCTGCATGAATTTCGGGTGAGAAATTTGCAAGGGAAATAAACACCCGAAAAAGTGGTTTTCTCTCTCCACCCGAGTGCTACGTGTCACCCATTGAATGGAATCGGGTGCTCTCCTCTAAATACCACTTACCGCTTAGTGTCCACCTGAAAACCACTGCCACTATTACAAACCCGCCAGTTAACTGTTGAACCTGAAAACCACTGCCACTATTACAAAGAGTAACGACTCTCCGCTCCCTTGACACTCCACTCTTTCTGGTCTGATATGGCTCCATGATGGCTTCCAATACTCTCCACTCCAATAGCTCTTCTATGATATTCCTCCAATATCTCATGATATGGCTCCTCTATTAACTGTTCTTCCGCTGGCTTCTCCTCCTGATGCGTGTTCCTCTTTATTCCTTCTCTTTTGATGACTTCTTCCTCTTTGCGGGACTTCTTGGGCATATAATACATGCGATACTCCCGATATGGATTTTTTGCTAACACTTTTTATGCACCTCCGATACATGTTTCTCTTTATTTCTCGTGGATTCCAATGACCTCTTCTTTGCTTTGATAGCTCTGCTCTGATAGCTCCTATGACTTCCGATATTCTCTCTAATGGCTTGACTATCTTGGCTTTCCTCTAGTTTCTCCTCATTGCTTCATGCTCCGCTTCTCCTAGAATATTTCCATATTGACATCAATGACAATCTAGGTCAACAATATCCCCCTTTGTTATTGATGGCAATATTCTTCTTCTCTCCCTCTTTGACATCAATGGCAAAGGAGTGCTCTAGGACTCCCCTTATCAAACTACTTTTGTTCTTTATGAATAGTAGATTTTCATGGGTCTGTTACTCCCCCTGTCATAGTGCTATTATTTTTACTCAAGATAGAAGGATTGATGCTTTATCATCAATTAGCACATTATCCCCTCTTCATGTCTCAAAACTACTTTATCATGGCTTCAACATTGATTAAAGATGCTCCACTTCAATGCTTTCAAATAGATTTCAAATAGCCACACACTAAATGTTCAAGTCCACGTTTTTAAGCTTCAATCCATATTCTGTTGTCTCCACAGTCAGAATTAAGAGGCCTTCATAGTCTAAATCAAGAGAAAAATGCCACTGAAATTGTCTTTCTTACTATATTTCTTTAGATCCAAGTTCCTTTGTGTCTCTATGCTTCTCCTTAAGTCACTGCCATCCAGTATTCAACATCATTGCATTTGGATGAAATGGTGAGAGGTTGTGCCTCATTGTTGCAATTTTTTCTAAGTGACCAGTATCAAATTAAGTTATATTTGACTGCACAACAGTGTCCTTTCTATGAGCCATCTTTTCCTTGTGTTCTTTTACATATCTCTGCAAGTTATTTCAGCTAGCAGATTTTGATATCCAATATGTGACTGTCTTTTAAATTCATTTTACTGATTGGCATCCTTTTGCAATGCTTCAGTTTTGTTAGATCCTGTCAACTGCTCTTGCTTCATGCTTCATTCCTAGATGTATCTGTTTGTTTGAAGATTGCCTCTATTTTTGTCCATAATCTACCCGTTCTCACATCAAATCCCTGAGTCGAAACATTTAACATCTGTAATATCAACAACATAGTTATTTGCCCTTTTTTTTTTTCTCTAGCATTGGATGGCCTTATCTGTTGCTCCAATTTCTACTTAGTGATCAATTGGAAAGCATCTTCAACATTAGTCCAAAGAATGGTTATAGGATCATGTTCTTTGATGGAGTACTCCTGAGAAATGATCTTTATCAAAGAATGATAGTTAATATAGCTCAACAAGGATTTCATAAAGACCCTTTCGCAAATACCTTCTGCAATAATGATCAAGAATCACGGGCTCCCCCTAACTGTATGCATCATCTCTTTTGGTAGAGTCTTCCCATCAAATGCTTAGATTGTCGAAGGTCAGGTCAACAACATGTGTTGTTGGCTGGAGAGTTCAAGGGACGTTCGGATTTAATTAGCTTCCTTCTCCATACTTGTGTAACTTTCTTCTTTTGCATGGTTCTAGCTTGTGTAAGAGCCCAAGTTAAGTTACAATCACGTGCCATATGACCAATGTTATGACACTTGAAGCATTCTACATTTTTCATGAATAAGAATTCATGATTACTTCCTGCATGAATGTTCCTCGGACCATAACATCTCTGTTTATGATATTGTTGGGAACCATAACATCTATCTTTATGATATGCTTTACAATATTTTTCCATGTGTCCAAAGTTTGTACAAGAATAACAGTAACCAAAAAAAAACTTTGGTACCTAGGAGATGGAGATTTCCTTGATGTACTTATGAAGCCTTTTTGTCTTAAGCTCCTTTGATTATAAACATTGCTTCTCGCATCCTTGACATTATCTACATTTCTTCTTGGAGTAGGATTTCTTCCATTGTTGCCTTGATTTTTCTCCTTGCCTTTGCTAGAACTGGGAGCATCACCATTTCTTTCTCGCTTCCTCACATCCCTTTTTTTTGAAGCATTATCATTCTTGTTTGAGGATTCACCTGCATACCCGAGACCTGATTTATCAAATTGAAATCTTTGATGGCTGAGCATGTCATCCAAGGCTTGAGAGCTCTTCAAGGTTTTGCTCATCCCTTCAACCTTTTTCCTGAGGAGGACAATCTCTTCTTCCAATCTTTCACACTCATTATTCTTCTTAGCAAGTTGTTTCTCAGTTTTTTCCTTGATATGAGTAGCTTCACTTGCTTCTATTTTAATGGAGATGATATCTGACTTCATTTTGAAGATTTTTTCATCCTTTTCTTTTAGTTGACATATCATGTTGTTTCTCTCGTTTTTTTCTTCATCGACCCGTTCTTCTATGATTGCCAATGTTTCCATTTTCTTTTCAGCTCCTTGTGATAAATTTATTACTTCTTGTAGTTGAGATTTGAGAGAGGAGACCTTTACCTTGTATTGACCAATCTCTTCTTCATGTTTGTTCAAGCTCTTGTGCCTTTGTTCCAGTTGACTTGACAAGATATCTTCTTGCTTCTTTGCTTTATCCAATTGATTTGTCATGGATATGACTTCTTCATGCTACTTTCTTTTGCTTTGATGAAATTCCTTCTTAAGCTTGGCAAGCTCTTCACCCCTTTCTTGTACTTGTAGCTGGACAAGGTCAAATTTATTCCTTGTTTGGTCTTGGTCACTAGCTAGTGCTTTCTTCTTAAGTTCCTTGTTTTCCTTTTTCAAATTGATAATCTCTTCCATGGTAGCTGTAAGTTGAGCGAGGAGATCTTCTACAAAATGTTTTTCATTCTGTTCATCTTCTAGGTCTTCTTTAGCCTTGATGTCATCATTCTCATTTTCAGCTTCTATGATGGGTTCTGGATTTCCTTCTTGGTTTCCATCATCTTCTTGACTGATGGTCATGGTCAATGCCCCTTTTGAGTGAAGTTCATGAAGTTTGTCCCATATATCATTTGCTGACAAACATTTTCTTAAGTTGTTCTTTATAGAATCAGGTAGCCCATTCAAGATTGCCTTCATTACTTTTGCATTGTACTCCTTGGATTCTCCATCCATCATGCTATCAAAAATCACTGATTCCCAGATTTCAATGCCTCGAGCTTTTAAGAAATTCCTCATTCTTGCTTCCCATATGTTAAAGTTTCCATTGAACCATGGCGCCTTCTCAAATTGATTGTCTTCTATTTTAGTGGTAGAGGGAGACACAAATTTTGGAGGATTGGAGACTTTCTTCCTTAACTTCGCCATTTGTGTTCTAAAGATCAACCTTCAAGCTATTAGGCTTTAAGTGAAGGTACTGGCTCTGATACCAATTTTTGGAAATAATGAGAGGGGGGTGAATCAGTATTTCCTTTCAACTTTTATTTTACCAGTGAAAACATTTATATTTAGAACACAAGATGAACAACAAGAATAAATGCTTTTATTAATATAATATTTGCAATAAAATAGATACAATATATATATGGTTCCAATCTATTGCCAACTACCAACTTGGACTTTTGTGAGGCTCCAACCTCCAGAGCACCAACTCTATTTTCTCAAGGCACCAACCTTGAACTTAGGAGCAGCAACTCCCAGGACACCAATCCTTCCAGTTTCTGCAGCACCAACCTTAAGGACACCAATCCTTTGTTGTCAAGGAACCAACCTTTTCTTGTCTAGGCACTAACCTTGGACTTACGAGCACCAACTCCAAGGACTCCAATCCTTCCAGTTCTAAGGCACCAACCTCAATGACACCAATCCTCTGTTGTCAAGGCACCAACCTTGTCTTGTCCAGGCACCAACCTTGGACTTAGGAGCACCAACTCCAAGGACTCCAATCGTTCCAGTTCTGAGGCACCAACCTCAAGGACACCAATCCTTCTATTAGTTTACAGCTTCATTGTAGTTTCCATGCTACAACATCAATGACAACTAGTCTTCATATGAAGGAGTCTTTACAACTCTTCATATTGTCCACAAAGAGTCTGCAAAAGTTATCTCATGATGATATCAAACAGCCATCATGATCTCTGATAGTATCTCCGCACAACTTTAGTGAGTCTACTATTAGCTGCACTAAGCTCTGAAGAAGACCCACTTCTCTATTTCAAGCCTCTGTTCTATTAGTCACAGTAAATGCTTCAAGCGTGACTGCTTCTCACTATTCTCTGCTATTGCAATCTCTTACTTCCCAGAAATATATTCACATATGCTTCACTACCAGTGCTTGCTACTGCTCCCTTCAAACGGTGTCAAATAAAACTCTATTTATTGTAACACATAATTGTTCTTCAGAATGCATTTTGTACCTGATTAATTCATTGATGGTCCTTCATCTTCCTTCTATCCTGCTAGACCTTCGGCTTCCTTCTACTCAGCTGGACCTACGACTTCCTCCTTTCTTCCGGTTCACCAACTCACATTTAGCTTTCCTTGTTCTCTGTTTTTGTATGCCTGATGCGCCTGACCTTTTGGCTTCCTCCTTGCTCGCTTGAGCTTCTGTTTCCTCAATGCTTGTTCGACCTTTTGGCTTCCCTCCTCAGTCGATGTAGTTTCCTCTGCACTAGCTTGCTTCCTCGGCTTCCTGATCCTTTGGTCAGTTTAGCTTCCTCTTCCTATTCGAATTAACCAATGCTTGACAGGACATGTTCAAGAGGAAGAGGGGTCGAATTACAATAGAAATGATGCTTATTAAAAAATATGAGAGAGATCCTTTTTTTCTTTTCAAGTTCACAAGTAATGAACTGTTATTTCTTCGTAATATAGATGCCCGAGATCAATTCCAAAAATGAAGTGTTTCAACACACACACACACACACACACACACACATGACTTTTTCCTATCACCAAAGGACATGTTCATAGGGAGGAGAGGCTGACTTGTGTATGAAAAATATATATGTCGGAGAATCTTTTATTCACAGACTTATTACCCACGGAAACCATATAAATGAGGCTATAGCCATATAGAGGTCCCACATGCCACGTCATCCTTTTATCACAATCGTCGCTTCCGGAGGTTTGCACATAACATAGCCGATTCCCAACTGTCGATGGAGCGGATGCGATATGGTATTAAATAATTATTAATAATTCCGTTGGGTCCACGCCCTTATCAAAATCACCCATTTGACATTCCTTTGTACATTGCGATTACCGTGGATGGGACATTGAATAAGCCATGCTATAATGGTGTAGTCGGGTCTGCAATTATATCGCAATCGGTGGATTTCAAAGTGGCAAAACTTTAACAAGGCTTGCGATATTACAATCGGGCATGTTATAACGATGCAGCGGGTCTGCATACATATCGCAATTGGCATTTTAATGTGGCAAGGCTTTAAAAAGGCTTGCAATATTTCGATGGACGTGATATTTATTACATCATATTGTAATGGTCCCGTGGGTCCATATATATATATAGATATATATATCACAATCACATACTTAATGTGCCATCCCTTTATAACTTATGATATGATATTAAGCGGTATTCCTTAGTGAACCTCATTCCGCATCGTAGATCTCTTCTCTCCAGATCTAATGGTCCTGAATTAACCCGATCAACCCAAAACTGTTAGTTGATCCTTCGCCGTCGATCAACCTGCGCTAGATCCAACGGCTTGCATGAATTTTGGGTGGGAAATTTGCAAGGGAAATAACCACCCGAAAAAGTGGTTTTCTCTCTCCACCTGAGTGCTACGTGTCACCCATTGAATGGAATTGGGCGCTCTCCTCTAAATACCACTTACCGACTAGCGTCCACCCGAAAACCACTACCACTATTACAAACCCGCCGGTTAATTGTTGAACCCGAAAACCACTGCCACTATTACACAGAGTAATGACTCTCTGCTCTTCTCTGGTTTGATATGGCTCCACGATGGCTTTCGATACTCTCCACTCCAATAGCTCTTCTCTGATATTCCTCCAATATCTCATGATATGGCTCCTCTGTTAACTACTCTTCCACTGGCTTCTCCTCCTGATGCGTGTTCCTCTTTGTTCCTTCTCTTTTGATGACTTCTTCCTCTTTGCGGGACTTCTTGGGCATATAATACATGTGATACTCCCGATATGGCTCCTCCGCTAACTCTGTTTATGCACCTTCGCTTATGCACCTCCGATATGTGTTTCTCTTTGTTTCTCATGGCTCCTAATGACCTCTTCTCTGCTTTGATAGCTCTGCTCTGATGACTCCTATGACTTCCGATATTCTCTCCAATGGCTTGACTGTCTTGGCTTTCCTATGGTTTCTCCTCATGGATTCTTGCTTCGCTTCTCGTAGAATATTGCCATATTGACATCAATGACAATCTAGGTCAACATGAAGTCCCTGACTTGGTTGACATTTTCATATGATAATATGAGATATTTTTCTATTGTGATCTATGAACATTTGTGGAAATTATGTTGCTGATATTATGGTTGATTTTCCATGGTTTATATGCTAGTTATTTGTTGGTTATATGATGTATTCTATCTATGGCTCTAGACATGTTTTGATAAGTTATTGAATGGTTTATGAATGCATGGAATAACAAGTGTTATTTTAGGAATTTACAGGGTAAGTTCCTTAGACAGAACACCAAAGGACACCGCTCACAAACAGATCATAGATCAATACACCAGTATTGTTGATGTGGTTAAAACCCTCAAAGAGGGAACAGTCCACGGCCTGAGCCAACGTGGCCACTTCAGGCAATTTATTAATAAAAGAATGAAAATTTACATAAGCTTCTCTCATGAATGGTGACCCTACAAATGACCCTCCATGCTCTTTAAATAGAGATCATGGACCAATCGGGTGTTAAGCCACAAATCAAGTGTTGGTAATACCAAGGAGAGAATGAAAGGTCGGATCACTACATATCGTGACCGTTAGATTGTAAGTTACAAAAGTACATAGTAAAGAAACACACTTTACCTAACTCTATACTAGACCAAGTTATACTTAACTATTTTCTATGTGTCGAAATATCCTAACATCCCCCCTGAAGAAAAACTTGGGATAGGATTGAAGGATGTACAAATATGGTACAATAGGAGAAGGAAGGAGGCATTAGAGCCTATCCCCCCTTAGTGACAACTTCTTGAACTCCAACCATAAATCGCGTTTAGTAAACTTCACCTCTGTGAGAGCCTTTGTAAAGATGTCTACAACTTGATCATCTATTGAACAGTATTGCACTTCAAGAACATGGTCATGAATGAGCTTTTTGATAAAGTGCATGTGCAGTTCAATGTGTTTGCTGCACTGATGTTGGACTGGATCTTTGCATAGTTGAATAGCACTTCGATTATCACACCAAAGTGTAGTCAGATGCTGCTGCTGAAAGCCAAACTCTGATAGGATATGACGAAGCCACAAGGCTTCCTTACTAGTTTCTACGGCACCACGATACTCTACTTTTTTTGAAGAAAGAGAAATGGCACTTTGTTTCTTGCAAGCCCATGTAATAGGTCCTAAACCAAGAGTGAACACATAACCTGCAATAGAATTCCGATCATCAGGATCACTAGCCCAATCGGAATCAGTGAAACCAACCAATAGAGGAGATGCTTCTGCACTGTAATGAATCCCAAACTGAACTGTACCTCGAACATAACGAAGTATTCTTTTAGCTGCTTTCCAATGACTTTCATGTTGGTTTTGCATAAACTGGGTAATAAGGTCAACAACAAAGGAAAGGTCAGGATGAGTATGGGTTAGATACAAAATTTTTCATACAAGTTAATGGTATAAGGTAGCGTCAACTTCAGAGGAAGTACAAGTGACTGAAAGTTTGGCTCCAGACTATAAGGGAGAAGGGGCTGGCTTACAGTCTTCTATGTGAAAATTGCGTAGAAGATCACAGGCATACTTGGACTGCGAAAGGGATATACCTTCTTTGGATTGCAAGACTTGAAAACCAAGAAAATAATGCAAGTGTCCTAAGTCTGTCATTTCAAACTTCTTTTTAAGGCTGGACTTCACATAGTTTATAAGGTTGGGATGACTACTAGTAAGGATAAGATCATCAACATAAAGAACAAGAATGATAAGAGACTTTCCCACTTTCTTGGTGTAGACAGTATTGTCAAAATGACACCTAGAAAAGCCAGTTTCTAAAAGAAAGATATCCATTTTGGAATACCAAGCCCAAGAGGATTGCTTGAGACCATAAAGGGATTTCTTAAGCCAACATACAAGGCTAGAGTCTGTTTGTATAAAGCCATTAGGTTATTCCATATAGATTTCTTCATGCAAGTCCCCATGCAAGAAGGCAGATTTAACATCCATCTGATGGACTTCCCATTTGAAAGAGGTAGCAAGGGAAAGAACAAGGCAGATAGAGTTCATTTTGGCAATAGGGGAGAAGGTTTCAATATAGTCAATGCCTTCAACTTGTGAAAAACCCTTAGCAACAATATAATCTTTATGTTTATCAACTTTTCCATCTAGTCCATACTTGGTTCTGTAAACCGATTTGCATCTAACAAGTTTTTGTCCCTTTGGAAGAGGAAGAAGATCCCATGTATCATTTGCCAATAATGAATGATATTCTTCATTCATAGTTGCGTCCCAATCCGGTTGGCCTGAAGCTTCCGCAAAGGTGTCAGGACCATAATTCGCTGAAGCTTGAGCCAGTAAAGAAGAGGCTCTATTTAACTGAGAACGTGTATGTCGCTGATCTGTAGGATCACTGGCAAGAGAACCTGCTGCATCCTGAGTAGCATGGACCCATTTTGGAAGCTGAGGAGCTAAAGGAGGATCCTAAGAAGGTGGGGGAGGGTTGTCATCCTCACTGTCATCATCTGAAGAAGAAATATTTGCAAAAGTAGAAGGGATAGAGAGAGGTGGCACATCCGCCGAACTAGGCTCGTAGGAAGATATATTTTCAGCAAACTTTACATCTCTCCTAATGATTACATTTTTGGACTTAAGTGGAATAAGTCTATATCCTTTGACATCTTCAGAATATCCAACAAAAATACATTTTTCATTCTTAGGTTCTAAAGATTTATGTTTCTCATTTGGAATATGTGCCCATGCTTCACTTCCAAAAACATGAAAGTGACTTACATCTGGTTTAATTGAGCTCCATGCTTCTTCTGGAGTGATATTATTTAAAACCTTAGTAGGAGTGCGATTTACTATGTAATTTGCACAGTTAATTGCTTCTGCCCAAAAATTAAGACTAATTCCTTTATATTGAAGCATACAATTAGCCATTTCCTTTAAGATGCGATTCTTCCTGTGAGCTACACCATTTTTTTGTGGAGTATATGGAACAGTATGTTGCATTTGAAGTCCATTCTTAGTGAAAAAGTTGATGAATTTGTTGTTAATATATTCTCGCCATTATCAGATCTTAGCTTAAGAATTTGATGTCCAGATTGTTTTTCAACAAAGGTCTTAAAGGCCAAGAACATGTTAAATAATTCACTCTTAAGTTTTAAGAAATATACCCAAGTGCGTTTGGAGAAATCATCAATGCAAGTTAAGAAATACTTGTCGCCAGAGAATGAAACAACTGGAAGTGGACCACATAAATCACTATGCACAAGCTGTAAAGGGGCTGAGGCGTGCCAAGAGGCACGTTTTTCAAAACTATCTCGATGATTTTTTCCGAGTACACATCCAAAACAAACACCATCTCTGCAAGATACCATTGGAAGACCTGTCACCATATTTTCTTTACATAGATTCTGAAGGGAGCGATAGTTTAAGTGACCAAATCGCTCATGCCAAAGTTTTCTCACTTCATCATTATGAGCAACAAATACTGAGGGAAGATTTGATGACCCAAAGTTGTTAAACTTATACAACCTTGTAGAATCATCAACAATGCCAGTAGCTAAAATCTGTCTAGGATATCTTAGGTCCTTAATTACAACATTGTGAGGTGAAAATTCAACGATTTTACCTTCACCTGAATGAGTTATCTGATATACAGATAGGAGGTTGCAGGATAAGGTTGGAACACATAATACATCATTACATTGACCATTGTCTATATGAACAGTTCCAGTCCCTACAAAACTAAGAGATCTATCATCACCAACATACATATTTTTGGTGTTATAATCATTTAAAGAAGAAAACATGGCTTTGTTTTTGGCCATGTGATAAGAAGCTCCAGAATCAATGAGCCACTCATGAGAATGAGAAGAAGAAGATACATTTAGTGCATATCCAGACTGAGATGCTTGACAACCACATGCAGAAAGTGTTATTCTCGAAGATGAAGTTGAAGTTGAAGAGTGCTCCAAATGGATGTCTTAGTCACTGAAGCTTTGGGGTGCGTGCTTACCTGAAAAAGCTCCCTTTTACCTGCAAAACAAAAACCAAAACCCAACACGGACATACAAAAAAAAATAAACCTTATGGCTTGAAGTTAGCTTTACCCGGAAACTAAATATTTTCCTCAATGTTTCTGATTTTCCGAGATCACACTAAGGTGCGACGGAAAAGAGCATACGCATGAGAAAAATGCTTCCTTTCTATTTATGATTTGACTAGTTCGCACAGATTTGCGAGGCAAAGAGAATACACAGAAATGAAAGGTATAGATCCGGTAATAAAAAAGCAGAGAGCTAAATAAACCGAAATAAACAGAGAGAAAATAACTGAAAATTGAAAATAAACACTGTATACCTCCAAAACTTAAAAATGGTGTAGCTAGGGCTACCGGAAACCTTTTCACATCAAACGAAAGGGGTTCCTTACTGGAACAGATGCTTCTAACACAATAGAGTGGTCCTCTCGGCCCGAAATCAGTTACAAATAGTAGATATAGGAAATGACAATCGGATGCAGTTCTATCGGCTTCAGATTTTGATCACCAATGGATGCGGCCCTCAAATAGCTCTGATACAATGTAGGAATTTACAGGGTAAGTTCCTCAGACAGAACACCAAATGACACTGCTCACAAACAGATCATAGATCAATACACTAGTATTCTTGACGTGGTTAAAACCCTCAAAGAGGGAAACAGTCCAAGGCCTGAGCCAATGTGGCCACTTCAGGAAATTTATTAATAAAAGAATGAAAATTTACATAAGCTTCTCTCATGAACGGTGACCCTGCAAATGACCCTCCATTCTCTTTAAATAGAGATCATGGACCAATCGGGTGTTAAGCCATAGATCAAGTGTTGGTAATACCGAGGAGAGAATGAACCGTCAGATCACTACATATCGTGACCGTCGAATTGTAAGTTACAGAAGTACATAGTAAAGAAACACACTTTACCTAACTCTATACTAGACCAAGTTATACTTAACTATTTCCTATGTGTCGGAATATCCTAATAGTTATTGCAAGTAGCTAGAGAGGGTTCCGATGTTGGACATTGGATAAATCAACGCTCCCCGTGTGTTTCATGACATGGACTAACCGCCTCTTGTGGATCCTTATCTCTGGTGATGCGATCGTTGACTAATACCTATGGGTTTTGGTGTGACGACAATCGTGATTCCAAACAAGTGTTATAAGAGTGTAGGTCACGAGTTCAATACACACTTGACTCACGTTGGGGGGGAGATTGTTGGATATTGGATAAACCAATGCTTCCTGTGTGCTTTGTGACATGGACTAACAGTCTCTAGTGGATCCTTATCTCTCGTGATGCGATCGTTGACTAATACCTGTCGGTTTTTGTGTAACGAAAAGCTTGATTCCCAGCATTTGAGCCTTCTTAGTGATTCTCAGATAAAACTTTTATGATCATATATGCATTCATGACCTATAGCTTACATGTTTTCCATGTGTTTGTCGAAATGTCTGTGATGGATTATGTAATCTAGGTCAAGTTCTTGTTTCAATCTTGAATGATTGGCATTATCATCATGTCAAATATGTTTCTAGAAAGTTAAAGGATATTCTGGGAAGTGGTCTAGAGGTTGGCCTTAAAAAGTGGGACAAATCCCAAGACTACATGCTCAGAACTGAAGGATTTAGGCCATAACTGCATGGAAGCAGGCCTATGTGTGTAGTTGGACGCCCATAACTAACCCTTGCCTTATTGTGCATGCGGTTGGGGTGTTAGGTCAGTGAAAAAGGGTTCCAACTCAGGGATTGATCACCTCGGGTAGTTATCCAACTTCTGAGTGATCTGTAGTCACTGTAGGATATCAGTTTGTGGTTAGTTTGTAGGCCCCAATTCCTTAACTAGAACACTGGAGGCCGGGTCATGTCATAGTGACACTCATCCCATGTTTACCCTGACGAGTTTGTGAATTTGAGTAAATATGAGAGGGCTGGTTACATTCAAATCGTATTTTGGAACTTATCTCCTTACTATTTTACTTAAATTTCGAGTGGGAGCACTCATTGGATACAATTTAATTTTGCATCGAAGGAGTACCCATGTTGCATAACTTCGATAGACTCACAATTTTTCATGTATTTCACATTTTTTGTGTAGTAGGGTCTATTGAAGGTATGAAGCATGGGTACTCCTTGGATGCAAAATGAAATTCTGCATCCAACAAGTTCTCTAGCTCGAAAGTTGAGTAAAATCGTAGGGACATAAGTTGAAAATACGAGTTGAAAAGTATATTTTTTTTCTTTTTACCTTTTTAGTCCAAAAATGGTGAATCATCCCCCATGGTTGACCTCATAATTTCTCTAATGTCATGTCTGTTAGGTGAGAAGCATATGGATGATGCAAGTGGCACATATATATGGCATATCATCAACTAATGGTGTCTAGCAGTGGTTGTTGGTTGTCAAATGTAGGAAAACAAATTTATCCTATGGGGTTACCCATTTTGGTGGGTAATATCTGACTCTAAATCAGGGACAAGAGTTTAATTCAAAATGCATGATCCAATAGTTCGAATGGGGATTTCATGAAAACTCCAACAATCCATGGGCTCGTAGACCTGTAACCTGCACATTCCAATCAACTTTTTTGGCAGCATGTGGAATAGGTGTAGGATATCACCCATGTTTTATATGGTGACATAAATCCATTCGAAAAATAAAATCTATGTTGGCAAATGTAATTTACTCTATGATGAAACACAATATGAAATGCAAAATGTTAGAATGCTCACAAAATATGCAATGCAACTACTTTAATCAATGCTTCGCACCTAAGTATAGCCATATAACTAATGCAACCAACATATCATTAAATCAATATCACATCTCTTTCCCCTATGCCTATGCAAGGGATAAACAAAAGAAACATCACAATCATCATAATATTCACTTACCAGACCACAAGGGTGGGAGGTAGGAAAATAAATATACCATTGAGGGGAAACCATATTTCACTTGCTCTTGATGATCCTTTCTTGCAACCAAAGTATAGAGTAGTCAATGAATGATTTATGAAAATTTTATCAAGAGATATATCAGTCGTACAACTCTCATTGATGGCCTTAAGACATGATAGGAGCGGTATGATGAAGAATATAGTTGGGGGACAAGAAGTAGATAACTAGGCTTCTCATCACAATAATCAAATTCAAAAGGGTCAATCAGTACCAACTCATCATGTTCAAAATTCAAGCGACCTGAATATGATTGAGGGATGACAACAAGAAGATCTAAGAATGACTCAAATACATCAATGATCATATCTTTCTGATTATATGGAGTATACAACAAGACAAGGTCATTGTTAACATCATCATCAATATCATAAATTGAATTCTTTTCAAAATTATCGGTACTCATATCCCACTTCCCTTCTTCAATATGTAGGAAATCACAAATGATATCCTCTAGGGAATTTATGGGATCACCATTTTCATGGTATTTGGAATGTGAATCATAAAACATAACATCCATGAAAAAGGGGGATCTTACCTCATCTTCACTTGTCGGAGTGTCATCTTCAACATGATTATCACTATTCCCCCTTCCTGGATCATATTGAATGTCACTTTCAATGTGTTTATCTGTTGGCATTATGTTTCAAGTGTTGTCCTTGATGGCAACTCACTCAGAGGTTGGTACAAGTGCTCAGAGGTTGGTACAGGTGATGGCAACTTAATCAGAGGATACAGAGGACAGATCTCAGTACAGCAGGACAAGAAAGAGATATACACAGGTTCAGCAAGGAGAATCAGCGTGTACACGCAGGTTGGCTTCAGTAAAAGAGCGTGTATGTTGAAAAGTACCTTTGGTCCGTGGCGGTTAGACCTTGGAAGTTGTGCCTACGGTTTTGGACCAGAATGTCTCGACGGACGTGTTGATCCCTAGTTTCGAGGTTGATGGTATTGTGTTTCTATGGTTTTGGCTCTTGGTATTGAACAAGGCCTAAGGCTATATAAGGAGAAGATCGCTGGGCAAAGAGATATGCATTGTGTGTCTGACGCAGTGAGAGGATCTGGTATTGCTGGTTATCTGTTCGGGACGTTTGGCAAGGGTCGGATCTGACAGCGAAGGCATAAGAATCTATTTCTAGATCTGCACGCGGGTTTCCTTTGGTGAAAGCGCGTATACACGCGGTTTTGGTACAGTGAAGTAGCGTATGCATGATAAGGTTTGATATTTCAAGTTGCTGCTGATTCTGGTGGTTGTTGCAGAGTTCTGGACTCTGGTTTGGGTTCTGTGTTCTTGATGACAGGGTTTCAGTGATTCAGTATTGGGTTGTTTAATGAATTATGATGCAAGTATAAGTTGATGATTGTATTGCAGTAATGTTTGTTTTGTACTCTTGGATCTAGTCTGAAAATTGATGAAACGTGGTCCCTGAAGGTTGTAGGGTCAGCACCTACGTACTAGTAAATGGATCAGCTAGTACAAGAGCTGAGGGGGTTGTAGCTCCCTTCCAGAAGTAGTTGGAAAACGAGAGAGGGTTGTAGCCCTCTGCAGGTTGTAGCCTGCGTACTGGTAAAGGACTGCACCAGTACATTGTAAAAGAAGTTTCTCATTAAAGAAGAAAGAGACGAATTGCAGCAGGTGGTTTTCACCCACATTGGGTTTCCACCTTATATCATGGTGTTCATGTGTGTGGCTCTTGTGTGATGTTCTGTTCTGTTAAACTACACCTGTTTACTGTTAAATTGCTTAATAATGTTTTGATGCATTTACTGAAGATTAAGCTAATTGAATTATAAGATCTCTGAGTATACGCTAGTTGCATTAGATAGAGTCGCGTGTACACGCGGGTTCACTTAACTGAAGTCGCGTATATGTTTCTGAGTATGAAATTGAAAAGTTTTATCTGATCTGATAATACTGATTCACCCCCCCCTCTCAGTATTATTTCCAACAATTGGTATCAGAGCCAGGTCCTTCAGAGGAAGCTTGATCGCTTGAAGGAAAAGATCCATCAGAATGGCTAATCAAGAAAGAGAGGCACACATCAGGCCACCAGTCTTTGACAGGAACAATTTTACTCATTGGAAGATAAGAACCACTGCATATCTACAATCACTTGGAGCAGAAGTTTCGGGAATCGTAGAAGGAGGATACAAATTCCCATCAACAACTCCTACAGATCCAGCAGAGAAAAAGCAATATGAGCTCAATGCCAAAGCTGTTACTGTCCTATTGAGTAGTTTGACTCAATCAGAATTTATGAAGATCATGCATTTCAAATCAGCTAAGGAAATATGGGACAAAATCGTCACAAGCTACGAAGGAGATGACCAGGTAAAAAGAGAAAAGCTTCAAACTCTCAGAATCCGGTATGAAACTCTTAAGATGCGTAGTAATGAAAGTATAGCTAATTACTTCCTGCATATGGATGAGATTGTGAATTGTATGAGGGATCTGGGTGAAGAATTTGAGGAAGTCGTCTTAGTTGAAAAGGTTTTGAGATCTCTGTCTAATAAATTTGATTCTAAAGTATCTGCCATAGAAGAAAAGGAGAATGTGCAGAAAATCACCATGTCACAGCTTCACGGGATCTTAACTGCTTTTGAAATGCGACAAGAGGTACCACTAGAGGCCACATTCGAAGTGTCAGAGGAAGAATATGAGGTAAATTTTGTCAAGAATCTTGAACGGGGAACTGGACGGTTCAAAGGTAAGCTACCTTTCAAATGTTTTCTATGTGGTAGAGTTGGTCACTATGCTGCTAGATGCCCTCATAACAAAGGAAAGATATCTGAAGAAGATGGTAGAAGCTATTATACCCATATTAAAAGTTCATTCAATGATAGTGAAGATATTAGAAGTCTCATGGCACATGAAAAGAAGAATGCTTCATCCAATAATAGCGAAGATATTAAAAGTTTCATGGCACATGAAAAGAAGAATGCAGAAACTGAAGAAGTTGCCAAATTAAAAGAGCAATTGGAGACAGAAACCAGGGTAAGGGAGAAATTGCAGGATATAGCAAAAGATCAGAGCACAACTATTCAGAGACTTGAATCAAAGATCCTCTCTCTAAAAGAAGATCTTGAAGATCAAGAACATGAAGTGATCAAACTAAAGCGACAAGTGGAAGAAGGGAGAAAATTTGAAGAAGACCTAAGGAAACAGTATCTGAAAAAGGAAGAACAACATCAAGTTGAGGTAAATATCTTGAAAGGTAAACTAGAAGAAAAGGATAAGCTTTTACGATTTCAAGATAGTTCTAAAGTCTTGGATGATATTCTTAATAGTCAAAGATCTCCTGCTATCAAGACTGGTCTTGGTTTTCATAAATATGTTGAAGGTGAATCTAGTTCACAAGGTGAGGCAAGAAACTCTAATGAGAAATCTGAAATGCTCAAGGAACAACCAAGGAAAGAAATTCCTCAAGGAAGATCCTTTACTCCTAACTATGGACGTGATAGACGGTTATTTCCTCCACTGAATAATGTTGAATGTTATGTATGTCATAATCTTGGACATGTTGCAGCCAGATGTAGAAGTAGAATGGTTCAAGAAAGATCATCGCATCCCAGGTATTTCAGAGGGTATTGCTTTGCCTGCAATGCATATGGACACAAAGCAATTGATTGTGATAGAAGGAACATGAAAAATGTAAGGTGTTATACATGCAACAACTATGGGCATAAAGCAAGGGAATGCAGGAGTAGATTTCAAAATTCAAGACAAGAGGACCATACATCATCACAGTTGCAGGAATTGAAGAAGACAGAGACAGAAAGGTGTGGCATAACTCAGTCAGCTGACATAACAGACACACGGGAATCTGAAAGTGATGAAATTCAGTATTCCATCCTGCATACGCTGATATAATGAAGACAAGTCGCGTATATACGCGAGTTACAGGCTGCAAAGTCGCGTATATGGAGAAAGGGCAGCAGAACAAACCCAGGTTCAGTCATGGTTGGCTCAGGCTCAGGGGGCAGCAGAACATACTCAGGAAATGGTTCAGTCATGGTTGGCTCACACTCAGGGGGAGCATATACTTCAAATAATTCATTGTTGGCATTATGGATTGCTGATGAAACTAAATGATACATCTTGTTGTTTGATCAAAGGAATAGTATTGCAGGTTGATGCTTATGGTACAGATCTGAATAGCTGGTCTTAGATCCTGCATCTGCTCAGGGGGAGCATGGATAGATTGGTACACTTTTGTTGGAATTATGTTTCAAGTGTTGTCCTTGATGGCAACTCACTCAGAGGTTGGTACAGGTGCTCAGAGGTTGGTACAGGTGATGGCAACTTAATCAGAGGACAGATCTCAGTACAGCAGGACAAGAAAGAGATATACGCAGGTTCAACAAGGAGAATAAGCGTGTACACGCAGGTTGGCTTCAGTAAAAGCGCGTACATGTGAAAAGTACCTTTGGTCCGTGGCAGTTAGACCTTGGAAGTTGTGCCTATGGTTTTGGACCATAATGTCTCGACGGACGTGTTGATCTCTAGTTTCGAGGTTGATGGTATTGTGTTTCTATGGTTTTGGCTCTTGGTATTGAACAAGGCCTAAGGATATATAAGGAGAAGATCACTAGGCAAAGAGATACGCATTGTGTGTCTAACGCAGTGAGAGGAGCTGGTATTGCTGGTTATCTGTTCGAGACGTTTGGCAAGGGTTGGATCTGACAGCGAAGGCATAAGAATCTATTTCTAGATCTGCACGCGGGTTGCCTTTGGTGAAAGCGCGTATACACGCGGTTTTGGTTCAGTGAAGTAGCGTATACTTAATAATATTTGATATTTCAGGTTGCTGTTGCTTCTGGTGGTTGTTGCAGAGTTCTGGGCTCTGGTTTTGGTTCTGTGTACTTGATGACAGGGTTTCAGTGATTCAGTATTGGGTTGTTTAATGAATTATGATGCAAGTATAAGTTGATGATTGTATTGTGGTAATGTTTGTTTTGTACTCTTGGATCCAGTCTGAAAATTGATGAAACATGGTCCCTGAAGGTTGTAGGGTCAACACCTACGTACTAGTAAATGGATCAGCTAGTACAAGAGCTGAGGGGGTTGTAGCTCCCTTCCAGAAGTAGTTGGAAAACGAGAGATGGTTGTAGCCCTCTGCAGGTTGTAGCCTGCATACTGGTAAAGGACTGCACCAGTACATTGTAAAAGAAGTTTCTCATTAAAGAAGAAAGAGACGAATTGCAGCAGGTGGTTTTCACCCACATTGGGTTTCCACCTTATATCATGGTGTTCATGTGTGTGGCTCTTGTGTGATGTTCTGTTCTGTTATACTGCACCTGTTTACTGTTAAATTGCTTAATAATGTTCTGATGCATTTACTGAAGATTAAGCTAACTGAATTATAAGATCTCTGGGTATACGCTAGTTTCATTAGACACAGTCGCGTGTACACGCGGGTTCACTTAACTGAAGTCGCGTATATGTTTCTGAGTATGAAATTGAAAAGTTTTATCTGATCTGATAATACTGATTCACCCCCCCCTCTCAGTATTATTTCCAACAATTGGTATCAGAGCAGGTCCTTCAGAGGAAGCTTGATCGCTTGAAGGAAAAGATCCATCAGAATGGCTAATCAAGAAAGAGAGGCACATCAGGCCACCAGTCTTTGACGGGAACAATTTTACTCACTGGAAGATAAGAACCACTGCATATCTACAATCACTTGGAGCAGAAGTTTGGGGAATCGTAGAAGGAGGATACAAATTCCCATCAGCAACTCCTACAGATCCAGGAGAGAAAAAGCAATATGAGCTCAATGCCAAAGCAGTTATTGTCCTATTGAGTACTTTGACTCAATCAGAATTTATGAAGATCATGCATTTCAAATCAGCTAAGGAAATATGGGACAAAATCGTCACAAGCTACGAAGGAGATGACCAGGTAAAAAGAGCAAAGCTTCAAACTCTCAGAATCTGGTATGAAACTCTTAAGATGCGTAGTAATGAAAGTATAGCTAATTATTTCCTGCATATGGATGAGATTGTGAACTGTATGAGGGATCTGGGTGAAGAATTTGAGGAAGTCGTCTTATTTGAAAAGGTTTTGAGATCTCTGTCTAATAAATTTGATTCTAAAGTATCTGCCATAGAAGAAAAGGAGAATGTGCAGAAAATCACCATGTCACAGCTTCACGGGATCTTAACTTCTTTTGAAATGCGACAAGAGGTACCACCAGAGGCCGCATTCGAAGTGTCAGAGGAAGAAGATGAGGTAAATTTTGTCAAGAATCTTGAACGGGGAACTGGACGGTTCAAAGGTAAGCTACCTTTCAAATTTTTTCTATGTGGTAGAGTTGGTCACTATGCTGCTAGATGCCCTCATAACAAAGGAAAGATATCTGAAGAAGATGGTAGAAGCTATTATACCCATATTGAAAGTTCATTCAATGATAGTGAAGATATTAGAAGTCTCATGGCACATGAAAAGAAGAATGCTTCATCCAATAATAGCGAAGATATTAAAAGTTTCATGGCACATGAAAAGAAGAATGCAGAAACTGAAGAAGTTGACAAATTAAAAGAGCAATTGGAGACAGAAACCAGGGTAAGGGAGAAATTGCAGGATATAGCAAAAGATCAGAGCACAACTATTCAGAGACTTGAATCAAAGATCCTCTCTCTAAAAGAAGATCTTGAAGATCAAGAACATGAAGTGATCAAACTAAAGCGACAAGTGGAAGAAGGGAGAAAAGTTGAAGAAGACCTAAGGAAACAGTATCTGAAAAAGGAAGAACAACATCAAGTTGAGGTAAATATCTTGAAAGGTAAACTAGAAGAAAAGGATAAGCTTTTACGATTTCAAGATAGTTCTAAAGTCTTGGATGATATTCTTAATAGTCAAAGATCTCCTGCTATCAAGACTGGTCTTGGTTTTCATAAATATGTTGAAGGTGAATCTAGTTCACAAGGTGAGGCAAGAAACTCTAATGAGAAATCTGAAATGCTCAAGGAACAACCAAGGAAAGAAATTCCTCAAGGAAGATCCTTTACTCCTAACTATGGACGTGATAGACGGTTATTTCCTCCACTAAATAATGTTGAATGTTATGTATGTCATAATATTGGACATGTTGCAGCCAGATGTAGAAGTAGAATGGTTCAAGAAAGATCATCGCATCCCAGGTATTTCAGAGGGTATTGCTTTGCCTACAATGCATATGGACACAAAGCAATTGATTGTGATAGAAGGAACATGAAAAATGTAAGGTGTTATACATGCAACAACTATGGGCATAAAGCAAGGGAATGCAGGAGTAGATTTCAAAATTCAAGACAAGAGGACCATACATCATCACAGTTGCAGGAATTGAAGAAGACAGAGACAGAAAGGTGTGGCATAACTCAGTCAGCTGACATAACAGACACAGGGGAATCTGAAAGTGATGAAATTCAGTATTCCATCCTGCATACGCTGATATAATGAAGACAAGTCGCGTATATACGCGAGTTACAGGCTGCAAAGTCGCGTATATGGAGAAAGGGCAGCAGAACAGACCCAGGTTCAGTCATGGTTGGCTCAGGCTCAGGGGGCAGCAGAACAGACTCAGGAAATGGTTCAGTCATGGTTGGCTCACACTCAGGGGGAGCATATACTTCAAATAATTCATTGTTGGCATTATGGATTGCTGATGAAACTAAATGATACATCTTGTTGTTTGATCAAAGGAATAGTATTGCAGGTTGATGCTTATGGTACAGATCTGAATGGCTGGTCTTAGAACCTGCATCTGCTCAGGGGGAGCATGGATAGATTGGTACACTTTGGCATATACAAAGGGGGAGCCAAATCAGAAACTTCAGCATGTACTCAGGGGGAGTATGGACATCAGTATGGACAGTAGAAGGTATACCAAAGAAGAGTATATCTTGGTACGCCCTTTGCCCTTGATGTCAAAGGGGGAGAGTGACTTGGTGTGGTGGTTGCCATCAAGTCCAAAGGGGGAGATTGTTGGCATTATGTTTCAAGTGTTGTCCTTGATGGCAACTCACTCAGAGGTTGGTACAGGTGCTCAGAGGTTGGTACAGGTGATGGCAACTTAATCAGAGGACAGATCTCAGTACAGCAGGACAAGAAAGAGATATACGCAGGTTCAGCAAGGAGAATAAGCGTGTACACGTAGGTTGGCTTCAGTAAAAGCGCGTACATGTGAAAAGTACCTTTGGTCCGTGGCAGTTAGACCTTGGAAGTTGTGCCTATGGTTTTGGACCATAATGTCTCGACGGACGTGTTGATCCCTAGTTTCGAGGTTGATGGTATTGTGTTTCTATGGTTTTGGCTCTTGGTATTGAACAAGGCCTAAGGCTATATAAGGAGAAGATCACTAGGCAAAGAGATACGCATTGTGTGTCTGACGCAGTGAGAGGAGCTGGTATTGCTGGTTATCTGTTCGAGACGTTTGGCAAGGGTTGGATCTGACAGCGAAGGCATAAAAATCTATTTCTAGATCTGCACGCGGGTTGCCTTTGGTGAAAGCGCGTATACACGTGGTTTTGGTTCAGTGAAGTAGCGTATACTAAATATTATTTGATATTTCAGGTTGTTGCTGTTTCTGGTGGTTGTTGCAGAGTTCTGGGCTCTGGTTTTGGTTCTGTGTACTTGATGACAGGGTTTCAGTGATTCAGTATTGGGTTGTTTAATGAATTATGATGCAAGTATAAGTTGATGATTGTATTGTGGTAATGTTTGTTTTGTACTCTTGGATCCAGTCTGAAAATTGATGAAACGTGGTCCCTGAAGGTTGTAGGGTCAGCACCTACGTACTAGTAAATGGATCAGCTAGTACAAGAGCTGAGGGGGTTGTAGCTCCCTTCCAGAAGTAGTTGGAAAACGAGAGAAGGTTGTAGCCCTCTGCAGGTTGTAGCCTGCGTACTGGTAAAGGACTGCACCAGTACATTGTAAAAGAAGTTTCTCATTAAAGAAGAAAGAGACGAATTGCAGCAGGTGGTTTTCACCCACATTGGGTTTCCACCTTATATCATGGTGTTCATGTGTGTGGCTCTTGTGTGATGTTCTGTTCTGTTATACTGCACCTGTTTACTGTTAAATTGCTTAATAATTTTCTGATGCATTTACTGAAGATTAAGCTAACTGAATTATAAGATCTCTGGGTATACGCTAGTTTCATTAGACACAGTCGCGTGTACACGCGGGTTCACTTAACTGAAGTCGCGTATATGTTTCTGAGTATGAAATTGAAAAGTTTTATCTGATATGATAATACTGATTCACCCCCCCCTCTCAGTATTATTTCCAACAACTTTGGCATATACAAAGGGGGAGCCAAATCAGAATCTTCAGCATGTACTCAGGGGGAGTATGGACAGCAGTATGGACAGTAGAAGGTATACCAAAGAAGAGAATATCTTGGTACGCCCTTTGCCCTTGATGTCAAAGGGGGAGAGTGACTTGGTGTGGTGGTTGCCATCAAGTCCAAAGGGGGAGATTGTTGGCATTATGTTTCAAGTGTTGTCCTTGATGGCAACTCACTCAGAGGTTGGTACAGGTGCTCAGAGGTTGGTACAGGTGATGGCAACTTAATCAGAGGACACAGAGGACAGATCTCAGTACAGCAGGACAAGAAAGAGATATACGCAGGTTCAGCAAGGAGAATCAGCGTGTACACGCAGGTTGGCTTCAGTAAAAGAGCGTGTATGTTGAAAAGTACCTTTGGTCCGTGGCGGTTAGACCTTGGAAGTTGTGCCTACGGTTTTGGACCATAATGTCTCGACGGACGTGTTGATCCCTAGTTTCGAGGTTGATGGTATTGTGTTTCTATGGTTTTGGCTCTTGGTATTGAACAAGGCCTAAGGCTATATAAGGAGAAGATCGCTAGGCAAAGAGATATGCATTGTGTGTCTGACGCAGTGAGAGGATCTGGTATTGCTGGTTATCTGTTCGGGACGTTTGGCAAGGGTCGGATCTGACAGCGAAGGCATAAGAATCTATTTCTAGATCTGCACGCGGGTTTCCTTTGGTGAAAGCGCGTATACACGCGGTTTTGGTACAGTGAAGTAGCGTATGCATGATAAGGTTTGATATTTCAGGTTGCTGCTGATTCTGGTGGTTGTTGCAGAGTTCTGGACTCTGGTTTGGGTTCTGTGTTCTTGATGACAGGGTTTCAGTGATTCAGTATTGGGTTGTTTAATGAATTATGATGCAAGTATAAGTTGATGATTGTATTGCAGTAATGTTTGTTTTGTACTTTTGGATCTAGCCTGAAAATTGATGAAACGTGGTCCCTGAAGGTTGTAGGGTCAGCACCTACGTACTAGTAAATGGATCAGCTAGTACAAGAGCTGAGGGGGTTGTAGCTCCCTTCCAGAAGTAGTTGGAAAATGAGAGAGGGTTGTAGCCCTCTGCAGGTTGTAGCCTGCGTACTGGTAAAGGACTGCACCAGTACATTGTAAAAGAAGTTTCTCATTAAAGAAGAAAGAGACGAATTGCAGCAGGTGGTTTTCACCCACATTGGGTTTCCACCTTATATCATGGTGTTCATGTGTGTGGCTCTTGTGTGATGTTCTGTTCTGTTATACTGCACCTGTTTACTGTTAAATTGCTTAATAATGTTCTGATGCATTTACTGAAGATTAAGCTAATTGAATTATAAGATCTCTGAGTATACGCTAGTTGCATTAGACACAGTCGCGTGTACACGCGGGTTCACTTAACTGAAGTCGCGTATATGTTTCTGAGTATGAAATTGAAAAGTTTTATCTGATCTGATAATACTGATTCACCCCCCCCCCCCCTCTCAGTATTATTTCCAACATTATCTTGATGATGTAGAAAAGACTCATCCTTTTGCTCATGGTATTCTTCTTCATCACAACTCTGATTTCTTTAATTAATAGAAAGATAAAGATTATTATGGTTGTCTTCTTTTGGACGATAATTATCTTCAACTTCTTCAACGTAATTGAGGAGTCGTTCTTCTTGGAGAGCCATGGTAAAGTCTTAAAGGACAACTTCAAAATGACACATTGATCCCCAATACTTTAGGAGTTCTTTAATGAATACCTTCATGGAAGGGATGCTTTTAGGTGTATAATAATGTTTAATCCAGTCTCTTTGATAATATCCAAAGGAATTAATTAAAAACCTCATGAGAGCATCCTCATGAACCATGTTGATCTCTGAAGTATACTTGATAAATCTGGCAACATGATCCATAGCTGAAGAGGGATCACCATCGAATTTTGGGAAATTTTTCATAGAACTTGTAGCCCATCAATTTGTGTATCTAAGAATATCCCTGACATCCAAAGTAGGGTATGTCTCATGTAGATCGCAAGGATCCATTGCCTTGAGTCTTTCATAGAAACCAAATGTGGAGTCGCCAGGGTGAATTTAAAATGCCTTAAAAAATTCCCGCTTCACCCTACATGTATGGAAACATTTTAAAGCTCAATTGAGAACTAGGTCTTTGTTCTTCCAATGGAGTTGTCAGATCAAAAAAATTATCCTTGTTTATGGGAAAATCTTAGCTAAATAAATGGATCTTAGTCTTCAAATTTCTACGAGGTCGACTCAAATCCCCCCTTGCAATGATGCCAAAAATGTTTCTCAAAATCTAGCAAGTCTTGTGACGGGAAAAATCACAAGGTGAAGAATAGACCAAGAGACAACAATGAGGTGTTGTCCACTGTCACCATAGCCACAACCCCCTACTCTTTTGCGTAATTCCACCACTAGGTAGGCTTCTCTTTAGTAGGTCAATAAAGTAACAAGATAGGCTTGTAGAGGACAACTCATCCAAGGGACAAGGCTCAAACAAGATAAGGAAATTCGCATCCTCCAATGTAGTTTATTATGGCACAAATGATCTAGGGATTGATGAATATTAAACCTAATGAATCAACCTAGAATCACAAGGCCAAGAAAATGATTCAAATCAATGTGTATTAGCAACCAATGGAACAAGAAGCCTTCAACAATCCCCAAGTTTAAGCCTAGGGAAAACTAGGGCATTTCTATGACAAGACCTACCTAGGGAAAAATAATTTAGCTTTGAAATGGATGTATTAACCACTAAAGGGGTTGATTTTGAGGCAACCAACACTCCTTCCAATGTTGAATATTTCCACATGGAAATGACTTCAACCCTAGTCCAATTCGTTCCATAGCTCTAACTAGTGACTTATCATTGAGGGGCTAAAAATTAGATTAGGAAAGAGAAAACAAGATTTAAGGAAACTTTTATAGGTGATCAAGAAAGTGAGGAGGCCAGTGCCTAGTCCTTGGGACGATGGAGTCTATGGGATTGTAAAATATGCTAGATCTTGGCAAGGAGTAAGCTAATGATGAAACCTTAAGTTTCAAAACCCTAGATATTACCTTTTTGAGGGAGAAAAATGATTTGGGAGAGCTAATTTAAAGATTGACCATTGGGATTGTCATCCACATTCTAATAGTGAGTAATGCATACAATTCTATCATCTAGATTCATTCAATGTTTTTCAATAATAACTAGCACAATAGAAACCCTAGATAATTAACCATTCCATACATTAAACACAAGAACAAAATTTTATTAAATCCAACGCACACTTACAACATAGAATTCATGTACAAGCCTTTATTGCTCCAAAGTAACATCTCCAAGATGAAAGAAATGGATCCAAATAACAAGGTAAAAAATCTCCAAGAAGGCTGAAATAGTCACACGTGATGATGATCCAATAAAATGAGCATATCCTCTATTTATATCAGTATTATGACTACTGATTAACCTAACAAATCCCCTAGAACAAGTTTGATGCTAAAATATGCTTGAGTTACAAGCCAACCCACTAGCTTTATCAAAAATTTCCCTAATTAGGCCACATGTGTCAGTCGTAAGTTCTCTCATGTTGATGTCATCAACAATAAATGCTCCAATGCCATGTCTAAGGGTGATGAGGTATCCAAGAAGGTGTAGATGCCTGTGAAGTCCATGATTTGAGGGTTGGACCTCAAATTCACCTCATTACCTTTTGTGGGGTCCCAAGATATAGTTGGGGTGCCACAAAGTGGCGTCCATGGGTCTCTAATTTCTAAATAAGGCCTCCTCTACTTCTAGCATTAGGGGGTTCTTAGGTACAACAAGCCTTCCCTAGTCTTTCTGTTGGAAATACTAAGAATGGGGTGGGGGGGGGCACAATCAATATTTCACTTCTATTTACAATTTAGTATCAAAATAATTAACCAATAACATCACATCAAGAAATACACAATAATTATATGAGTAATTTATTTATATTATAAGGGAACCTACAAATTCTAGTTTACCAACTGCAACGGGATGGGCTACAAACCCAAGATATTTACTAGCCACTATTGGAAGGAGCTACAACACCTACTTTACCAACATCCACTAGAAGGAGGTGACAACCTCCTGAAGGAAGCTACAACTTCCTTGCCTAGCACCTTGCCACCATTAACCGTAAAGAGAGAATGAAGAAACAATCTTGGGATCTTGTACTAGGGACTGTCACAATTTACAATAACCTTCAAACACTACTACCTCATCTTTAAAACTTCTCCTTAAATATCCAATACATATACTTGAATTTTGATTTCCAATATTGAGAAATTGCAATCCAATGTAAAGAATTTAACACATACCTGACAACAACTGCTTAAGTAGGCCTTAATACAAACTTCAATAAATTTGGAAAAACCCTAATATTGGGCCTCAAAATATGCCTCAATACTACTCCAAAACTAGGGTAGACAAAATGTATCAAGAGGGTTCAGATTCTTGTCTTGACTTTGCCTCAAAATTAATTGGATAGCAGGCTCAAAAATTTGGATCTCTAGCTCAAACTTTTCTCAAGTTTAGATCTCTGCTTTAGTCTTAGATATATTTTGGATTTGTCCAATAATGTTTTCTTTAGAAGGGGACTTAGTGCACCTTCAATATTCAACTAGTTTCAACATCAGATCTTCCTTGAACCAATAATTTGATTAGCCTCAAGATAACTATTTTGTTTCCACCAAATTTCCTCAAGAAAGAGGTTGAATGGTAGCATAGAGATGCCATAGGCAAGGGTTTGGATATCTCCCTCAGAAGGTTGCCCATATACCTATAATTTTCCATAGAATTTAGCCTTCTTATGAAATTGAACAACCTTATACTTGGATCAGAAATAACCTCAGAATTTAGGTTTGTCTCAAGATCGGATCTGCCTTAGAGATCAGTTACAGAGCCAAAATTTGGTTGCCTCAAATGTTAGTTTAAGGGCCAAAATTCAACTGCCTTAGATGTCAGTTGCAAGGCTGAGGTTCTGTCTCAGAGATCTTCCTCAGAGGGCTAGAGGTTTTGTCTCAAAGAGATGCCTTAGGGAGATCAAATTATGCCAAGTGAAGCCCAATGATTCCTTGGAAATATGTACAAAAACTTCTTTAGACACATATTCTCAACTAGTCCTTGTTAGTGAAATATCATGCAGAGAAATGTTTCCAAATTTTCTCGAGAAGAGGTGCTTCAAATGCGGTTTCCTTCATATCTTCAATGTAGCCTGATCCTTAGGCTTATTCACAATCTTTCTTTGTTCATATCCATGAATTTTCTTGCTCAAAGTACCCACGAGTTGCCCTTATTAATGCACTTTTAAGAGGGCTAAATTGGAGCTGACATGAATTAGAAAATTATAAATTTTCCTTGAAAAGGCTTTCCTTTGAAAAGGCATGTCTTTTGCATGAGCCAACTTGAAGGATATGCTACTAGATTGTATTGTAAAATGATACTTTTAGCCTGTTAAAAATTAATTTTTGTCTTTCAATAATCGAAGTTTCAAGACTGATTTGGATACAGGACTTTGGGTAATTTGAATTTGAATTTTGACCTTCTTTAATGAAACAATGAGAACATGAACTTGTGGGGCAAGATTTGGTGATACATTTATCCATTTGGGGCTCCAAAATTCAAATATAAATATATATTGGGTGTGTGTTATATTATTCCCACAACTAGTCACATGCGCGGGTGGGGGGCGTAAGACCCCCTGTTCGTTGCACTAGGCGCAATGCCTCGAGAATTTTTTTTAACCCTATAATAGGTGGGCGAACCTACCTATGGTTTTGTGCATGGGTTTTGCACATGGTTTTGGGCATGATGGTTTTCGGCCCATGGTAATTTGTAGATCCGGTCAAGGGAATTACAATTATGTTCTAATCCAAGGTTAATAGATTGGGGTTTATGAATGCTTCAGCATGTATATAAATGTATTGTACATTGAAATGAAGATAATGAAAAATCAATCTGGTAGTCTCGGTTTTGGGATCCAAGGGAAAATCTCTATGTATATTTGATTTATGTTTTATGTTCTCTCCATTGCTTATTTTCTTTTTTAAGAATTCGTTTGCAGTTAATTTCTATATAAGGTTAAAAAATATAATATCTCTACAACCAAGAGGACCCACAAGATGTACCATGTGTCAAACGAAATGGTGTGATGAGGGATACCAATCCAGATGCCTTATATCCAAATTCACTATCTTTTGCATGCATATGATCAAACAGTAGATTGATCATTCACCCTTTGACATCGATGAAAATTTCTTCCAACAATCTCCCCCTTTGTCATTGATTTCAACACACATGATCCCCCTGTCATCAAGCTTCACTTGTCATCATACTCCCCTTGTCTCGATGCTTTGCTTCCTTTTCCATCCTCTTTCTCTCTCCCCCTTTGATATTAATGGAAAAAGGGTGTCTTGAATTTGATGGGTTGATCCCCCTCATGATTTTCCTTCTTTGACATGTTTTCTTCTCCAAACCTTAGTGGTTTTTCTTTCTTTCCTAATCTACTTAGGAGTCCCCTTCATGTCATATTTGCAGTCTCATGCAATATGTCCAAATTTATGGCATTTAAATTTTTTTGTGTTGTCCTTGAATGATGGATCAAATGCTGTGTACCTTTCGTTGGGAATCCATTAGGGTTTCCTACTTGTCTTCTTGTAAACATGCTTCTATGGTTTTGTTGATATCCTTTGTAGTTAAACTTGCTATGATCTTTGAAATCCCTAGCCCTATGCCCAAAAGTTTTCCATGAATAACAACAACCAAGAGATATACTTTGGTACCTTAGTGATTTGGATTTCCATGACAATCTTCCAAAATTGTGCTACCTTGGAGGAGGTCCAGTATTTTGTTTCTCTTCTTGATAAGGAATCTTCTTGAGAAAATTATCATATACTCTTAGATTGAAAACTTCATGCTTCTTATGGTTATCGATTGGACTTTTGAGGACAAAGATTTTGCTTTTAAGTTTTTCTTCAAATTTCTCCTTTGAGGACTTGGTGTTTGCATCTTCTTTTTTGAAGGTTCATCCAAAGTTGATTTCTTGCAACTGACAATTTGATGTAGCCCTTGCAAGCCTTTCAAATTTTTATTGAGCTTGTTGACTTCAACCCTTAATGATACAACTTCTTCTTCACGCTTCTCGAAATCTTCTTCCTTCTTCTTTAGCTGGAATTTGGTCACTTCTTCAATTTTTCTTGCTTCTTTAAGCTGGGTCTTCAAGGAGATAATTTCTTCTTTAATAATTCTCTCTTATTGATCAAATTCAATTTGTAGCTTGATAAAGTCCTCAAATTTTTCTTTAAGATGACTTTCCAAATTATCTTCTCTCCTCTTTGCCTCTTGTACCTTAGTTTTTAAGTGAGCAACTTCCTTTTCAGCTTTTTTTTTTCGTAAATATCTTCTAGCCTTTCCCAAAGATCTTTAGCTAATGCGCATTGTCCCACCTTATATTTACATGATCTTATAAGCCTCTTGGAATGGTATCCATTTCTCTTGCATAATATTATTTTGAATCTTGTGTGGTCATATCAACTGTAATAACTTCTAACCATATACAATCTTGAGCTTTCAAATAGATCTCCATAGACCAACTTCATAATTCACAGTATGTTCTAGCAAACATGTGAGGTGGTGGAGACATGAAAACTAGATCAACTTGATATTTATTAATGAATTCAATATGTTTTAGCATCATTACAATAGAGGAAACTTTCTTTTCCTTTTCCTTGGAGTATTTGGAGGCTAACCTTTTTTCCTTTACCATATTGTTCCCAAGATTTTCCTTCTAGATGTTACACTTTGATGAAGGAACCTACTCCGATTCCAATTGTTGGAAATACTGGGGGGGTGAATCAATGTTTCACTTTTGTTCACAAATTAGTATCAAAATAATTAACCAATAACATCACATCAATAAATACACAAGATTTATATGAAAATTTTATTTATATTACAAGGGAAGCTACAACTTCTGGTTTACCAACTACAACTGGAAGGGATACAACCTTAAGATTACCAACCACTACTGAAAGGAGCTACAACCCATAGTTTATCAGCATTCATTGGAAGGAGGTGACAATGTCCTGAAGGAATCTATAACTTCCTTTCTGAACACCACTCTAAAACTCTTAACAAAAGATAAAAGGAAGAAAAAAATCATGGGTTATTGTACCAGGGACAATGGCCCAATTTACAATAAGTTTCAATCGTTGCTACCTCTTCATTAAAATTTCTCCTTAAATTTCCAATACATACACTTGACTTCTGATTTCCAATATTGAGAAAATGAAATCCAATAAAAAAAATTTAACACATACCTCACAACGTTGGCTTAAGTAGGCCTTAAGACATAATTCAATCAATTTGGAACAACCCTAATATTGGGCCTCAAAATATACCTCAATACTGCTCCACAACCAAGCTAGACAAAATGTATCAACAATTCTTCAATTTCTTGTGTTGACTATATGCCTTAGACTTAATCGGATAATAGCCTCAGAACTTCAGATATTTTCTTGAGACTTTTCTCAAGTTTAGACATCTACTTTAGCCTTAAAGAGATTTTGGATATATCCAATAATGTTTTCTTCATAAGGGGACTTGGTACAACTTAAGGCTTCAACTAGTTTCAACCTTATATCTCCCTTGAACCAATGAATTGATTAACCTCAATATAACTTTGTTCCATCCACCAAATTTCCTTAGACAAGAAGCAAAATTGTGCCATAGAGATGCCTTAGACAAGGGTTTGAATAATTGCCTCAAAAGGTTTCCCACATGCCTATAATTTTCCACAAAATTTGACCTTCATTATGAACTTGAACAACCTTATATTTATATTAGAAATAGTCTCAAAATTTGGGTTTGTCTGAGGATTGGATCTGGGGCCCAAAGATTAGTTATAGGGCTGAAATTCCATTGCCTTAGATGTTAGTTGTAGGGAAAAAAATTGACTGCCTCAAATGTCCATTGCAGGGACGAGGTTTTGTCTCAGAGAGATGCCTTAGAGGGATGAACGTATTGTCTCAAAGATTTGCATCAAGGAGGCTGAATTGTGCCACAATTAAACATAATAATTCCTTATAAATATGTAACAAAAATTTTTCACACACAACTTCTTAACGAGTCCTTGTCAACAAAATATCATGCAGAGAAATGCTTCCAAATTCTTTCCAGATGAGGTACTTCAAATGCGACCTCCTTTAGATCTCAATGTACCCCTAGCCTCGAAGTTATTCACAATATTTCTTTGTTTAGATCCACGAATTTTCTCACTCAAATTTCCATGTGTTGCCCTTATTTATGCACTTTTAAGAGGGCTAAATTGGATCCAACCTGAACTAGAAGATTATAAAATTTGCCTATGAAAATACACGTCATTTGAATGAGTTGACTTGAAGGATATGCTATTAGATCGGCTTATAAAATGAGACTTTTGGCCGTTTAAAAATTAAATTTTTTCTTTTAATAAACAAAGTTTCAAGGCTAATTTGGACAAAGGACTTTAATTGATTTGAATTTCAATTTTGACCTTCTTTAATCAAATAATGAGACCATGAAATTGTGGGGAAAGATATGATGATACACCCATCCATTTGGGGCACCGAACTTCAAATATTAATATCTCTTAAACCAAAAGGAGACACAAGATGTACCACCTTTCAAACGAAATGGTGTGAAGAGGGCTACCAATCCAGAGTGGCCTTATATCCAAATTCATTGTCTTTTGCACGCATATCATCAAATAATTGTTGGATAATTCACCTTTTGACATCAACGAAAATTTATCACAACACTCTTAATGTGATATCATCCTCATATGGCCTTTGAATCAGCTTCTTCCCACTAAGTTGTGTCAAGACCAGCTTGGGGGCATGTTGGGTCCAGTTGTGTCATCCTAAAGAATCCTCAAATCTGTGTCAAAGTCAAGCAACATCCTTTGTGTTGGAGGTGCTATGGGGCATGAGTAATCCAATGATGATGCGAGGAGGATGTTGACTATCAAAAGTTCACTTTTTTGTGCCAATGTAATCCTACAAAGGGCTCGGGTACCTGTGGAGTAGGTTCCCAAGGCATGGGCTACCAGACCACTTGACAAGAATAAAAAGGATTCTAGCGAAAGAAACCAATCATTGGGGACAAAGATCAATAGTGAATCTAAGTGAACCAAACACAAATATTAAGGGTAATTAAATACTTCAAATAAGGATCCCCTTCCAAAATTAGGACCCTAATCTCACAATTATGTTTTCTCCCTACGTAGTAGTGGCTAAAGGTCAAACCTATTAGGTGCTTCTAGCTCTTAAGGGGAAGAAACATATCCCTAGTGCACCCTTCTAGTGATAGGTGTTAGTGAATAATAATGATGGTATTGGAGGGGAGAAGACTACATGGCCAAGTGCCATGGTCAAAGTGACCAACTGATGGGGTTGTGCACATCCTGAGTGTCTAGATGTGAGGAGGGAGTGTTCATGGATGCATGAGTTACCAACTCGGACTTGGTTTTTCCACCTGTCTTGTGCACCTTTTACTTATTCTTGATTTTTTCCTTGTATTACTACTTATAGCTCAAACGTTAGAACTTGCTTTGTATGATTTAGAAATTTTATTACCACTTTAAGATGAGTGAGTTTATTACTCATTAAGGTTGGGACATTCAATGGTTTCTTATGTGATGTAGTGGATCAATATGTTCTTAGGAACCGGGTGATGGCCATATGAGTGAGGTAGAGCTCATGCTAAGATTTTTTACCACATGCTAATCTTTGTGTCCATGTGTGAAATTTCCACTATTGCAATTATTGGATATTATTCTCCTAACTTGTGCAATTTATTTGTCTTCTATAAATTAATATTATGAAAAATAGTGAATAATTCACAATTGCAATCTCTACAAATAAAAATGCTACAAAAGATAAAAATAGAACTAAGTAAACATGCACACACATAAAAATTTGAGACAGTTATTTTTGGACAATTGTCAGTGAAAAATCCCTGAAGGGAAAGCATGATGATTTTATTATTATTCACAAATTAGAGAGTACAATGAATTGGTTTCCTTTCACTAGAAAACATCCGAAAACTACTGATCTTAAATGGACAAATAATCTAGATATTAATTATCACCCTTTGCATCTCGATCTTCCTCTCTCCTTGCAACGCACACTTCTTGGGTATTTGCACTTACTAGTTGGAAATGCACGCTACTTCTTTCAAGAAATTTGTGTTGGCATTATGACACAGATTTGGCGCTATGACACAGGTGTTGTCCTTGATGGCAACTCACACTAAATATAGATCACAGTTCAGGCTCTCAGAATGAAGAAAAAGAGGTATACGTAGGTTCCCCATTGATCAAGCCGCGTATACACGCAGGTTCGCAGACCAAAAGGTGTGTATGTGTATACACACACTTTCTTGTAAGGAAAGGCACGTACATGTTGGAAAACTTAGTTTTCGTCTATGGTATTTGGTCCATGGTATTTTGATCCATGGTATTGGTCCAATGTTATAGCTCTGATACCACTTGTTGTAGATCTGATCCAAAAATATATGATAACAGAAATAAACCCAAGAAAAATAAGATAGAAACAGATAGAAATGCTTCTTTATTGATCAAAACCCTTAAGGTAGGGCAACACCATACATTCACTCCTTAAGGAAGGAGAACACTCCACAAGCCATATGCTTGTTCATACAAGAATACTTCTCTTCATCTTCATATGGAGTCTCTAGCCCTTATATAGGCTTCATACATACAATACCATGCATCATTACCATGGTTTCCTCATACCATCAACTAATACCATGGGCCCATTACATTAACTACTTGTGGTCCCTTACATGACATAGGTTAACCACCTTATTTATTACTATGGCCCATCCCATTATTACATTATTACCTTGGGTACCTCACTTGGTACCGCATATTACCCCCCCTAGGTACATAACATTCCACCCCCCTAAGCATGTTTCGTCCCCGAAACATGGGAAGAACATAAATAATAAGATCTACTCAAAAGAGTAGTCCACTGATACCATGCACGTGCATCTAGCCATCCAAGAGAAAGGTGAACCCTCGATCTCGCTGGTGCCTCGCTCGCTTGAGATGGAAGTTGACTGCGGTAGCTCTTCTGTGTGGATGTGTAGTAGGTGGATCATTGTTCCTCTCGATCTGTCCTGCGGGGTTTGTTGTCCATTTGGCTAATTGGTTGCCATCTTGATTGTTGTCTTGCTGGGTGATGTGGGTGATGATATGTTGAAGTTTTAACCCACGATGGCTTTTTCTTTACTTCACCTTGCTGTGGTGCCTGTTGTGGTGTCTTCTTTTTCAATATGACTTCAACCACTGAACCGTCCTCAGATGTATCAGCACCTGTAACCTTTTCTGCTTCAGCCTCTGTTTGTGTTTGATTGTCGACCATCAACTGCTCATCATCTGATATGTCAGTCCCTGTAACATCTTGTGCGTCAACCTCCGTGGACTCTACCTGTTTATGGATGGAAATATCCTATAATGTAATTTTCTTCTTTTTATATCGTAGCTTCAGGAATTTCTTCTGCACATTAATATTGATAGTACTCACAGATTCCATCCAAGGATATCCCAAAACAACATCGATATTATCCATCTCTGAAGCATAAAAATCACCATGAAACACATACTTATCCATAGAAAGCTTCAAATCCTTATAGATTTGAACATCCTTATCATCAACCTGTGTATTTTCAATTTGTTTTGCCGGGACTTGCAATTTCTTTGTCAAGTTGATATTTATGAGATTTTGCTTGCAACTCGGATTTATATACACAATGATTTTCTCCTTCTGAATCAATCCATGAACCTGCAATAAGGAGACACCCTTAGCAATTAAACCCTTATGTGTCTCATTCTCCTTTTTTCTAGCCCGAGACCATTTGTCCAAAAAGACTTTTTCAAATTCTGCATCTGAAAGTTTGATCAACTGCTGGTAGTCAAGTGATGAATGCCATTTTAGAGCCTCATCTCTCAAATTAAACCGTACTACAGTTTTCCAACATATCCCATATTCGGACTTTATTCTTTGTATGAATTCTCCAATAGTAGGACCATTATCTTTCCCTGTAAAATATAGCTTCTCCATGAAGAGGGTTTCCAGAGCAATCGCTCATGCGATCAAGTCGTGCAATTCCACGATTCCTCTTGCCCAGAAACTTATTGAGGGTAACCCCATCACTCCGAGGATTTATGGTCTTCCTAAAATCCATAAGGATGGGGTCCCCCTGAGACCCATTGTCAATACCATTGGTGGTCCGACTTACCTCTTGGCCAAGTTCCTCGCTGCTAAGTTGAGACCCTTGGTTGGGCAGACTGAGTCCTTTGTCAAAGACTCAGCTTCTTTTATTGAGGATCTTAAGAAAATTAAACTTGAGCCCGAGGACATTCTGGTAAGTTTCGACGTGGTCTCTCTTTATACGTGTATTCCTATCAATGAGGCCATGAAGGTAATTAATAAGCTAACTGACCCTGACACGGCTCGGTTAGTTGAGCTTTGCCTTACCTCCACCTTTTTCAGCTTCGAGGGAGAAATCTATGAGCAGACTTGCGGAGTTGCCATGGGCTCCCCCTTGTCCCCTGTCGTCGCTAATCTCTTCATGGAGGATTTTGAGTCTAAGGCTTTGGCCTCCTCTCGTCTCTTGCCGAAGCTTTGGAGAAGATTCGTTGATGACACTGGTGTTGTCTGGTCTCATGGTCATGTCGAGCTAGATCGTTTCTTCAGTCACCTCAATAACCAGTCCACCGCCATTAAATTCACGATGGAAAAAGAAGATAATGGTTGTCTTCCGTTCTTAGATGTTCTCATCTCTAAGAAGGTGGATGGTTCCTTTTCTCATCAGGTGTTTAGAAAGAAGACGCATACCGAACAATACTTACATGCGTCTTCGCATCATTTCCCCGCTCAGAAGTTAGGGGTCCTTAGCACGCTTGCCACACGTGCTGTGAGAATTTCGGATGAGGAAAGCCTGGCAGCGGAGAAGGCTCATCTCCTTGATGTCTTTGAGAAGAATGGTTATAATAGGCTCCTAGGTCAAAAAGCCTTCCGCAGGGCCAAGAAGGAGCCTTCAATCCGAAAGGTTCCCAAAGACCATATCTTGGGTGTGAACCTTCCGTACATCCAAGGGACCACAGATAGGATTGCGAGGGTTCTGAGGAGGTACGATGTGCCCGCTACTTTTAGACCTCTCCGCACTATCCGTAGCTCCCTCAGGTCTGTGAAAGACCCTATCGACCCTAAGGACATGAAGGGCGTCTATGTCATTCCCTGTTCCTGTGGAACCCCTTATATTGGTGAGACTGGTCGCTCTATCAATCAGCGGATTAGCGAGCATTCTGCTGACCTAAGGCATGGTAGGACCAAGTCCTCAGCCCTCGCTGAGCATGCAAGAAAGACTATGCATCATGTCTGTATAGAAGATGCTCAAGTCATTGCCAAAGTTGCGCAGTTTCACCATCGCAAATTTAGAGAGGCCCTGGAGATTGAGAAAAGGCCGAACAATCTTAATAGGGATGATGGCTGGAAGATCAGCAGTTGCTGGGTCCCAGCCTTGTCTTCCTAGCCTCCTCCTTCCCCCTGTGTTAAGTCTTAGGGTTTCTGTCTTCCCTCTCCTCAAGTTCTGATTTTGGCCGGTTTGTCAGGTTATTATGAAGTGCTTGGGGTATTAATATGTTATTAAGTAATTTCGGGCTAATTATTGTATTAACCTATTCCAGGGGGTATTTTAGAATTAGATTAGATTTTTTCATTGATTTTTACCTTTAACTGATTTTCGTATATCGCATTAATAAAGGCCCCCCTTTTTAAACTTTATAAGTAATAAGATTATTAACTAATAACCTAGTTAATTTTAATAATTAATTATTGATTAATTAATGAATACAAATTATTAAATTAATGACAAGAAATTATTAGAAATATATGACATTGAGTTAATGGATATACTATGATTAATAAACATAATTATGGCATTTACCCTAGGTAACTATATTCTAGGAATATTAATGATTTAACTAAAATACCATTTATTTGTTGTTTTTTAATAATATTAGAACTATAAATTAGTAAGAAGAAAAAATATAGATTATTGTATAGTACTTACTAATTTATTTCCGAATGGGCCTTTACATTTAATATTAAATTAAAATGATTTATTGGATTTAAACTTTTACCTATTGTAACTAAAATTTACTTTATATTTCTTTGGTCTAAGAACAATAATAATTTAATACTATTTATTTATAATAATAAATATAGGACCATTATAATTTGTTTACCATTATTAATTTACCACAATGACCATTATAATATAAACAATTACCATTGTAACTAAATTCTAAGATTAATAGTAATATTAACACTATTTATTTGTAATTAAATAATTTAAGAATAATAAAAAAATATAAGTTTTTATTAATTATATAGATATAATGACCCTTATAATTTAAATTTATTATATTATCCAATTAACTAGTATTATTATATTAATAATAGAATTATTAGTTTGACTTTGATCATCAGGTCAAAATTAGCCGTTGCAATATAGCCGTTGGAGTCTCTGCACACTCTATTTAATCAAGCTAAGCCAGATCAGTTCTTCAACTTGTCCTGATGATGAACCACACTGGTTGGTTCGAAACGCGTCGACAAAAGATTGATTATGTGATTTTGCCGAAGATTACTAAACAAAAATTCACTTACTTGGCGAAAATTTGAAATTGTCACAGTTTCGTCAATATTGCTCAGAATCTCTACTATAACCTGTTTTTGGAAATGGAACAACCATTCTGCGTCTGCCCATGTGATAGAAATCCTGACTCAGACACTAGAATTTCAGATCTGCGCTACTACTCTCCCGCCGTCACCCAAAATTTCTGCAAAAAGAGCTGATTTTAAATCAGCGATATCTCCCTCATCCGGACTCCGATTCGACTGATTTTTTTTTTGAAGTTGGGTATTTTTTCCCAAAGAATCCAGATATGCAATTAGATTTTGCAGATCTTGTACCAGGACATCTAGATCTGCGCCGCAAAGTCGCTGCCCTGAAAATTGTCTACAACCCCACTGATTTTTAGATCAGTGATATCTCCTTCATCCGGAATCCGATTCAACCGATTTTTTTTTTGAAATCGGCTATTTTTGCACAAGGAATACAGATCTTCAATTAGATTCTATAGATCTTACACCAAAACGTATAGATCTGATCTGCAAATTTACCACCCAAAAAATCCCTGCAAAAATGAAAAAAAAATAAAAAATTCTCCACGGTTTGCCCAAGAAAGCGCTCTGATACCAATTGTTATAGCTCTGATACCACTTGTTGTAGATCTGATCCAAAAATATATAATAACAGAAATAAACCCAAGAAAAATAAGATAGAAACAGATAGAAATGCTTCTTTATTGATCAAAACCCTTAAAGTAGGGCAACACCATACATTCACTCCTTAAGGAAGGAGAACACTCCACAAGCCATATGCTTGTTCATACAAGAATACTTCTCTTCATCTTCATATGGAGTCTCTAGCCCTTATATAGGCTTCATAGATACAATACCATGCATCATTACCATGGTTTCCTCATACCATCAACTAATACCATGGGCCCATTACATTAACTACTTGTGGTCCCTTACATGACATAGGTTAACCACCTTATTTATTACTATGGCCCATCCCATTATTACATTATAACCTTGGGTACCTCCCTTGGTACCCCATATTACCCCCCCTAGGTACATAACATCCAAGGTTTTCTGTCCGAAGCGTTGACCCCAGGTATTTGGTCCAAGGTATTGATTCTAAGTGGTTTTGGACCATGGTATTGAGTAAGGCCTAAGACTATAAAAGGAGGAGAAGATCATTAGGCAAAGGCACTCAAGCATTGCATATCTAATGAAGAATAAGATATATAATACAAGTCTTTGGGTTATAGTGCATAGCTGGATCTGAATCAAGTATGAACCTGAGTGCTTGATGAAGGATAAGTTCTATTGATGGGTCAAGATCTTAAGGCTTGAAGAGAAGTATCTTTGTGTGGTTTTGATCTTTTATAAATGGCGCATGTCGTAATCTGTAAATATGATGATCTGGGTATAACTGATGTTTGAATAGTTGTAAAGGTTAAATCATCTTTTACATATTTGTACGCAGGTTCATTATAACAAAGGCGCGTATACACGCCCGTTCGACATTCCAAAAGTGCATATACATAGGTTTGCTTTGATACAAGTGCATATGCACATAGGTTTGTCACATTGAAATAGCGTACACCTTATAAAATATGTTTTAGCTACTTCTGATTGTTGTTGCAGTGTTCTGGGTTTTGGCTTGGGCTCTGGTTACTGTTACTGTATTCTAGTTAGAACATTCAGAGAAGTGATTGTTTGATTCAATTTTTGTTGGTGCAAAGGAGATTGATTGATGCAGATATATTTTGATGTTTGACTGATATTATTGATGGATCCTGTCTGAAAATTTATGAAACATGGTCCCTGGAAGAAAAGAGAAGGTTGTAGCCTTCTATAGGTCAACACCTACGTACTAGTACATCAGTTAGTACAAGAGCTAGGGGGTTGTAGCTCCCTTCCAGGAGAAGCTAGAGAACAAGAGAAGGTTGTAGCCTTCTGCAGGTAGAAGTCTACGTACTGGTATAAGAATGTACCAGTATAGAAATATTGTAAAAATAAGTTTCTTATTAAAAGAAGATAGAGACAAATTGCAGCAGGTGGTTTTCACCCACATTGGGTTTCCACCTTATATCTTGTGTTCTTGTATGTGATTTTCTACTATGTTTTTACTATACCTGGTTACTGTTATATGGTTATGATGCATAGATTGAAGATCAACATCTGATTGATTAACTAAATTATAAGTCTGCAGGATATACGATAGTTTCCTTAACTATAGTTGCGTATATACGCAAATTTCATTAACTGAAGTAGCATATACAAATCTGATTGTGAAAAGAAATATTATTGACTTGTAAATACTGATTCACCCCCCTCTCTCAGTATTATTTCCAACAATTAGTATCAGAGCCAGGTCCTTCAGAAGAATCTTGATCGCTTGAAGGAAGATCTATCATCATGAGTAGCTACGAAAGAGAGGCATCCATTAGACCACCAATCTTTGATGGGAGCAACTTCGTCTATTGGAAGGTAAGAACCACAACCTATCTTCAATCTCTTGGAACAGATGTTTGGGAAATTGTGGAAGGAGGATACACATTTCCATCAGCAATTCCTACAGATACGACAGGTAAAAAGCAATAGGAAACAAATGCCAAGGTTGTCAATACTCTATTAGGGACTCTGTCACAATCAGAATTTGTCAAGGTTATGCAGCTCAAAACCACCAAAGAAATATGGGACAAGATCATTCTAAGCTATGAAGGAGACGATCAGGTAAAATGTGCAAAACTACAATCTCTCAGAATTCAATATGAAACTCTCAGAATGCAAAATGATGAAAGTATAACTAATTACTTCTTACGTATAGATGAGATTGTTAGTCGCATGAAAAACTTGTGTGAAGAGATAAAATAAGTTACTTTAGTTGAAAATTTTTTAAGATCCTTGTCTTCTAAGTTTGAATCAAAAGTTTCTGCCATAGAAGAAAAACAGGATCTTCAGAGTATCACTATGTCACAGCTGCACGGAATCCTAACTGCTTTCGAAATGAGAAAAGGGGGTCCATCAGATATGAGAGAAGCCACATTCAAAGCTTCAGGAAGAGGAGAACTCAATGAATCAGGACATACGTCAGAAGGAGAGGAAGAATCAAACTTTGTCAAGAACCTTCAACGGGGTTCTGGAAGATTCAGAGGTAAACTACCTTTCAAATGTTTTGCTTGTGGAAGAGTCGATCGTTATGCTGCCAAATGTCCTCACAAAGATAATCTTGATAAAGGTAAGGGATCATAAAATAGAAAACAAAGTGGAAATAAGAAGAGCTACTATATGCATGAAGATAGCGATGGTTTATCAAATAGTGATGAAGATGAAAATAGTAATGATTATAGACTTCTGATGGCTTTTGAAGATGATGATTTCTTGGATGCTTTAGATGAAGATTTTCTTTATGAATTAATTTCTAAACTTAAAATTTGTTTAGAAGAAAAGAATATGATCATAGATACTCTGACATTCCAACTTGCTGAAAGGGAAAAACACAATGAAAAATTAGAATGTGAAATTGTGGGTCTAATAAAAGATATTAAGAAAACAAAAGCTCTCAATCTCTGATTTGCTAAAGGATCGAAACTTTAGATGAAATTATCAAAGTGCAGCGTTATTCTCTAATAAAGATAGGTCTTGGATATACTGAAGAAGCATCTCAAACACAGAAGCCGTCAACCTCCAAAAGCTATCTTGATGTAGCATGGAGAAGCGAATAGTTTGACAATCATTAGCAAAGGCATAAAGCAGATCACCAAGTAAATCGGGTTCAATCTACTTCAAGGATGAACAAAAGCTACAACCAACCACAGGTAAATCATACTCAATCTGTTTCAAGAATGAATCACCAGGATAGTAGATTCAATAATCACAGGAACTACTTTAATGGCCAATGTTTTTCATGTCATAACTTTGGACACAAAGCTGCTCAATGTGTTGCTTACAAGACCATCATGACTAGAGAAGCACAAAATCAAAGGAATGTGACTGGGATCATGAAAAGGACCTACAATAACTTTTCTCCTCTTGAAAATGAAATAGAATGCTCTATCTGTAACAACTTCGGTCATGAAGATTCTGAATGCAGGAGCAAGTTTTTTGCAAACATCTGAAAAGGAGAAAACTTCATTGGGTCCCAAAACATGGAGAAAGAAAGAACCACAAACAAAAAGATGTGGTATAGCCTTGTATGTAGAGGGACAAGAAAATTAGTGGTGTATTGACAGTGGATGCTCGAAACACATGACAGGTGATAAAGAAAAACTTTAGTCATATAGTGCCTTAGGAAGGAAAATAAGGTCTCATTTGGAAATGACACTCTTGTTGTCATAAAAGGTAAAGTTTCTATGCTCTTAAAAGAAAATATTAAAGCTAGGAATGTTATGTATGTTGATGGTTTTAAGCATAACCTATTGAGTGTCAGTCAAATGTGTGATCAAGGAAATGAAGTAGTATTTCGATCAAATGGATGTATTGTTCGTGAGCTTGATACAAGAGAAATAGTGATCAAAGGCATAAGAACTCCAAATAATTTATACATACTCAAGGGAGGACAACAACAGTGCTATCTAAGTAAAAATGATGAACACTGGCTATGGCACAGAAGATTGGGGCATCTAAGCTTCCCTCAAATAAGGAAAGCATGCAAATTCCAAGCTGTAAGCGATCTTCCTGACATCAAAATTTCAGAAATTACAATATGCAAATCATGTCAATTTGGTAAGCAAACCAGAGCACATTTCCCAGAAAAGGAAGGATCAGCTAGCAAGCCTCTTGAACTTGTTCATACTGATTTATGCGGTCCTTCAAGGAAAAAGTCACTTCGTGGAGAAGAATACTTTATATTGTTCATTGACAATTTTTCCAACATGTGTTGGATAGGACTTCTAAAGCACAAAGATGAAGCATTTGAAAAGTTCAAAGCCTTCAAAGCTTTGGTTGAAAATGAATGAGATATCAAAATCAAATGCCTCAGATCTGATCGATGAGGGGAATTTACCTCAGATGAATTCTTCGACTTTTGTGAAGAACATGGAATAAGAAAATAATTTTCCACTGCAAGGACTCCTTAGCAAAATGGAGTGGTAGAAAGGATGAGCAAAACTATTAAACAAATGGGTCATGCCATGCTAGATGAGTCTGGAACTCCTGCAACCTTCTGGGGTGAAGCTGCATTTTCTACCGTCACTATTCTCAACAAAACAAACGTTCGGGTAAACAACACTCAAACTCCACACGAACTTTGGCATGGTAAGACTCCGACAGTAAAATACTTCAAAATTTTTGGAAGTAAATGTTACATCAAAAGGACTGATGAAAAACTTGGCAAGTTTGAACCTAGAGTAGATGAAGGCATTCTCCTTGGTTACTCTTCCCGAAGTAAAGGATATAAGTGTTATAATAAAAGACTAGGGAAAATTCTTGAAAGTATTGATGTTGTGGTTGATGAAGCAGGCGAAAATCCAAAGCAGGTAAAAACTGAAGAGTGGGAAGAAGATGAGGATTATCCTTCCACATCAAATCAAAATAATGCTAAAGAAGAAGAAACCAATGAAGCACCAGAAGAGCAGATAACGGCAGAAGAAAAGATTCCATCCAGATATGTTCATAAAAATCATCCAGAGACTCAAATTTTGGGACAAAATGAGGTAGGTGTGCAGACAAGAATAACTATTACAGAAGCTTCAAGCTATCTAGCATTGCTTTCCTCTATTGAACCTCACAATGTAGATGAAGCACGCAAATATGAATGTTGGGTCAAGGCCATGAATGAAGAACTTGAGCAAATTGAAAAGAATAATACTTTGGAATTAGTTCCTAGACCTCATGATAAGAATATCATAGGAACCAAATGGATATTCAAAAACAAGCTGAATGAAAATGGAGAAGTTATTAGAAACAAGGCTAGACTTGTTTGTAAAGGATATGCTCAACAAGAAGGTATAGACTTTGAAGAAACTTTTGCACCAGTTTCTAGACTTGAAGCCATGAGAATGTTTCTTTCTCTTTCTAGCTTTCAGAACTTCAAAATATACCAAATGGATGTAACGTCTACCTTTTTTGATGGAGACTTAGAAGAAGAAGTATATATTGAGCAACCAGATGGATTCATCCTTGGAAATGATCCAAAACTTGTATGCAAACTCAGAAAGGCTCTCTATGGTCTAAAACAAGCTCCAAGGGCTTGGTATTACCGTCTTGAAAAATACCTCCATCAACAAGGTTTCACAAAAGGATCAGCTGATAGCAATTTATATACAAAGATTGACAATGATAAATTGCTAATACTTGTTGTGTATGTTGATGATATCATTTTTGGTAGCAATGAAGAAGCCATGAGTCAAAACTTTTCTTTGGTCATGTAGAAAGAATTTGAAATGTCCTTTCTTGGTGAACCCACATATTTTCTTAGTTTAAAAGTCCAACAACATAAAGATGGTATTTTTCTGTCACAAACCAAGTATCTCAAGCAGATATTGAAAAAATATGGCATGGAAGATTCGAAACTAGTATGTACACCTATGGTAACAGGATGCAGTCTCAGTTCAAATGATGAATCAGCAACAGTACATCAACCAACCTACATATCCATGATTGGCAATCTGCTTTATCTAACAGGTACTTGACCAAACATCATGCATGCAGTGGGAATAGTTAGAAGATTCCAAGCAAATCCAAAGGAATCAAACCTTCAGGCAGTCAAAAGGATTTTCAAATATCCTCAAGGGACACAAAACTTTGGTTTATGGTATCCTAGGGATACAGATCTTACACTTCATGCATATACAGATGCTGATTGGGAAGGAAGTGTGGATGACAGAAAAAACACTAGTGGTGGTGCATTTTATATGGGTTCCAGATTAGTATTTTGGTTCAGCAAGAAACAAAGTTCAATTGCATTATCTACAGCTAAAGCAGAATATGTGGTTGTTGCATCTTGCTGCACACAACTCCTTTGGATGATACAAACATTACAAGACATTCAGATCACATGTACTCCACCCATCTCCATTCTATGTGATAATACAAGTGTAATCAGTATTTCAAAGAATCTAGTCGTGCATTCCAAGACCAAGCACATACTTATCAAATATCATTTTCTCCATGGACAAGTGCTTGAAAAAAAGGTCAAATTGGAGTATGTTCCCTCCAAAGAACAGGTTGCTGATATATTCACAAAACCGCTACCTAGAGAGACATTTTAATATCTCAGACAGAAGCTGGGAGTAGTTGATGCATCATCTTGCTGTTGAAACCTATTAGGTTTAGAGAAAAGTGGTTATACGCGAGTTTCATGAAGTGTATCCGCGTATATACGCTGGTTTCTGTGGATATAGTCACATATATGTTGGTTTGAAGAAAAACAGTGGGCCAAACTCAGGATGAAAAGAGTCTGATATGGGTCTGACAATGATCATCTGGCACAGGTTTTGGGGGAGCATATACTTCTAATAATGCATTGTTGGCATTATCTTAGAGGACCTTGGTATAATTTCACAGTTGTTTTTTATTCAGGTGGAACAGGTGCAGAGGGAGATCAAGGTTGCTGGTATGGAAGGTAATTGACAGATGCTGCTGATGATAGTTGCTGATAACTATCATAGTCTTTTTTCAGATATTTTGTCTCTATGTCATGTATATCTTTTATTATCAAGGTCATGTAATGACCTATTTTGTTTCCCCACTATGCGTGGTATGGATAATGTAATGTTCTTGTTTTGACAATGTATAAACTTTTGGTATATTCCCACTTGGTTGGGAGATGGATGTATGTATGAGTCTTTGGTGATAGGAAGGTCATTTATGATGTATAGAGTCATACATCTGTTTGTAGACCTTGCTTGTAGTCAGGGGGATCATGGATAGCACACTTCAGCATATCAGAGAATTCAGCATGTACTCAGGGGGAGCATAACCCTTTGCCCTTGATGACAAAGGGGGAGAGTGACTTGGGGTTGCCATCAAGTCCAAAGGGGGAGATTGTTGGCATTATGACACAGATTTTTCACTATGACACAGGTGTTGTCCTTGATGGCAACTCACACAGAAGATAGATCATAGTTCAGGCTCTCAAAATGAAGAAAAATAGGTATACAAAGGTTCCCCATTGATCAATTCGCGTATACACGCGGGTTCACAGACCAAAAGGCGCACGTACGTATACACACACTTTCATGCAAGGAAAGGCGTGTACATGTTGGAAAACTTAGTTTTGTTCCATGGTATTTGGTCCATGGTATTTTGATCCATGGTATTGGTCCAAGGTTTTATGTCTGAAGTGTTGACCCCAGGTATTTGGTCCAAGGTATTGATTCTAAGTGGTTTTGGACCATGGTATTGAGTAAGGCCGAAGACTATAAAAGGAGGAGAAGATAATTAGGCAAAGGCACTCAAGCATTGCATATCTAATGAAGAATAAGTTCTAGAATACAAGTCTTTGGGTTATGGTGCATAGCTGGATCTGAATCAAGGATGAACCTGAGCACTTGATGAAGGATAAGTTCTATTGATGGGTCAAGATCTCAAGGCTTAAAGAGAAGTATCTTTGTGTGGTTTTGATCTTTTATAAATGGCGCATATATTAATCTGTAAATTTGATGATCTGGGTATAACTGATGTCTGAATAGTTGTAAAGGTTAAATCATCTTTTACAGATCTGTACGCAGGTTCATTATAGAAAAGGCGCGTATACACGCCGGTTCGACATTTCAAAAGTGTGTATACGCAGGTTTGCCTTGATACAAGTGCGTATGCATGCAGGTTCGTCACATTGAAGTAGCATACACCTTATAAAATATGTTTTAGCTACTTCTAATTGCTGTTGTAGTGTTTTGGGTTCTGGCTTGGGTTCTGGTTACTGTTACTGTATTCTGGTTACAACATTCAGAGAAGTGATTGTTTGATTCAGTTTTGGTTGGTGCAAAGGAGATTGATTGATGCAGATATATTTTGATGTTTGATTGATGTTATTGATGGATCCAGTCTGAAAATTTATGAAACGTGGTCCCTGGAAGAAAAGAGAAGGTTGTAGCCTTCTGTAGGTCAGCACTTACATACTAGTACATCAGCTAGTACAAGAGCTAGGGGGTTGTAGCTCCCTTCCAGGAGAAGCTAGAGAATGAGAGAAGGTTGTAGCCTTTTGCAGGTAGAAGCCTGCATACTGGTATAAGACTGCACCAGTACATAAATATTGTAAAAAGAAGTTTCTTATTAAAAGAAGATAGAGACAAATTACAACAGGTGGTTTTCACCCACATTGGGTTTCCACCTTATATCTTGTGTTCTTGTGTGTGATTGTCTACTCTGTTTTTATTGTACTTGGTTACTGTTATATGGTTCTAATGCACAGATTAAAGATCAACATATGATGAATTAACTAAATTATAAGTCTGCAAGATATACGCTGGTTTCCTTAACTACAGTTGTGTGTATCCGCAAGTTTCATTAACTGAAGTAGTGTATACAAATCTGATTGTGAAAAGAAATATTATTGACTTGCTAATACTGATTCACCCCCCCCCTCAGTATTTTTCCAACAATTCGTACAACCTTGGAATCACCTTCATGCAATTTTCCCTACCTCCCTCTACCTCTGGACAATAGATCCAACCTCTAGCAACTGAAACATGGTCACCTATGAAAAATCACACTAGGAAATATGGCTACTTGCACTAGATGTAGCGGCCTCCTCTGCAAATGAATTTGTCCTCCTCTTCTTATCTCTTAGAGACTAGAAAATACAAAGGAAATATCCTTTAGACTCCTGCTCCCAAATCTCTACTGAAACCCTCTATTTATGATGCTTTCCTAGCTTCAACTGTGCCCTTGCTAAATACCTGCACCTGGGTAGTAAAACTGTTCACAAAACATTTGATTCCTTCTCTAAGCCCTTCGACTTACTCTTATAATCTTTGTTGGAGTCTCAACGGTGACGATCACCTCTCAACTGATGGCTGAGATCAATTTTACTTCATCAATAAAAGTTTCTAGTGAAAAATTGAACTTCCTTAATTAATTCACTTTAATTAACCATTTTTCCTAAGTTAGACTTAATATTTTTTTAATTATTGCTTAGTTAATTTGTCTCCAAGTATTTTCTCGCAAAACCTTTTTTGGGTTTTCAAGATTAATGTTCCTTAGCCTCTTAGACATAACAGAAACTAGAACAATTGATTGTTGCTTCCCAAAACATAAAATAACACTCCCTCTTAGCAAGGAAGGTATTCTCCACTATATCCATCTACTACCTGGAGTAGACAAACTTTTCCCTCCTCAAGGCCTTCATGAGTGTGTCTACCACTGGCTAGTCTACAAGAACATGTTGTAGGTGAACTGATCTATGCTACTGGTATTTGATATCTGCGATCCCTCATCCCTTCACATTTCTAGTTGATATGAATTCCTGTTATTGGAAATCACTGTGAAGAAAATACTCTTGAAGTCATTGTCCACCATGCTATTGTGCATACAATGATCTCACACTATTGATGCCTTTGCACGGGAGTCATTTTGGCTAGAACTGTACCTTGCTCTTGCATCTGGTCAATTCACAATGCCTTCCTCTTGTCTCCGCATTGTTTTCATCACTTCATTTGTGTGTATTGATCTCTCCCTAATCTACTGAGTCACTACAGCTGGCTCTACACTTATTTCCTGAGTATCTGACTGCACCTAATTAACTCTACACTATCTTCCAAGAATATGGCTGCACCTTACTGAAACCTAGATCCTCCAAATACTTTAACTCTTGGGCTCCTGTAGCATAGGTAATCATCCAATTGAGGAATACACAACAACTGGATTTGATTTACTAATCAAACCCTCCATGGCTAGATCTATTCCTGCTTACTACTCTTCCTTCAGATATTGATCGATCTAGAATACTGGAGTGTCATACTACTCCTCCTCCTAAAGATAATTCTACAAACATAGCGAATTCATCCTCCAATTTGGTGGACAAATCCTCAATATCTTCTGAAGTTGATGCTTGCATCCCCTTCTTTTCCTTCTTCCTCTCTGGACACTAGTTGACGTAGTGAACAAGTTCACAACATTTGAAGAACTTGACCTTAAACAAGTCCATCTTCTTCTTTTCTCCTTTAGAGTCTTGTCCCTATCTGGAACCCTTATTTTTTTCCCCTTCCCTACAAGAGCGACATTCTCCTCCTGCTCCTCTACCTTCAGTCCCTTGCAACTGCTGCTAGTAGTGCCATCGACGAGACTGATCCTCAGCTCTTCCTGAGTGAAGTCACTCCATAGGAGTTCCCAATTTGGTAACTTATCTCGTCTAGTAATCACGTAAATTAAGGTTTGCTATTTCCTGGTAAACATGTTAGAGTTGTATGCACTAGTTCATCCTCTATTAGCTTCTCTCCAACTTCTACAAGTTCTTCTCTAACACCAGGAATCCTGGTGAGATAGGATGTAACATTCTCACCCTTCTAAATTTTGACTGTTCTTTAATTCTCTTTGAGTATCATCTTCTGAATCTCAGAAGGATCTTCGTACAAGTTGACAATGGCATCCCACAATTTCCACATGATGATCGCTTTCTGTCCCATCTCCCTAAGCGTCCTCTTGCAACCTCTCCTTGATGATCTCCGTGAGAAACATCTTGCCATGTTAGGATGATAATACCTACAAATGAAGTTTAATCATGACAAGACAACCATTAGAGAAATGTAGAGGTCTAAAATGGGCCTCCTAAGGAATATTATAAAATAATAATGGAAATAATAAAATAAGATTATATTACATCAGCAAATTTTAGAGGAAGAAAAAAAACTACTTTTTTTAACTCGTATTTTCAACATATCTCCCTATGGTTTTACTCAAATTTCAAGTGGGAGAACTAGTTGGATGCATAATCTAATTCCTCATCCAAGGAGTACCCATGTTGCATACTTTCGATCGACCTTGCTTCACGAAAAATGAGAAAAACATGAAAAACGTGATTTCAATTGTTGTACCTTAAGAAACCAATTTCTTGGCTGTAGAGAAATTGTGCTTAAGACATTAATGATTGTAATTACTGTCACTTGATTGTCACTTAATTATATGTTGTGTTCTCAAATGAAGGACCTGGGAGACTTGGTTTTTAACTCTCAATGCTTAGGTGACAAGGAAATATTAGAATGCTATTTGATAGTTGGATATGAATGATAAATGAAGAAAGCTTGAAGAAGTCAGAGACAATATGTTGTTTAACATAGGATCTACTATCTGTGACACTTGGAGAAGTTAAAGATAATATGTTGCCTTACACAGAAACTACTATCTATAACTTATAAGAATTATGAAGATGAGAACTAAGTCATAGAAAATATGCTATTTAACACAAGATCTACTATATGTGACACTTGGAGAAGTTAGAGATAATATGTTGCCTTACACAGAAACACTATCTGTAACTTAGAAAGGAAGGTAAGAATTTCAAGTATAGGAGTGCTCTTTTAATGAACTTTAACTTTATCTACATAAGCAAATAAAGACCTCCAGCTTCATTACCATACTTGAAAGAAGAAAACATAAGATGGCACATAACAGAGAAGTCACGAAATCATACCCAACAATACATGGAAACTTCCAATTCTTTCATTAATCAACAATTGTATCAGGAATACAGTGGCCTAGTCTTTGGGTTCTCAAAAATTCGAACAACAACCTATTACAATTCATTTTCGGGCTTTTATCTCTTCCCTCTCTGATTAACTATCAAATCAGTTCTGGAAATTGATTTCATGAAACAGCTAATAAACCGCTTTATAACAGTTATAAAACTATTTCCTATTTGAAATTATTCAACTTTATTACATATGAAATATTGAAACTCAGAACATATGTTAAACTATGCAAAAAGATTTGGAAGGGGTCCACATGTATGTTGGGAGTGTTATGATTGATGGAAACATAAAGAAATCTGACCAATCACCTTTTCTTTGGATTTGCCTCTAACATTGATTTTTCCCTTTACACAGCGAAATCGACGCAAACCTTCGATTATTGCAGAACTCAAAAAAGAATTAAATCTGATTCATAAACCCATCAGATCCACCTGTTTAGCACTCTTTTGACTTCCCATATGACCCATAACTCCATATAACTGCTCCCACTACAATTCGCGATTGCAATTTGATCACATCGCTTTTACCGCTTGATCGCTCGTTTTAAACTCATATGACATTCAAATGATCATGGAACTGAAAATGAATCAACACTGTTTCATAAAACTTGTCGCATCCGCCCTTCGCCTTTTCAATGCACCTTGATACCCTTACGGACTCAATTAAACATAAATTTGAATTTAATAATTCATCAGGTCTGAAACCCATTGCAAATCGCAATCGGTGCTTTCAATCATTATATTGATCCAAACTTTAACACTTTGCGATATGGTGGACCCGCCGAAATTATTAAACATAATGCATGTATTTTCGGATCCAGCCCATCACAATCGCAATCGGCAGAACCCAACACTTGTACATGAGGCGCTCTTTGGACCCGCTGGAATTATTAAATGCAATATATATTTTTCAGGTCTGGCCCATCTCAAATCGCAATTGGTGAAACCCATGGTGATACTTCATATGAATGCCCGCTGTGATTTGTGATTGTGATTTGATCGCTTCGCAACCTTGGTTGAACCAGGGGCCGATTCTTTAACACTTATTCTTTTTTGATTTCGATATGCCAACAAACAAAATACTTCATTATTTTTAGACTTTGTGGGGGCTAAAGAATATAAGGGAGCTTCATCGAGGTTGAATCCCTGCAGCACACCCATCATACTCATCAAGCTATCGCTTGATCGCCTCTTGAACCTGCGCGGCCTTTAGACAATGCTTTAATTTTTCATTTCTTTTGATTTTTGTTTTATTTTGTGATAAGTCTGATAAATAAAGCTTAAAACACAATATAAGCTACAACATCTAGCTCCACCTAGGGATAGTGCTTTTGCCACAGAAGCACTAAGAACCGTAGATTAGTGCCTTTTCCTCGGGCATGGAGTCATACATTGCTTCTCCAAACTTAACTGTATGAAAATTTGTACAGTGAACCCACGCCGATATGTGCAGTGATAGGATGCTTGTGCTTTGATAGCAAAATATTGAGAATCGTAGATCAGTAGCCTTAGTTGGGCATGGAGTCCAAAACTGTGAAAACCGTAAAATTTGAGAAATTGAAACATGACATTCTTGAAGTATGAAGCCTCTGCAAACCGGTTTCCAACTGGGACAATCATCCTTATTTATCCACTAAATTTAAACTAAAGAACCGCAACTGAAAACCAAATGCTCAACACCTGAGCTTATTTATGTACAGGTTCCTACCTATGTGCATGACTGATCTCCATGAGGTGAAGTCAATCTTCCAATGGTACTAGGTTAACATTTGAGTGCCTGATCTAGAACCATTCTGCTAATGAATCTTGAAAATACAATTCATCCTGAACCGAAAATAAACTATGCATAAGGGCAGCTCACAACAAAAGTTAGGAATATATCCACAAAATGGTATGTGTAGACTGTTGATAAATTTCTCCATGTAATCTACCACAGGATCTTCAAAAGTATAAAAAGAAATATAGTCCTGATTAGCTCCAAAAATAAATTCTCTATTTATGAAGTTTCTTGCTCGAATAAACCTTCTGTTGGGATAATATGCTCAACAAAACAATCAGCAACATCTTTAAGAAAATGATCTATGTCACTTTTATGTCTCCACTTTTCATCTCTAAGCTTTGATTGAAAATAATTTGTAATTATAACCTCAAGAAGAAAAATAAATTTTTTCACATCACTATATGACATATGGTCAACTTCAAATAGATTGTTTACCTCTGATCCATGGGCATCATTGTGTTCTTCAATGCAATGATATACAATCTCTTTATCAACTTTCTTTTTACATAAGATAGCCTCTTTTGCTATGATAAATGGCTCAATATATTGTTGTCCAACATATCCCACTTGCTGGTTTCTTCCTGTATGTTCAACACCCAACTAATGAACTTGAAGAGCTTCATCCTGTTCCCCATTTAAACCATTTTCGTTATAGAAAGGAGGACCATCAAATTTAATAAAATAAGATCTCTAGGGATTTATTTGTAACTTAATTATTTCTCCCTCTTCTCGACTGCTGAGCAGAAATTCTTGATGCATGTTTGAACTTTCCTCCATTTGAATACTCTCTCGATTTGCTTGGAACAGAGTCAACCAATTCTCTGCTTGGGAGATTATTGAAGAAAAATGTTTTATAAACTTCTCCGCATCATTTTGAGAAAATGATAGTTCTTTGCTTTCACAGACTTGCTCATAATTATTCTGGCTATAAACTCTCTAAATGCTTGATATATTTTCAACAAGATCACTAGTTTCCTCAATGGGATTATCTTGAGCTTTTAAAGTTTCTTTAGAATCATAATATTCACAACAACCTTCAAAAAGAAACTTGTGTGCATAATAAGTTCTACAAGAAGAATTGAATACTGAATGGAAATCTTTCAAAGATGAAATGCTTGAACGAGGTAGAGACCTGAACCAAACCCTAGCTTCTTGGTCCAATGAAAACTTCATCTTCACATCTTCATGAATGATGCCCAGCTGCTCCATGCATTCATGAAACTTTTGGAGGTACTGAGCTGGATCTTCATATTTCTTTCTATTGAATTTTGGAAGATACTCATTCCACGCATAAAATGCAAGCATATCATGAGGATAGTTGGTGATCCCAATAAAATCAAATGGATCAAATTTATGGACTAAGAATGCAGGGAGAGCCATTAAAACCCAGAACAGAAAACTTCAAAGTGCAATGGAGTCGCCAATTAATGTTGTAAGTGAAAATCACAGGTGTGAATGTACAACTAGCTGCTGAAACTTGTCACTAAAGAATTAGCTTCAAACTTAATAAACATTGTTTTGCAGGCTGTGGTTCTTGCTATTATAGAGTTGCCTTTTATTGCTTTTATCTAAAACAGCCAAGTATTTCCTCCTCACTGAACAACTAGAGGAAAATATTGAAAACCTAGGGAAAAGTGTTCTTGTCTTCTCTCCCTGGCAAAGGTGCCAATTAATGTTGTACCTTAAGAAACCAATTTCCTTGATGTAGAGAAGTTGTGCTTAATACATTAATGATTGTAATTACTGTCACTTGATTGTCACTTAATTATATGTTGTGTTCTCAAATGAAGGACTTGGGAGACTTGGTTTTTAACTCTCAATACTTTGGTGACAAGGAAATATCATAATGCCATTTGATAGCTGGATATGAATGATAAATGAAGAAATCTTGAAGAAGTCAGAGACAATATGCTGTTTAACACAAGATCTACTATCTGTGACACTTGGAGAAGTTAAAGATAATATGTTGCCTTACACAAAAACTACTATTTGTAACTTAGAAGAATTATGAAGATGAGAACTAAGTCATTGACAATATGTTATTTAACACAGGATCTACTATCTGTAACACTTGGAGAAGTTAGAGATAATATGATGCCTTACATAGAAACTACTATCTGTAACTTAGAAAGGAAGGTGATAATTTCAAGTATAGGAGCACTCCTTTAAGGAACTTAACTTTATCTACATAAGCAAATAAAGACCAGCAGCTTCATTACCCTACATGAAAGAAGAAAACATAAGATGGCACATAACAGAGAAGTCACGAAATCATACCCAACAATACATGGAAACTTCCAATTCTTTCATTAATCAACAATTGTATCAGGAATACAGTGGCCTAGTCTCCGGGTTCTCCAAAATTCGAACAACAACCTATTCCAATTCCATTTTCGGGCTTTTATCTCTTCCCTCTTTGATTAACTATCAAATCAATTTTGGAAACTGATTTCTCGAAACAGCTGATAAATCGCTTTATAACAGTTATAAAATTATTTCCTATTTGAAATTATTCAACTTTATTACATATAAAATATTGAAACTCAGAACATATGTTAAACTGTGCCAAAAGCCTTGGAAGGGGTCCACATGTATGTTGGGAGTGTTCTGATTGGTGGAAACACAAAGAAACCCGACCAATCAGCTTTTCTTTGGATTCGTCTCTAACATTGATTTTTCCCTTTACAAAGCGAAATCGATGCAAACCTTTGGTTACTGCAGAACTCAAAAAAGAATTAAATCTGATTCATAAACATGTCGGATCCACCTATTTAGCGCTCTGTTTACTTCCCATATGGACCCGATATATAACATCGTAAATCGCAATCTGTGGAAGGGTAGTACTCCATATAACTGCTCCAACTACAATTTGCGGTTGCGATTTGATCGCATCGCTTTTACCACTTGATCGCGCCTTTTAAACTCATATGCCATTCAAATGATCATGGAACTGAAAATGAATCAAAACTATTTCATAAAACCTGTCGCGTCCGCCCTTTCGCCTTTTCAACACACCTTGATACCCTTACGGACTCGATTAGACATAAATATGAAGTTAATAATTCATCGGGTTCGAAACCCATCGCAAATCGCAATCGGTGCTTTCATTCATTATATTGATCCAAACTTTAACACTTTGCAATATGGTGGACCTGCCGAAATTATTAAACATAATGCATGTATTTTCGGGTCCGGCCCATTGTAAATCACAATCGGCGGAAGCCAACACTTGTACATGAGGTGCTTTGTGGACTCGCCGGAATTATTAAACACAATATATATTTTTCAGTTCTGGCCCATCGCAAATCGCAATCAACGAAACCCATGGTGATACTTCATATGACTGCTCGCTGTGATTTGCGATTGCGATTTGATTGCATCGCAACCTTGGTGAACCAGGGGCTGATTCTTTAACACTTGTTATTTTTTGCTTTCGATATGCCAGCAAACAAAATACTTCATTATTTTTAGACTTTTTTTTTTTTGGGGGGGGGGGGGTAAAGAATATAAGGGAGCTTAATTGAGGTTGAATGCCCGTAGCACACCCATCATACTCATCAAGCTATCGCTTGATCACCTCTTGAACCTGTGCGGCCTTTAGACAATGATTTCATTTTTCATTTATTTTGATTTTCTTTTTATTTTGTGATAAGACTGATAAATAAAGCTTAAAACACAATATAAGCTACAACATCTAGCTCCACCTGGGGATAGTGCTTTTGCCACAGAAGTACTAAGGACCGCAGATTAGTGCCTTTTCCTCGAGCATGGAGTCAAGCATTGCTTTGCCAAACTTAACTGTATGAAAATTTGTACAGTGGACCCACACCGATATCTGCAGTGATGAGATGCTTGTGCTTTGATAGAAAAATATTGAGAATCATAGATCAGTAGCTTTAGTTGGGCATGGAGTCCAAAACTGTGAAAACCCTGAAATTTGACAAACTAAAACCTCACATTTTTGAAGTATGAAGTGTCTGCAAACTGATTTCCACCTGGGACAATCATCCTTATTTATCTGCTAAAATTAAACTAAAGAACTACAATTGAAAACAAAATGCTCAACACCTGAGCTTATTTATGTACAGGTTCCTACCTATGTGCATGACTGATCTCCATCAAGTGAAGTCAATCTTCCAATCGTACCAGGTTAACATTTGAGTGCCTGATCTAGAACCATTCTGCCAGTGAATCTTGAAAATACAATTCATCCTGAACCGAAAATAAACTATGCATAAGGGTAGTTCACAACAAAAGTTAGGAATATATCCACAAAATGGTATGTGTAGACTTCTGATAAATTTCTCCATGTAATCTACCATAGGATCTTCAAAAGTATAAAAAGAAATATAGTCCTAATCAACTCCAAAAAATAAATTCTCTATGTATGAAGGTTCTTGCTCGAATAAACCTTCTGTCGGGATAATATGCTCAACAAAACAATCAACAACATCTTTAATAAAATGATCTATGTCACTTTTATGTCTCCACTTTTCATCTCTAAGCTTTGATTGAAAATAATTTGTAATTATAACCTCAAGAAGAAAAAGAAATTTTTTCACATCACTATCTGACATATGGTCAACTTCAAATAGATTGTTTACCTCTGATCCATGGGAATCATTGTGTTCTTCAATGCAATGATATACAATCTCTTTATCAGCATTGTTTTTACATAAGATAGCCTCTTTTGCTATGATAAATGGCTCAATATATTGTTGTCCAACATATCCCACTCGCTGGTTTCCTTCTTTATGTTCAACACCCAACTGATGAACTTGAAGAACTTCGTCATGTTCCCCATTTAAACCATTTTCGTTATAGATAGGAGGACCATCAAATCTAACAAAATAAGATCTCCGGGGATTTATTTGCAACTTAATTATTTCTCCCTCTTCTCGACTGTTGAGAAAAAATTCTTGATGCATGTTTGAACTTTCCTCCATCTGAATACTCTCTTGATTTTCTTGGAATAGAGTCAAGCAATTCTCTACTTGGGATATTATTGAAGAAAAATGTTTTATAAACTTCTCCGCATCATTTTGAGAAAATGATAGTTCTTTGCTTTCACAGACTTGCTCATAATTAATCTGGCTATAAACTCTCTGAATGCTTGACATATTTTCAACAAGATCATTAGTTTCCTCAACAGGATTATCTTGAGCTTTTAAAGTTTCTTTAGAATGATAATATTCACAACAAACTTCAAAAAGAAACTTGTGTGCATAATAAGTTCTACAAGAAGAATTGAATAATGAATGGAAATCTTTCAAAGATGAAATGCTTGAACGAGGCAAAGACTTGAACCAAACCCTAGCTTCTTGGTCCAACAAAAACAAAAACAACTTCATCTTCACATATTCATGAATGATGCCCTGCTGCTCCATGCATTCATGAAACTCTTGGAGGTGCTGAGCTGGATCTTCATATCCCTTTCTATTGAATTTTGGAAGATACTCATTCCATGCATAAAATGCAGGCATATCATGAGGATAGTCGATGATCCCAGTAAAATCAAATGGATCAAATTTATGGACTAAGAATGCAGGGAGAGCCATTAAAACCTAGAAAACAAAACTTCAAGGTGCAGTGGAGTCACCAATTAATGTTGTAAGTGAAAATCACAGGTGTGAATGTACAACCAATTGCTGAAACTTGTCACTCAAGAATCAACTTCAAACTTAATAAACATTGTTTTGTAGGTTGTGGTTCTTGCTATTATGGAGTCTCCTTTTATTGATTTTATCTAAAACAACCAAGTATTTCCTCCTCACTGAACAACCAGAGGAAAATATTGAAAACCCAGGGAAAAGTGTTCTTGTCTTCTCTCCCCAATAATGATGCCAATTAATGTTGTACCTTAAGAAACCAATTTCCTGGCTGTAGAGAAATTTTGCTTAAGACATTAATGATTGTAACTACTATCACTTGATTGTCACTTAATTATATGTTGTGTTCTCAAATGAAGGACTTGGGAGACTTGGTTTTTAAATCTCAATACTTAGGTGACAAGGAAATATCATAATGCCATTTGATAGCTGGATATGAATGATAAATGAAGAAAGATTGAAGAAGTCAGAGACAACATGCTGTTTAACATAGGATCTAATATCTGTGACACTTGGAGAAGTTAGAGATAATATGTTTCCTTGCACAGAAACTACTATCTGTAACTTAGAATAATTATGAAGATGAGAACTGAGTCATAGACAATATGTTGTTTAATATAGGATCTACTATCTGTGACACTTGGAGAAGTTAGAGATAATATGCCGCCTTACACAGAAACTACTATCTGTAACTTAGAAAGGAAGGTGAGAATTTCAAGTATAGCAGCGCTCTTTTAAGGAACTTTAACTTTATCTACATAAGAAAATAAAGACTTGTAGCTTCATTATCATACCTGAAAGAAGAAAACATAAGATGGCACATAACAGAGAAGTCATGAAATCATACCCAACAATACATGGAAACTTCCAATTCTTTCATTAATCAACAATTGTATCAGGAATACAGTGGTCTAGTCTCCGGGTTCTCCAAAATTCGAACAACAACCTATTCCAGTTCCCTTTTTGGGCTTTTATCTCTTCCCTCTCTGATTAACTATCAAATCAGTTTTGGAAACTGATTTCTCGAAACATCTAATAAACCGCTTTATAACAGTTATAAAACTATTTCCTATTTGAAATTATTCAACTTTATTACATATAAAATATTGAAATTCAGAACATATGTTAAATTGCACCAAAATATTTGGAAGGGGTCCACATGTATGTCGGAAGTGTTCTGATTGGCGAAAACACAAAGTAACCTGACAAATCACCTTTTCTTTGGATTCGTCTCTAACATTGATTTTTCCCTTTACACAGCGAAATCGACACAAACCTTCGGTTACTGCGGAGCTCAAAAAAGAATTAAATCAGATTCATAAACCCATTTGATCCACCTGTTCAGCGCTTTGTTGACTTCCCATATGGACTCGATATACAATATCACAAATTGCAATCGGCAGAAGGGTAGTACTCCATATAACTGATCCCACTGCAATTTGCGATTGTGATTTGATCGCATCGCTTTTACCACTTGATCGCGCCTTTTAAACTCATATGCCATTCGAATGATCATGGAACTGAAAAATTAATCAACACTGTTTCATAAAACCTGTCGCGTCCACCCTTTCGCCTTTTCAACACGCATCGATACCCTTACAGACTCGATTAGACATAAATCTGAATTTAATAATTCATCGGGTTTGAAACCCATCGCAAATTGCAATCGGTGCTTTCAATCGTTATATTGATCCAAACTTTAACAATTTGCGATACGCCAGACCCGTCGGAATTATTAAACATAATGCATGTATTTTCGGGTCCAACCCACCGCAAATCGCAATCGGTGGAACCCAACACTTGTACATGAAGCGCTCTGTGGACCTGCTGGAATTATTAAACGAAATATATATTTTTCGGGTCTGGCCCACCGCAAATCGCAATCAGCGAAAACCGTGGTGATACTTCATATAACTGCCCGCTACGATTTGATCGCATTGCAACCTTGGTTGAACCAGGGGCCGATTCTTTAACACTTGTTCTTTTTTGATTTTGATATGCCAACAAACAAAATACTTAATTATTTTTAGACTTTGTGGGGGGTAAAGAATATAAGGAAGCTTCATTGAGGTTGAACCCCCGCAACACACCCATCATACTCATCAAGTTATCGCTTGATCGCCTCTTGAACCTGGGCGGCCTTTAGACAACGATTTAATTTTTCATTTCTTTTGATTTTTGTTTTATTTTGTGATAAGACTGATAAATAAATCTTAAAACACAATATAAGCTACAACAACAATCATGCTTTTGATGTATTTCTCATTTTTTATGTAGTAGGGTCCATTGAAAGTATGAAACATGGGTACTCCCTATATGAGGAATTAAAGTATGAATCCAACGAGTGCTCTTGATTCAAATTTGAGTAAAGCCATAGGGAGATAAGTTGAAAATATGAGTTGAAAAATTAGTTTTATATTTTTATTTTTTAATATTTTTACTTTTTTACTCCAAAAATGGTGAATCATCCCCCATGGTTGACATCATCATCTTGAATCCTCTTGGTTCTTGTAAATTTGATTTTGGTTGTACATTTTTATTTTGAGGCCCATTTTAGACCTTAAAATTTCTCTAATGATTAGTCTTTGAATCACCTATTCTATCTTGTTTTCTCATGTGAGATGTTGATTGTGATGGAACAATGTGCAATGATTGAAGGGAGAGGCCTTCTTGGATGCAATGTGCAGGGTTAGGAGGAGGTAGTGAGTTTTTCGACAATGTGATTACATAATGCATAGTGGAAAGAGCGAGTCAAGTCATGGATTGTGCATTGGGTAAGTCCAGAAGGCAAGGATGACATGATTTCACACTAAGAATTTGCATTGTGAGTACTTGAGGAGAAGAGTCTAGGTGTTGCACAATTGAGCATCGTAAGGTATAAAGGATGTTCTGCCTACTCATTGAATGTGTACAATGCGCAGTGAAGGAAAGGTTGGTTTAGGGATTGCGCAAAGGGCAAGTTGAAGAGACAAGGATGACATGCTTGGGCACCGTCACTGTGCAGTGCACAATGACTGAGAGGGAGGCTCAAGAAATTTCATAGTTGGATTCTGCAAGGGTCCATAAATCACCCCACTATTCATTAGAAGTGTTCAGTGTGTAATACACAGAAGGGATGATCATAATTACACATGGGAAAGTGTAGCTATCAAGGTTGAGTGACTAAGCTTTGAAATATCTCAATGCGTAGTTGAAGGAGGTTGTCCTCTAGGATTTCATAGTGTGCAGTTCCATGAGATAAGGCCTTTATCACTGTGGCCGAGGAATGTGTAGTACAGAGTAGCTTGTGGCTTAATATTGGTCATTAATTGCATAAGTAATGAGGACAAAGAGAACTCCTAATTTGACTAAGTGTGAAATCATTGAGACAAAAGTGCAAGAGTAATATCATACAACAAGTCCTACAGATGATCAAACACACACATACAATTAGCTACATGACAAGAAGATACACAATATCCAAAATCAACATGTATTTATTAAAACAACAACAAAGTGACACTTATCACCAAGCGCAACACTTAAGATGCAACTTTACAACACAAGTGTCTTCTATGACCAAAAGGTGTGATATTCCATAAGAATGTGTCCAACACAAGTTCTAATGATAAATAACATCAATTGGTGTAAGAGAGTGCACTAGAGCTTCCTCTATAAGGTCATGGTTCTTTTAAGATGTGTGAAAACAAGCGAAAGCGACACATGCAAAAGTGAAAGTGATGAATGAAAAAAAATTAAAACAAAAGCGGCACATGCAAGAACAAAAGTAGGTAAAACCAACACTTGCGAAAGATAGAGCAAGAAAAATCAAAACATGTAAGGGAAAAAGAAAGAAAAATTGACACTTGCAAAAGAAAAAGCGACAATTGAGAAACTCACCTAGAGATAGAGCCTTTACAACCATGAGTGAGAAAATTCTCCTTATTCCCCAATAGTGCACAAAGCTCAAAAGTGAAATATGAATATAACGATGAGATCTGGATTGGACTCTTTATACAAGGAGATCAAACATATAATTAGGGTTAAGATTAGTAAGTGCACTTAGCGCATGTCGGGAAACTAGGAGCCAAGGGTGAATTGGATGAATTGAAGAAATAAATTCTCAGTGTTAACAAAGAGTGTGAAATTATCTATGAAAATGATGCCCTAACATTGTCACTATCCATAAGGATTGTGCAGTCTTTGTCGCTAGGAATTGTGCAAGCGCTAGCATCAAGGACCATGCAAGAACTATCCACAAGGATTGTGCATGCACTGTCATAAAGGATTCTGAAATCACCATCCATAGAGGCTATGCAATCACCGTCATCATTGCGTAGTCACAATCATCAATGATTATGCAATTCTTAACTTCCAAGGATACACATTGATTGCTATGATTCTTAAGAGAAGTTCGCTATGTAGGAATCACAATATAAGCATGCAAAAGCAGGTCACTTCAACACTTATAATTCTTAAAGGGAGACTTGAACACTTGAAAAACATGGCCGAGCACAACCTTAATGGATTGAAGTGAAAGATAGCATGACCATACGAAGGATCGAAAATTTTGATGTAGGAAAAATTTAGGAGGGTGTTTGTGGTAGCAACAAAACTTGCTGACACAATAAAATAACTCCAACTTCTCTATTTTTGTCCAACATTAAGCATGCAGTCTAGCCTTCTGGAAGTATTTTCTCATCCTTTTGATCACCCTTACTTCCATCCTTATCTCAGTTACATGTGTAGTCTATTTTATTCCTCTTGTTGGCTTACAACACTTAACAATGCTAGTCAAACTTTAGTTGTTTCTATTAGGGAGTAGGAGTATATGAGTTCTGAGAGTTTAAGATAGTTAGAGCTTTAATATCATCTTTGGTGTTGCTCCGCTTCTAGTAGGCTTGTTCAGTACCCTAGCGGAGTCACTTCAAGGAGTCACAAGAATTGCTTCAGTATCAGTGAGACTCTTCATTACCTCAGTGAAGTTGCTTGCTTCACCTCTCTACATAGGAAGCCTTTCTCTTCTTTCACCCTTCATTTAATTTAATCCTATATGCTCATTGGAATTTACTAGACATTTATTTCACCAAGGGAGGAAGAGGGATCTCGACTTTTTTTACATGCAAGAGAGGTTGTTCCTTTTTTTTACAAAGACTATGATATATACACTAAAATTAATATGCCCATTTAAGTTTTTCCTCCTTTCCCTTCTCTACTTGATTTAGTTGACATGTTTAAAACCGATCAATATGAATGGTCAATTCAAGGAATGAAGATCCTACTATAGATACAAGCATCTTAGATCTGCTAAGGCTTTTCATTTAAGATGAAAATATTTTCTGTACATGCATCATTGACCTTAAAAGATATGTAAACCCAAGAAAATAATGGGATCATAGGTTGGTCATGTAGTGTTCGTTGTCACAATTACCCTTTCCTAGATTCACCCCATGGTTCTCTTAGAGTCAAATCAAATGATTTTCCTGCATGGTCTTATTAAACAAAGAGAAAAGAAAAGAAATAGAACATAACAAGTAAGACAATAAACAAGAAAATAAAGAAAATGTAAAGAATAAAATGAAAATTAGAATGCAAGCATAGTGAAAATAAAAAGGAAAACTAAAATGCACCTAAGCCTAAACCTAACCTAATCGGGTAGAAGGTTAGGGCTAAGTGAAGTGAAATTTCCAATGCAACCACAAAAGTTGTTCCTGACCAGTAATATGAAAGATATGAACAATTAATATCCAAATAGAACAATGTACAAAAATAAATATGTTTACCTAGATTACCTGTATGTAAGGATGAAGGTCAAGGCTGCAAGCATAAAGGTGTGCTTTGAAATCTTTCTCTATCCAACCTACAAACTTACCACAATATATAGGATGATAAACATGAATACCTTGAAGACATTTCTCAAACATACATCCATACATGTTAAGCTCAAGATAACATTGGAACTTATTATTAACAACCAAACTTGTTAGATATGATTCCTCTAACCAATCAACAATTGGATCATAAAAACAACTAGCTCCAAAAGATTGAAATTCATGCAAAGATAAGTCTTCAATTATCATATCCATATTATAAGAAATATCAAGAGAAGAAAACATAAACCAATCTCTCTCAAACACTTTATCAAGGCTGTGGGGACCTATCATAACCATCAACAAAGCTGAAGTGCCTCAACCTCTTGATTAGTTTATGAGAAATGAGGATACGAATCAAATATAAAATAATAACTGTCTTCAGATACACTAGTAGGAAAATAATTAAATGGATGACAACTGTTAAGGTTGGTGTATTGATCGAATATGATGGTTAACACATAAGATGTTCCATTATTCAAAGATAAGGATGTTTTAATTTGAGAGATTCTACAAGCGCTTCGAATTAGAGAATCTTCCTCCTCACATGACAATGCTTGGAAATGATTGATTCCTCTCTTCCAGTGGAGGAGATCATTACTTTTCATCTGATTAAAGACTAGACCAACAACATGGATGTCAAAAGGATTAACACTAAGTTTTGGTATAACAAAGCCCGAAAACCAATTAGGTTATAGAGAATAGTGAAACTAGGTTGAAAAAAGATCGGAAGCATGTGTCAAATCAGATCCAACATTGATATCAGCTTGAGGAATTAGATCTTCCAAATGGTTCAAGCACTGACTAACACTCGAGAGGATAGATTGTGCTAAGCAAATGATAAACTTCACAACATACACTAAAAAGATAAGAAGTTGATTATCGACTGAAGCAATTGGAAAGGAGAAACATTTTAGCTAGTAATGATATTTATTTTGATCATCAAAATAACAAAATTTAAAGTGGGCGCATCTATGAAAGATATGATTTCCAACCCTGGGTCTGATATAAGAGATTCACATGAAGGAGAATTAACTGAACAATAATCTTTTATCCAATCAAAAACTCTAGCTTGAGGATTAAGATAATTAACTTGAAAATGTTGAAAATCCTTCAAGAGTGAGCTCAATCCAGTGAAATAATGCTAAAGAAAGAATTAAGAAAGAAAATGTAGATCCAATCTAGTTTGGTGATCTCATTAGGATAACGATAACCTGTCATAACCATCAACAGGAGTTGAAATGCCTCAACTTGACAATTCCTTGCATTTTCAGTTGATAGATCATCAAATTTGGGTGGATCAGAAAGATCTATAGGTAGATACGTACCACTATCACCAGATGTGTCACTAAAAAATGGTTAATGCCACTAAATTGATTAGATTTAAGATTTAGCATATCGAACTCTTCATGGATAAAGAATCTAGATGAATTAGTTGGAGGGATTCCTTGAACATATGTAACATATTCCTCCTAATATATGAAAGATTGGTAATTAAACAAATCATGAACAATGACTTTTATCTTTTCATCTTCTAATTGTGAAACCACACCATCTTGTACCTTATTGTAGTCAAAACTAGCAGGGTAAAGATCTAAAGGATTGAAAGAAACAATTGGCATAGTAGGCTCATCAAACACATCCTGGTACAATGAATAGTGTGCTAAATGTGAGGAAAGATGAAAATACTTAGGAGGAGCGACATGAGTTGCAACTAGATTTGATTCAAAATACATAACCTTGGTACTTGTATAATCTTGTAGAAAAAACATAACAATATGCATGTTATGTTCAATAGGACCATTTGAGCATACACTATCACCCATGAAAATTCCTTGGTGATAGTAGGGAGGTGAATGCAAGAGCATATCATGAGGAGGCTAAAGATCAATTGAATCAACATAAATTTCATTAGCATAATGGTCAAAGAATGGAATACCTATTTTGTTATATGACGATGTATGGATTAGAGAAATTTTAATAGCATCCTAAACTGAAATATTATTCCAATCCAGAATTGGAGTTTGAAAACTATGAGAAGGCTGCTCAATAATTAGATCGAAGCCTTACAAATCTGGGTCTTCTTGAGGAGGTTACAAATCATCCAATGTGCTTGGGTACCCATCGTTGATTATATAAAGAGAAACATGAATGTTATGGTGATGGTTGCCCGAGGTCTCAACTTTAGGAAGAATTTTTATATCATTTGATTGATTATCAAGATCTCAAGTTGATTAATCATCATTTTGACATGGATGAATCTGAAAGAGGGAAGAAATATGGAAAGTGTCTTCACACTTTTGCTCCTTTACCTATGAGATATAACTACTTTGTACCTAATTGCTAGGTGAACTTACAAATTGAGAGTCAAAAGTATATGGGGAAATTTCTAGTGGAGTGGATTTATTAAGCAAATCAAGGAAAAAAAGGTCATGAGGTGCAAATGACAGAGGATGATAGGTGTCCCTTGAAGAAACACTAATTTCATTTGAATTAAACTCAATATTAAGATTAATCATAATAGTGTTATCTTGAAAAATCAAGGGATTAGTTTCAATGGAATCATGAGGACCATGCAATATTTTTTGAATGAAAATTGGTTCATGGGAAGAGGGTGAATGTGGGAGGAACAAATAAACAATTTGGTTTTCATATTTCACAACTCCATCCTCGACACAAGAAACATATTTGTTCGTTAATGAGAAAGGCAGAGGGAAAGGAATAAAAAGAATAATAGATTCTTCCTATAAGAATGGAGGTGTCTCATGATCGATAAAAGTTGGAAGAGAAAAATCATCAGGAGAATTGTATTCAAATTGTTTCATAGAGATTAGAAGCAAATGATGAAATTTCTCACTCATGAAATCCCAATCGACATCTTATTTGGAAAATTCATAGCAAAGGTGAAGAAACAAATTAATGAAATCCTTTAATGATTCATTGGGTTTCATTCTAGGTTGATTGTTCCTTTTATATACATCATGATAATATTTCCTGTCAAAAGCTTCATGAAGATCCTTAACAAGTTTCTCAAATGAATGAATAGAAGCAGATGGTAATGTATGGCACCATTGCTTAGCGTGATCTTCGAAAGTGAGGATGAATAATCTACAAGCAACATCTTCATAATCTAATTCATGAAACTTACAAAAATTAATAAACTAAAGTGTATGTTCAACTATGGACATTCCAACCTCACCATTAAACTTGAAATGTGACAAGTCATGAATTAGTTCCACGAGGATTGTAAGATTTCCACTTGTAGAAAAGCACCTCGGGATTATGATTTTGGGAGAATCCATTTAAGATGAGAGATTCAAAACATATTTCATGGGATCGTCTTGTCATTTGGCCCTTCTTTTAGAGCCAAATATGTTGATGCTACTAGATACCACCAATAGTAGGGGGTCTCCCTAGTATGAAATCCCAATTAGACCTCCCACTCTTTGGAATAGGAGACCCATTCGGATAATAGGTCCGACTGCCATAACTTAAAGGTTTTCCTTTGCTACAATAAACAACATAAGAGAGTATGCAAACAACCTTTGAAACAAATAAGTAAGTTGGCACTATGAAGCATGAAATTACAATATATATATATAAGGTACTTTCATGGATGAGAAGAGAGAGAGTGAGCCTTTAGAAGAAAGGTAATTATACTATCCTAATAAAGACACACACGAGCATAAGAAGAATGATTAATTAGCCTGTGAAATAGTTCATAAATTTACAATGGTCAAGAAATGAAGTAATAACACACATTCAACAAGATGTATACCAAAGCCAACAAAATAATTCATTTTCCTTAGTATGTTTGTGTTAATGAACACAAACGTATACCACAAACATTAAAAGAACAATTTTACAACATCCAAGATACATGCATGAAAGTGCATTGGCTATGAGAGGTTCAAATATTAATTGAAAGTTCCAAAATAAACAACTACAATTATGCAACACCATCTCCAATAGTGGAACATTAAGCCACTACTTTCTCCTCCAAAGAATGCTATTCTCTATTATTCCTATCTTGAGAAGCCAAGGGGAAAAGCTATCAGGGTTTATTTATAACAAATGAGGTGACTATCCACCTCCCCATGTGACTCTTGATTTCCCCCATGACCCTTGAGCTCCCATATGAATTTTGAGCTTCTATTGGAACTTTGACCTCCTTCATGACTTTAGGAATTCCTAGTGACTTTCCACATTCCATGTGTGACCTTTTGGCTTCCACACATTCTTCATTTTCTCATTTTTGGAAATACAAAATTACATTCTACAATGTTGGGTGTGGAGTTTAATTATCTTCTTTATTCAGAGGTATCACCGCATTGGACCCCATTTTTTAATGTGGCAGTAATGCCGCTCATTTATGTGTGCCGCCAGGGGGGTCCAAGATGGGGGACGACGATTATTTGGAGCCCCACCCCTAGCGAGGGATTAGGGGCAGTGCCTCCAAAGCTAAAAATATATGTAAAATTTCCTTGTAAAATGATGTAATTTCATAGTCAGTCTGGGCCGTTAATTAGGAGAAAATATGATGGTAGAAGTTATGTTTAGTTTAGGGTTTTTTGCCCTAGAAGGCAACCCCTTGCTATATATGAGGGAATTTTATTGCATCTATGTAGATCTATATTCTGAGCGAGAAAGAGAGAGGAGATTGTGTGATACTGAAGAAGAAATTATAGCGGATCTACTGTAGGTTGTATCTCTTCATTTTTCCAGATAATATAAAAGGAAGGACTGGTTGTTTCTCCATGGATGTAGCCCAAATTGGGTGAACCACATATATCTATGTCTCTCTTGTTTTATGTGTTTTCTGTGTTTATATTTCTGCAATATTTTTATGTGTTCCATTGCTCTATAATATATAATTTTCTAACAACTGGTATTAGAGTCGTAGGTATATTTGGTTGATAAACTAGGAGGAGAGAAGGGTTCTTGGTTCAAGTGGGAGCAATGGTGGAAGATGGTAGGTCTAGGGTCGAAAAATTTAAGGACCAAAACTACCAGCTGTGGAAGATTATCTGTATCAAAAAGATCTGTACCTACCATTGAGCAGAAAGACAAAGAACTTGATGAGTATGACAGACACAGAATGAGATATTCTCGACAGAAAGGCACTTGGAACAATACGACTATGCCTAGTGGCATTGGTAGCCTTTAATATTTCAATGGAAATGAAAAGAAAGGGGTTAATGTCAGCATTGGCCAAACTATATGAAAAACCGTCAGCCTCAAATAAGGTTTATTACGAAGCATTTATTTAATATGAAGATGTTAGAAGGTGGATTTGTTGCTGATCATTTAAATGAATTTAATACAGTTACCAGTCAGTTAATTTTTGTAGGGGTAAATTTTGATGATGAAGTTAGGGCTCTATTATTTCTATGCTCATTTCCATAAAGTTGGAATGGTTTAATTATGGCCATTAGTAACTCTATCTCTGGATCTAGTACTTTAAAGTTTGATGATGTTGTCGATGCAATCCTTAGCGAGGAATTGCGACGGAAAAATCTCCGGTGAGACATCAGGTAATGCTTTGACTGCAAAGACTAGGGGAAGAAAAATGGAAAGAAGAAAGAGCCCAGGATATCGCAGTAAGTCAAGGAAAGGTAGATCCAAGTCCAAATTGGGGATAGTGTGTCGGAAATGCAGGAAGAAAGGACACCTGAAGAAAGACTGCAAGTCTCGGAAGGGAAAAGAGGGAGATGTGCCGTAAGAAAACAATCATGAAGCGAATGTGACCGGTGATGTGTTGCAAGATGCTTTGATTATTTCATTAGAAGATATTATTGATGCCTAAGTGGTAGATTTAGTGGCCTCATCCATGCCACACCTGATAGGAAACATTTTCATGATTATGTTCAAGGAGATTTTGGACAGGTTCGATTGGGTGATGATAAACCTTGTAAAATCATTGGAATGGTTACAATTTTCATAAAACAACAGAATAGAAATCAATGACTATTGAAATAGGTAAAACATGTTCCAGATATAAAGAAAAATCTAATTTCAACAGGGCAGTTAGGAGGTAACAACTTTTATAGATAAAACCTGGCAGGTCACTAAAGGATCCCTGGTAATAGCAAAAGGAGAAAAGTTTGGTACATTGTATTTATGCAATGGTATTTATAATTATGTTAATGCTTTAACCTCTACAGGAGAAGATATGACATTGTGGCATCATAGGCTCGGGCACATGAGTGAGAAGATATGACATTGTGGAATCATAGGCTCGGGCACATGAGTGAGAAGGGGATGTAGATTCTTCACTCAAGAAATTTTTTCCCAGGTTTGAAGCATGTTGATTTGGAATTCTATGAGAATTGTGTTTATGGAAAAAAAAAGAGAGTCAAATTCCTCAGAGTTGGGAAAGAAAAGAAGAGCGAAAAATTAGAGCTTGTGCATACAAATGTATGGGGACCTACTCAGGTATCATCTCTCGGTGGCTCTCGTTATTATGTTACTTTTATTAACGATGCAACCAGAAAAACATGGATTTATTGTATTTGAAATAAATCTGATGTATTTGATACTTTCAAGAAATGGAAAGCTTTGGTTGAAAATGAGATAGGAAAAAGGTTGAAGTGTCTCAAATTAGACAATGGAGGTGAATATTGCAGTAAAGAGTTTGATAGGTACTATTCAAAGAATGAAATTCACAGAGAGAAGATAGTTCTAGGAACACCACAAGAAAATGGTGTGTCAGAAAGGATGAATAGGACAATGGTGGAGCGTACAAGGTGCATGCGATTGCATGCATGATTGCCTTACAATTTTGGCAGATGTTTTAGATACTGTTGTTTATCTAATAAATAGAGGGCCTTTAAGTTCCTTGGATGGTGGTATTCCAAAGGAGGCATGGACAGGCAAAAAGGTAAACTACTCATTTTTAAAAACTTTTGGTTGTGAAACCTTTGTCTACATTAATAAAGAAATAGAACAAAGATTGAGGAAAAATCAAAGAAATGTACCTTTATTGGATATGGTGTTAATGATTTTGGTTATCGCTTTTATGATTATGAAAAACACAAAATCATTAGAAGAAGAGATGTCATATTCAATGAAAATGTTTTGTATAAGGATCAGATGCAGGAAAAGAAACAAGAAAAAGAAAACATAGAATACACAGTGCTTGATGAGATCACAAAAAAAGTGAAGGTGCCTGAAAATCATAATGATCAACAGAACAACAACAACAACAACCACAATAGCAATAAGCACCTCAAACACCTGGAAGTGGTGTTAGAAGAACTACCAGGATAAGTAGACCCCGCTAATGATACTCTCCATCATTATATTATGTATTGTTGATTGATTCTGGTGAACCAAGTGTTATGAAGAAGTAGTGTAGGTAGAAACTAGGAAGAAGTGGGAGAAAGCCATGAAATAAGAGATGGAATCCTTAGTAGATAACCAGATTTGGGACTTAGTCAAGTTGCCTGCAGGTAAATCAGCATTGCAAAATAAATGGGTTTACAGGTTGAAGGAAGAAGATGGAGGTAGAAAAAGGTATAAGGATAGACTTGTGGTGAAGGGGGTTGCATAGAAAAAGGCTATAGACTTTGATGATATATTTTCTCCAGTTGTTAAAATGAATTCAATCAAAACTATTTAAAGTCTAGTAGTAGCTGAAGAATTTCATCTTGAGCAGTTATATGTAAATACAACCTTTCTCGACAAGGATTTGGAGGAAGAGATATATATGCAGAAACCACAAGGATATGAGGTCAAAGGGAAGGATAAACTAGTGTGCAGGTTGAAGAAGAGCTTGTATGGATTAAAACAGGTTCCAAGGCAATGGTATCTAAAATTTGATAGGTTTATGTCTGAACAAGGTTATACCAGATGTCACTCTGATCATTGTGTTTATCTCAAAAGGAAAAATGATGGAAGCCATATTATATTTTTATTGTATGTAGATGACATGTTTGTTGCAAGTTCTAACATGCAGGAAATAATTGTTCTAAAAATAAAATTGGCAAACTAATTTGCAATGAAGGATTTGGGTGCTGTAAAAAAAATCCTTGGTATAGAATAATTAGAGACAGGAAGAATCACAAATTAACATTATCTCAGAGTGAGTACATATAAAAGGCGTTGAAAATATTTAATATGCAGAATGCAGTTAGTATACCTTTGGCTAGCCATTTCAAACTAAGTAAGGAGGTGTGTGCCAAGACTCAGGAAGAAATGACTATATGTATAAAGTTCCATATGCATCAGCAGTTGGAAGCTTAATGTATGAAATGGTCTTCACAAGGCCTGATATTACACATGCAGTGGGAGTTGTAAGTAGGTACATGAAAAATCCAGGAAATAAGTAGGTACATTGTTTTTTGTGTTTATATTTCTGCAATATTTTTATGTGTTCCATTGCTCTATAATATATCATTTTCTAACACACAAATTGTGGCAAAATACATGGACAATATAATACTTTTGTTATGACACTTTTAGAAGCCATAGTTTGGCGACTGTGACATAAGAATTCATTGTAATGTATCAATTCCAAGTTCCTCTCTTTGACGCTATGTCTTCAGTTCATGATTGATCTGTGATGTGCTTCATCTTCACCCTCCAAAGGGTCTAGATAAGTATTGGAACATTTTAACTCAACATGAGTTTCCATATTTCTGTCATGGTCCAAGATTCCTTTACTCCTACATGACAATCTATTTTTGTCTCATTTCCCTAAGTGTCCTATTGTAACCTCTCCATGATGACCTCCTTGAACAACATCTTTCCATGTTAGGATGATAAGACCTACAAGTAAAGTTTAATCATGAGAAGATAACATTAGACTTTAATAAATCACCTATTCTATCTTTTTTTCTCATGTGAGATGTTGATTTTGATGGCACAATGTGAAATTATTGAAGGAAGAGACCTTCTTGGGCACAATGAAAAAAGTCAGGAGGCAGGGAGTGAAGTTTAGGACACTGTGATTTCACAATGCGTAATGGAAAGAGAGAGGAAAGTCATGGATTGTGCAATGGGAATTTCCAGGAGGCAAGGATGAAAAAATTGCTCACTAAGAATGCACATTGCATAGTACTAGATGAGAAGAGTCCAGGTGTTGCGTAGTTGAGAACTGCAAGAGCTAGAGGATTGATCATTGATTGCACAAGTAGTGAGGACATAGAGAAATAAAAAATTGACTAAGTGTGAAATACATGAGTTAAAAGAGTAAGAGTAAGAGCATACAACAAGTCCTAAACATGATCACACACACATATACAATCAACCACATGAAAATAAGATACGCAATACCCAAAATCAACATCTATTTATTGGAACAACACCAAAGTTACACTTATCTTCAATTGTGACACTAAAGATAAAACTTAATGACACAAGTGTGATTTGTAACCAAAAGGTGCAATATGCCACAAGAATGTGTCTAGCACAAGTTCTAATCATAAATATCATCAACTAGTTGAAGAGAGTGCACTATAGTTGCCTCTACAAGGTGTGCCATGGTGCTTTTAAGATGTGTGAAAAAAAGGGAAAGCGACACATTCAAGGGTGAAATCCATGCATGCAAACACAAGAAAAAAAAGAGACACATGCAAGAATGAAAGCAGGAAAAACCAACACTTTTTGAAAGATAGAGAAAGAAAAGTCGAAACATGTAAGGGAAAAAAAAGAAAAATAGACATTTGCATAAGCAAAAGCGACAGTTGAGAAACTCACTTGGAAGATAGAGAATTTACAATCATGAGTGAGAGAATGCTCCTTATACCCCAACAATGTACGGATATCAAAAGTGAAATATGAATATAAGTATGAGCTCTGGATTGGACTCTTTATACAGGGAGAGAAGGCATGCAATTATGGTTGATGTTGGTAAGTGTGCTTAGTGCATGTCAAGAAACTAGGAGCCAAGAGTGAAAAGAGGAGTTTTATCACCAAAATCCTTGGACTAGTACATAGTTTCATGAATACCAACCTTTAATAATTACCTACTGTTAGAATATGGACTTTCATGAATAAAAATCACATTTCATCACTAGGAACATTCATTACATGTTATACCATGAGTAACATATGCAAGAGCCAACCAAATACCTTCCAAAAAAATTCTTCAACAAAATTAGGGTCCAATAGCATTTACATTAGTTGCAACAATTACATACATTAAAACATTTTCAAGAGAAGGATTTCATCAACAAAATAACTTACAAGTTAATCATGCAATATAGCCATCCATATTCAAGAAGTAACTCCAAGACAAGATAAAAAATTAGCTCCAAATATTATAGAGCATCCAAGATACTCCAATTGCTTCGAAAGAAAATGTGTGAGTTCTTTTACAAGAGAAGAATCTAGGTGATGATGATGAGTTCTCACAAATGAGACTCACTTCTATTTATATGAGTCTCTCTAAATTGAATTAGCCTAATGAGCCCCCAAAATTATAAAATAATGTGCTAAAACAAGTCTTGGTCACAAGTTGACCAAGTAGTTATCACATGTTATGAGTTAGCCATCCATATGCAAGTTGAGTTGATGATGTCATAATGATGTAGGGACATTGGAGGGCCACATTGAGTCATATAATTTCCATGATGGGAGAGAGGGCTCCAATAAATATGAATTAGGGGATGACCCCTAATTTTCCATGCAAGTCATCATTTGGGGCCCCAAAGTGGGTTTGGGGCACAAATGTTGGTCTGATGGGTCTCCGGATGAAAGAAAAGCCTATATAATGCTCCAAATGAGGGATCTGATGATGGTGTCTACCCTTTCATGTCTCAATGGTGAGACAAATCCCCTCTAGGCCTTGTATCGACTACCATGATCATGCTAAGTAGGTCAGGGCATGTCGGTCCAAGTGCATCATCTCACCAATACAGTGGGGCAATGAGAAAACTATTGAATGTGCTGAGGTTGCCCATGGCATTAAAATGTTTCTCTAAGACATGATGTAGTCCCATGGCTCTCAACACATTCCCTAAGGGTGTTAATATGATCCTTAGGTGGGCATGGGCCCTAGTTAAGTTTCCATCCCATAATGAAACCACTATCACATATAAATCCATTGTGATTCCTCACCATTTGGTACAATAATTTATTAGTGCATCTAAGTTAACCAAGCTTGTTAGTCAACGACACATTGAGACTTCATAATTGGCTTCCCTTCCAAATTTGGGGCTTTAAGCTTGTAAGTGTTACCTCCCTAGGTAGGAGTGGCTAATAAAAAACCCTATTAGGTGTTCCCAGCCCCTAAGGGGAAGGATAGGTCAAAGGTACATCCTTCAATTGATAGGGGTTGTGTGAATAATGATGAGATGGATAGGGACACATGGGTCTCAAAGCCAAATGCCATGGGTTCAAGGATGGTAATAATGAGGTGTGTCCACTTATTTAGGTGTACAAATGTAGGAGGGAGCACTTGTGGATACGAGTTACCTCAAACTTTGTTTCTCCACCCTTCATTTTCATTTTTCTTTGTATTGATTTTTTCTTTACTTCTTGGAGCTTGAGGAGATGAGAGCACATTCTGCATGATATAAGAAGTTATTACCCCCTTAAGGTGGTGAAGTTTATCTCCCACCAAGGGTTGTGACATGCATGGGTTCCTTAATTATGTGGGGGCACTCATGGGCCTTAGGAAGTAGGGTGATGGTCATAATGATAAGGGGTAGAGCTCATGTTTTGGATTTCCCCACATGGTATTTTCATGTCCCGACCATCTTTTGCACTTTATAATTTTCTTTTCTTTTGTTTTTTTTTGTGGCCATGATATGATTTTAACATTATTTTAGCTGCATCAACCTTCGGGGAAACATTTCCAACCTCAACCCAAACATGTGTACAAGGGGAGGGGTTGTACCAGTGCCTTGTGGACTGTTGGAAAATCTGGAGACTTGCAAATTATAGCTTGTTTTCCTTAACTTGATAATTAATTGTGATATTCGATGTTCTTTCATTACTTTAATTCTTTTAATCAAGCAATTACTAAAACAAGAGTATCACAAATAAACAAAGTACTTAGGATATAAACTCCAAGCCAGGGAAATACCCCTCTAAGGGAAAAACCTAGAAAATGCTTTTGTTCTTCTTTAGAATTTTCTTTACGAAGAGGCTTCCAAGACCCAAAGACCAAATCCAACCAACCCTTTAAGACCCAAGCCAAGCCCAAACAAGATCTTCTTCAAAATAACATCAAAACTTTGATACTGCGACACAACTACTTCAACTTTGATCTGAAAAACATAATTTTCACCCCTTGCAATTGCTTCAAAATTTCAGCTTCTTGTATTGGGAAGCTTCACAAACCCTAGCTATATGAAGATAAATATAACCATTGAAAAAATTAAACTTCTTCTCCTTTTCTTCATACTCCAACTACTCTTCTTCGCCTTCACTATTGCAAATCGAACTAGCTTGAGATGAGTGTGAAAATGAGGTCGAGCTCCCTCCTATTTATAATCATTCTTGAGGTCGAATAGCCTACCCTTATGTTGACTTATCCTTGTTCTTGGCCTGACTTTGTGTTTGGATTATCCATACATTTTACAATATAAAATAAATATTTTCCTTATTTACAATGAGTCCAAACAGGACTATGACACATAGGAAATACTTTTCTTTATCCTAGAAAGACATAGAAGACCTAAAATAATGATAAACACGATTTTCACTAAAACTTGAGTCTAAAACCCCTACTCCAAAATAAAATACAATCTCTCTTTCTTCCATTTTTCTTTCTTTATAAAGAATATACAATGTCATGATTACTATTGCATCATAATGAAGACTGAACCTAGTTATAATTTTCAACACTCCCTCTTATTTTGGGAGGTATTCATGGTACAATGAATCTCAATCTTAAAGCATTCTCATAAGAAGAGCCGAATTGATAAGCCGTCCTTTTGTCAAGCATATCTTTATCGTAACCAACACTATCCCTGAAGGAAACTGGGCAAAATCATCTTTAATTATGAGCATTATGTTGTGAGGCTTTATGTGAGCTACCACACTACCTCTAAAGGAATATACCCCATCCAGATGTCTACAAAGTATGTTATTTTAGGACTATTCTTATCTTGGATTCCCCAACCTAGATCAAAAAAGAATTATGGTCCTCTTCTACTACTCTTATCTTCGATTCCCTACCTCATCCTAAAAGAGCATCGGTCACCAACTTCTTTCCCTAGATTCTCCAATCCATAAGAAGTTTCAATCTAGATGCTTATCCAATGCTTTAAACTCCATTCTTTATTTATGGCCTTCACTAATACTTACGACTGTTAGTCCTAGTCTAGTGCCTGACCCATAAAGACAAGAACTATCTGATATCACTCTCTCTCAACTAGGGAAGACATATCCACCAAACCAAGCTTGCCTCTTAGGTACTCAAGATTCTTTTTTGGTAACGCTTTAGTCAATAGGTTAGTTACTTGTTCATCTGTAGGTAGATAGTGTAGATCTATGACACCATATCGTACCAAGCGTTTTATGTAGTGGTAATTGTTGTTATATGTTTCATCTTTGCATGAAACACTGAGTCTTTCGTCAATCTTATGGAACTATGAATATCACAATGTATGCATGTAGGGCTAAATGGTCATTCAAGCAAGTATGATAGCAACTTGTTGATCCAAACTTCTTCCCAACAGACCTCGCTTGCAGGAATATATTCAGCTTCAACACTACTCAAAGTAACTGTATCCTATTTTCTTTTGATCCATGAAACCATGAAATATCTAAGGTTGAAACATCCTCCTATTGTGCCTCTTTTGTCTGTCTCACTGCCTCCTCAATCTGAATTTGTATATCCTGTAAGTTGGATTTCATTCCTAGTATACCTGAGGTAGTGATGTATAGTCCCACATAAGTACCTTAGGATATGCTTAGTTGTAGTCCATTGATCATGCTTTGGCTCCATCTAAAATTTACTGGGGACATTTATTGCAAAACAAATGTTTGGCTGGGTATTAACCAAATACATTAAGGACCCAATCAATTGTTTATAGAAAGTCAGATCTACTGGACTAGATTCTAAACTCCTCAACCTTTTCGAATTTGAAATCATAGGAGTCATCATGGGCTTGCAATCCATCATGCCATATTGCTAAAGCATCTTGATCACGTACTTAACTTGACCAAGATATATCTCTCCTGGATTTTTCCATACTTCTAGTCCCAAATAATAGTGCATTATTGCAACATCCTTCATATCAAATTTTGCTGCTAATTACTTCTTGCATTCTTGAATTCGATGCTCTACACCTGTAACTAGTAGATCATCGACATACAAGGGTACTGTAACTGGTTCATCCTGAACAACCCTGATATATAGGTTAGTATCTACAATACTCTTGGTAAATCTAAGTCTCAAGAGGTATGCATCAATTCTTATATAGCATGCTGTCGATGCCTTCTTTACGCCATCTAGAGCCTTATTTAACATGTAGACATGAGTTTCCCTCTGATTTATTTCAAATTCTTAAGGATGCTCAATGTAGACCTCCTCATTAATGGTCCCATTCAGGAAATTTGTCTTGTCATCCATTTAATGAATGTTATAGCCAATAGAAGTTGTTAATCTAAGTTGTCATTGATGTCAATATGGCACTAGCTGAGATGGAAAATATTGTTGAGATGCCTGGTTCCAAATGATGATGTCATAACTCTTGTTTCATAAGAATGTCATCAATTAATATTTCAAGTCACTAATGAAGAAGTCTTAAGGAGTACATTTGATGATGTCATATTCTTGATGAATGACCATAATTGATGATGACACTTGATGAGGTCTTGATAACATGGTTGGAGATCATTTGATGGTTGGAAGATTATTTTGGAGTTATCCTAATGATGTTGCACTATGACAACACTAATATATCATGACATTGTTCATGCATCATGCTACATGGATGTTGCACTCGTACATAATGATTCTATGATCCTATGATGACATTGATAAAAATGAGGAAGCCAAAGAATGAAGAAGCCACATTGTCCCAAACATTCCTCATGCCGTCGCAAAATTTTATGCATAAAATTTAAGGACAGTCACAAAGAAAAATTATTTTGGACACCTTGGAGGAATCCTTTGAAAATGGATCCTAGACCATCTTAAGGAGGATTTTTCCTCTTTCTAATGAGCCTTTATTTTCCATGAAACTCCCAATAGTTTATGAGATACTGAATTTTTAAGTTAAGGAAATTATTCCTAGCAGTGAGCCAACCTACACTTAGTCATACAAATCGGCCTCACTTCAAATAAACACATCATTTTGATCAGCAATTCAGGCAATAATTTAGAGATATGAAGTACAAGAGAAGATAGAAGGCCGAGGAGAACAAGGAGACTATTGTTTAGGATGAAAAAAAGGATAATTCTGTTTGCACATAAAATATTGGTTGAAGTTGTCGTAGTTGCCATGTTCGAAACCGCCATAGTTGTCACGCTCAAAGTTGCCATAGTTGCCGTGGTCGAAGCTGTTGTAGTTTCCATGGTTGAAGTTGTCGTAGTTGTCGTAGTTGAAGTTGCCATAGTTGTCGTGGTTAAAGTTGTCGTATTTGTCGTGGTCGAAGTTTCCATAGTTTCCATGGTTGAAGCTATCGTAGCTTTCATGGTCGAAGTGTTGATTTATTGGGATTGAACAAATAAAGCTTGTTTAAGTCTTCTCTTGAGAATAGAATAGGGAAGAGTTGGAGAACTTTGTGAAGAAGCATATTGAAGATTTGTGGAGATCATTGAAAACCATGATGCATTGAAGCTATTATGAGGTGACTTTGAAGAAGTTTTGTTTGGGTAACATGAAGAGCAGCGATGACACCTTCATGTGAAGAACAAGGTTGTCATTGATGATGTGACGTGGAGACTAATTGAAGGCATAGTTGAATATTGATAGGGCTTGTTGAAGAAAACATTGGGATCCGTGAAGTATAACCAAACATACATTGACAAAGTGAAGCTATAGGGTTGGAGCCCTTGGGTTTGCTGCCTCAAAATTGACAAGGTTGGTGCCTTGGAATGTCCAAGTTGGTGCTTGGAAAATCTAGGATTGTTGTCCTTGGAGTTGGTGCTCCTAAAATCAAGGTTGGTGCCTTGGATAAGATAGGGTTGGAGCCCTAGAGGATTGAAGTCCTCAAGAAACCAGGTCAGATCCTGAACCAGATATAGGGTTGGAGCCCTTGAGATTGGTGCCTCAAAATTGACAAGGTTGGAGCCTTGGAAGTCCAAGTTAGTGCTTGGCAAATACAGGTTGGATCCTGGGAGATTAATGATCGGTGTCTTCACCTAGTGTTGGAGCCCTACATATATTGTACTTGATTTATTGAAGAAATTAATAAAAGCATTCATTCTTATTGTTCATTTTGTGTTCTAAATATAAGTGATCTAGCTAGTAAAAGTAACAATTGAAAAGAAATACTAATTCACCCCCCTCTCAGTATTTCCAACAATTGGTATCAGAGCCACTACCTTCACTCAAGGCCTAACAGCTTGAAGGTTGATCATTAGAACACAAATCGCGAAGCCAAGGAAGAAATTATCCGATCCTCCTAAAGATGTGTCTCCCTCAACCACTGAAATTGAAGTCAATCAATTTATGAAGGCTCCATTGTTCAATGGAAACTTTGATATATGGGAGGCAAGAATGAGGAATTTCTTAAAGACTCAAGGCATTGAAGTGTTGAAATTGATGATTTTTGATAGCATGATGGATGGTGAATCCAAGGAACATAATACAAGAGCAATGAAATAAATATTGAATGGGCTACCTGATTCTATGAAGGCCAATTTTGAAAAATGTTCATCAGCAAAAGGAATATGGGATCAAATTCATGATCTTCATTCAAAAGGAGCATTGACAATGATCTCTAGTCAAGAAAATGATGGAAAACAAGAAGGAAATTGAGAGCCCATCAAGGAAGGTGAAGATAAGAGTGATAACATCAAGGCTAAAGAAGACCTAGAAGATGAATAGAATGAAAAAGATTTTGAAGAAGATCTCCTCACTAAAATTATGGCTTCCATGGAAGAGATTAGCAATTTGAAAAAGGAAAATGAGGAACTTAAGAAGAAAGCGCAAGTTGGTGACCAGGACAAGACAAAGAAGGAAGTTGACCCTATCAAGCTTCAAGTACAAGAAAGAGATGAGGAGCTCGCCAAGATTAAGGAAGAATTTCATCAAAACAAGAGAAAGCATCATGAAGAAGTCATATCCATGACAAATCAATTGGATAAGGCAAAGAAATGGGAAGATACCTTGTCAAGCCACCTTGAACAACGACAGAAAAGCTTGAACAAACTTGAAGCAGAGATTGGTCAATACAAGGAAGAGGTCTCCTCTCTTAGATCTAAACTAGAAGAAGTAAGGAAACAAGCACAAGGAGCTGAGAAGGTGATGGAAGCTTTGACATTTATACAAGGACAAGTTGATGAAGCAGAAAATGAGAGAAACACCATGATATGCCAACTAGAAGAAAAAGATGATGACATCACCAAGTTAAAATCAGAAATCACTTCACTTAAGGTCCAATCATGTGAAGCAACCATGATGAAGGAACAAATGGAGATCAATCTATCAAAGAAGGATGAAGAATACAAAAAAATGAAGGAATAAATTGTCTTTTTTAAAAAGGAAGTTGACTTGCTCAATAAGAACTTGAAAAGTTCTCAAACCCTAGATGACATCCTAAGTCATGAAAGGTCTCCCCTCAATAAATCAGGTCTTGGCTATGCAGGTGAATCCTCAAGCAAGAATGATGCAAACCATAATGCTTCAAAAAACAAGGATGTGAGGAAGCCTAGAAGAAATGTTGATGCTCCCAGTTCCAACAAAGGCAAGGAGAAGAGTCAAGACAACTATGGAAGAAACCTTCCTCCAAGAAGAAATGCAGATGGTGTCAAGGATGCAAGAAGAAATGGTTATCATCAAAGGATCCCAAGGCAAAAATACTTCAGAAGTAAATGAAGGAAACTTTCTTCTCCAAGGTACCAAAGTATATTTCTTGGTTATTACTATTCTTGCACAAACTTTGGGCACATGGCAAAAGACTGCAGGGCATATCACAAAGATAATTATAATGTTCCCACGTCAATATACGATAAGCAATTTTTCAAGAAGTCATGAATTCTTATTCATGAAAAACATAGAGTGCTTCAAGTGTCATAACATTGGACAATGGCACGTAATTGTAACTTAACTTGGGCACCTTCTCAAGATAGAACTATGCTAGAAAAGAAACTTACACAAGTATGGAGAAGGAAGAAAATACAATCCGAAAATATCTTGAACTCTCTAGCCAACAACACATGTTGTTGACCTGATCTTCAAAAATCTAAGAATTTGATGGGGAAAATGTACCAAAAGGAAGACCATTCATACAGTTAGGGGGAGATTATTATTATTAGGCATTCTTACGAAAGCCATCCATGAATGAGTCTTATGAAATCCTTGATGAGCTATATGGACAATCATTCTTTGATAGATCATCTCTCAGGAACACTCCTTGAAGAATATAATCCTTATTCATCCGATGGATTATTATTGAAGATCTCTTCCACTTGATCACTAGCAGGAAATCCTTCATGAGGGGGAGTTCATTTGTCACATGAAGGAATTTAAGCACATCTATCATGGACCACATTGCTAGAAAGAAGAGCACCATGACGGGGGGAGTAACATACCTATGAAGAACTACTATGCATAAAGAAAAGAAGTAGCTTGATAGGGGGAGTACTTGGGCACCCCGTTCACCATTGATGTCAAAGGGGGAGATAATGTTGAAAGGGTAAGAATATTGCCATCAATGACAAAGGGGGAGATTGTTAATCTAGGTTGTCATTGATGTCAATATGGCACTCGTCGAGATGGAAAATATTGTTGAGATACCTGGTTACAAATGACGATGTTATAACTCGTGTTTCATAAGAATGTCATCAATTAATATTTCAAGTCACTAATGAAGAAGTCTTACGAAGTTGCAAGTGCCAAGTATTTTCTTGGGTAGTGGATCCCCCGCGTAATGGTTTTGGGGTTGAGGCCTGCAATTTTGGGTAAAAGTATGGTAAAAGCTCTGCGAAATGCGCAGAGCATGAATTGTAATGGGTTAAGTCCAAGGGTAGTCTGCCTTAAAATGTAATAGAGTAATCTAGAATGTGTCGGCTTGCCCACAGTCCGCAGACCATGGGAATGTATAAATAGAGAAAGGATCTAGGATTAGAAGACAGTTTTGGGAATGATAGCTTTGATGTATGGATTTGTGAAAGCGAAAGTGATTTGAGTCTGTAAGTCCCAGTCCAGGGTAGTAGAGGCTCTGCAGCTGTATGCACAAAGGCTAGGTAGAGTCTGCAGCTGTGTGCGCAGACCCCTTCAGCTGATTGCGCAGGGTGGAAAGTGGAATGTACTGAATAGAATATTAATAAAGATAAGTGTTTCTGAAATATTGTGTATCTGATCACTGATTTGAATGTTTATGCTTATGTTATGATTTTATGAAGTATATTTATGAGTGCGCGCACTGGGTTTAATTGTTAAATGTTTTCTTAAATACCTTAAAGAATAGATCAGATCTATAATAATAGTAATAAGACTAAGGATCTAAGAAACTCCCTTTCGCGGATCTTCGCGAAGGCCTGACTGTTGCGCGGAATAACAGAAGTGCGTAGATCAGGTTACGAATTCTCCAGACCTCATCAAGACATCCCTAGGGTGTGGAAACTTCGTTCCAGCACCCTCCCCTATGGCCTTGGGTGAGAATTTAGTCCACGCTCTGTGGATTGTTGCCGAAAGGGCCGGTAGTATGGGATTTGTTTGGCAAAAATCTCTCCTGAATCTGGGTTAGGGCCCAATAAGCCAACATATTTAGAATCCCTTGATGACATATGGAGGACTACATTTGATGATGTCATATTCTTGATGAATGACCACAATTGATGATGGCACTTGATGGGGTCTTGATAACATGGTTGGATGTCATTTGATGGTTGAAAGATTATTTTGGAGTTATCCTAATGATGTTGCACTATGACTGCACTAGTATATCATGACATTGTTCATGTGTCATGCTACATGGATGTTACACTCCTACATAATGACTCTATGATCCTATGATGACATTGATAACAATGAAGAAGCCAAAGAATGAAGAATCCATGTTGTCCCAAACATTCTTTATGTTGTCCCAAATTTTTTATGCATAAAATTTAAGGACAGTTACAAAGAAAAATTATTTTGGACACCTTGGAGGCATCCTTTGAAAATGGAGCCTAGACCATCTTAAGGAGGATTTTTTCCTCTTTCTAACGAGCCTTTATTTGCTCCCAAACTCCCTATAGTTTGTGAGATATTGAATTTTTAAGTTAAGGAAATTATTCCTAGCAGTGAGCCAACCTACACTCCGTCATACAAGTCAACCTCACTTCAAATAGATGTGTCCCTTCAGTTAAAAATGAAATATCTATAAATAGACATCTATACACATCATTTTGATCAGCAATTCAGGCAAGAATTCAGAGATACGAAGTACAAGAGAAGACAAAAGGCTAAGGAGAAAAAGGAGACTATTGTTTAGGATGAAAAAAAAGGATAATTATGTTTGGGCATAAAATATTGGTCAAAGTTGCCATAGTTTCCTTGTTCGAAACTGTGGTAGTTGTCATGGTCAAAGTTTTCATAGTTGTTGTGGTCGAAGCTGTCGTAGTTTCCGTGGTCGAAGCTGCCGTAGTTGCCGTGGTTGAAGCTATCGTAGTTGTCGTGGTTGAAGCTGCCGTAGTTTCCGTGGTCGAAGCTACCATAGTTGTCGTGGTTCAAGTTGTCGTAGTTGTCGTGGTTGAAGTGTTGATTTATTGGGATTGGACAAATAGAGCTTGTTGAAGTATTCTCTTGAGAATAGAATAGGGCAGAGTTGGAGAACTTTGTGAAGCAGTGTATTGAAGATTTGTGGAGATCATTGAAGACCATGATGCATTGAAGCTATTATGAGGTGACTTGAAGAAGTTTTGTTTGGGTAACAAGAAGAGCAGTTGTGACACCTTCATGTGAAGAACAAGGCTTTCATTGATGATGTGACGTGGAGACTAAGTGAAGGCATAGCTGAAGATTGATAGGGCTTGTTGAAGAAAACATTGGGAGCCGTGAAGCATAATCAAACATACCTTGACAAAGTGAATATATAGGGTTGGAGCCCTTGGGGTTGGTGCCTCAAAATTGACAAGGTTGGTGCCTTGGAAAGTCCAAGTTGGTGCTTGACAAATATAAGATTGGTGTCCTTAGAGTTGGTGCTCCTAAACCCAAGGTTGGTGCCTTGGATAAGATAGGGTTGGAGCCCTAGAGGATCAAAGTCCTCAAGAAAATAGGTCAGAGCTTGAACCAGATATAGGGTTGGAGCCCTCGAGGTTGGTGCCTCAAAATTGACAAGGTTGGAGCCTTGGAAGTCCAAGTCGGTGCTTGGCAAATACAGGTTGGAGTCTGGGAGATTGAAGATCATTGTCTTCACCTAGGGTTGGAGCCCTACATATATTGTACTTGATTTATTGAAGAAATTAATTAAAACATTTATTCTTATTGTTCATTTTGTGTTCTAAATATAAGTGATCTAACTGGTAAAAGTAACAATTAAATATAAATACCGATTCACCCCCCCCCCCTTATTATTTCCAACAGAAGCAACCAACGAAACAAGCAATATTATTTTTGTATACCTATTATTTTTGTATACCTAGTTGTGGGAGCAACGGTTTTCTCACAATCAATCCCTTCTTTCTATGAAAAATCACGTTGCTTTTTATTTATCTATGCTCCCATATGCAACATATTTTATCTTATAAATCCATTTTGAGGTGACTATCGATTTGTAGCTTGGCCTAGGGAAAATCTCCCTTACATCATTCTTCATTATGGACTGGTATTCTTCCTGCATTGCATCCTTCCATCCTTGATGCTTAGTTTCATCCTCATAGGAGGAAGGTCTTTCTTCAATCAACCTCATCATGTATTTGGCATATCCATAATACCTCTTCAGTCTCTTAATTTCCCTGGATGACCTTGGTGTTTTATGTCCTGCCGCCTCTTGAAGAGTAGTTTTCAACCAAACATGCCTCTTCTGATTTTTTGGAATAATTACTTGTTGTATAACCTCACAAGGACCTCCAACATATTTTTGAACAAGTCTCGATTCTTGACCATCATTGTCCTTAGAGATTTCCTCAAATATAGGAACCTTTTCTTCATCAGAGCCAACTGGAACATCCTTTGATTTCTTGTAAGCTATGTTTTCATCAAAGATGACATCTCTTCTTATCTCAATTCAACGATCCTCCTTAATATAGATTTTGTATGATTTAGATGAAGCACTATACCCATCAAAGTTTCCCCTTAGACTGGTAGGATCTAACTTCTTCCTTTTATCCTTGGGTACATGAATATAAACAAGACACCCAAATATACAAAGATGATCCACACTTGGCTTCTTCCTTATAAATTCTTCTTCTCAAGTCATGTTATTGAGAATCCTGTGAGGACTTCAGTTCTGCAAGTAAAAAAATTTCATACATGCCTCAACCCATAGGAACATAGGAATATCTTGATCGTGCAACATAGCTCTGACACATTATTAAATAGTATGATTCTTTCTTTTTGCCACACCATTTAGTTTAGGATTATAGGGAAAAATGAGTTCCTTCTTGATTCCTGCTTCCTTGTAGAAAACTATTAATTATTTGGAGGTATATTCTCCACCATTATCTAACCTTATAATTTTGATCTTTCTTTCTATTAGATTTTCCACTTCATTCTTGAATTCCTAAAACTTATAGAATGCCTCATCCTTGTTCTTTAGAAGGTATAACCAAGTATTTCTTGAGTAATCATCAGTGAAGGTTACATAATACTGATGCCCACCATGAGACTTAACTGCCATAGGTCCATATACATTTGAGTGTATGAGATCCAAAATTTCTTTAGATATGACTTCACTACTTGCAAATGGTTTCTTTACAGTCTTCCCCTAGAGCACATCCCTTACAGGTTCCTTCATGATCATCATCTATTTTAGGGATTCCATTGACCATTTGACTCATAGATGGAAAAATCTTATAATGAAGGTGTCCATACCTTTTATGCAACAATTTGGAAGGACTCACTTCTAAGTGAACTAGGGCTTGAGATAGAGGTGTATAGAGTCTATACAATGTTCGATCATGAACCCCAATCATGATCCATTTTCTCTCAGCTACCAGAATTAACTGATATCCTTTACTTATGTGATGTTAGTAGAATTTCATGTGAAAGAGTATGAAAAACCACATGTGCATACTTTAAAGAAGAGGAAACATATTGACAACCATTAAATCAAAGAACGCACATAATTTGATAACGATGTTCACCCTATGCGGGTTACATCTCTGGGCCCGATGTCAAGAGTGGGGAGGCCACTTCATTAAATGTTACAAGATGATGATGAGTACATTTGTCATTACAATGACAAACTCCCTCAACTAGAGTGGCATGTCTCTCCACGAGACATTCCCCTATAGGAAATCTCACTCATATGGATCCTCCTTTAGCATGACAAATCTATTAAATTCTCACATGAAGTGGCATACACGTATCCTCCAACAGAATGGTAAACAAGGATCTCAACATCAAAAACATCATCTCAGTAAATCAAAAGAAAGACATGGCATCACTTTATCATAGACCTCCACTTTTGGGGATGGACTGAAAATGCACAGCTCTTCTCAAGGAATGGACCACACCATTGAATTCATGGCACGAAATAGTGTCGAATGACTTTAAACTCGACCCCTTTCTAACACTGTCAAAATATGGATCCTTGGGAATCTTGAAGATTCCCCAAAGATTCATTCTTGTTGGTTGGCTGGAGTTTTGCTACTCATATGAAAATTATGAGTTCTCCACTGCCATCCATGAGAAAAACTAAGTAGTTTGAGTATAAAGTTGGCATGGATATGAAACTATAAAAAATTGGCCTTTAGGGAACCTTTTAGATTCCTCATGATTCCACAAAGATTCCTCTCTGCAAATTGACATAATATCTGCTGCTCAGATAAGAAAATCGGTCACACGATGAGACTCCTGGTGAAATTCTAATTCGTTTGAGTATAAAGTTGGTATGATTATGTCACTATGAAAATTTGGCCCCAATGGAATCTAAATATTCCTTAAGCATCAAAGAATATTCCTACAAAGATTTTGTGAGAATTTATCTTGAAATTCATATCGAAAGAGTTATTCCTTAGTAATGGTTTCCGCACATAAGGGTTCCCCACCTCGATGGACATGCTCATTGTTCCGTTCGACCTTCGTTCATTGGTGACTGACAAGATTTGTGGGGCTTAAATAAGTTTTGGAGGGAAGATTTCCTAACAAGGCCGTTGGGTGAATTGGTGGATTTACTATATTGGAGGGTGAAGGTCCCAGGGTCAAACTTGCGGACCTCCCCCGTATAACATATGGTTATGCTTTTTTTTTTAAGGTGCATTTTAATATGGTGGTCATGTGTTTTAATGTGGAGCAGTTATGTTCAAGTGGGGTCACCCGTGGGTGGGCCGACTGACAGGCCGAGTAGGTTAAAATCCCGTTGGACCTATATCATTATATATGGGCACCATTGGTTGGGTAGAGTTTGGGTCACCTGCGATCCTGACCCACATATATTTATTTAATACAATGGTCGTTAGGGGGGAGGGGGTTGATAGGGTTGGTGGCCTGCCACACCAATTTTTTTAAATTTTTTTATTATATGGAGACATGGTCATTCAAAGTCATCGCTAGAATTTTTGGGGGTCATTGGAAAATTTAAGTAGGAAATAAATTCTCCCTTTCCTACCATCGTAATTCGTTGCTGATAAGTGCCAAATTGTGGCCTCGTTAGTGGTTACTAATGGGCCTAGTTTGACCAAAACTTTGACTGGCCATAACTTTAACATACAAAATCAGATTGAGATGTTGTTTTCACCGTTGGAAAGCTTGCAATGAGATCTTTGATCTTACCCTAGTTTGAATTTAATCCAACAAATCTTATTTTTGAGTTTTTCCTAATCCCTCTTGGATCTTTGAGTGTCTCTGGAGCCACCTGGATCATTCCTCCCCACTGAGGAGCTTTTGGTCCTCCAAAAGCACGAACCTAATTTGCATGTCTTGTCTTAAAGTGTCTTGACAGACCACACTTCCTTCTCCTTCACCCTTGTTCTTCAGAGCCATAAGTGATGAACTGACACCTGCATCCTCTGCAAACCTGTAGTACAATCTTTGCAAACTACATGTTCAATTACATGACCAATCATGACCCAAGAATCCCCATACTTGCCAAGATTTTATAACACACACTCTTTGGTCAAGTTTACATCATAATAGAAACCAATACCCCAACTATCAATAAAAGGCCAAAAACATCATCATTGATTTAATAAGCGATGGAAAACACATCATCACTTTTATAATTATATCACAACACATGATTTACAAAATGTGGCCATGACAAGCTAACATATCTAGTAAAACCATCTCTCACTCATCAAGGTGAACGGGTCATCTCCATGTGGCAAATTTGCGTGTTGGACATCCTCACCAGTTGGTTCCTATATGAGTGATTTGTCCTTGAGAAGCTACTCTGGATGGAACCTCCAACATGTGGCTCTTTGATGTCCACCTCTATTGCAATGATTGCAAAAAATATTCTTCCTCCAGAAAACCTTCTTCCTTCCCTGATGTGGAGAAACCCTTTCATGTCTCATCCTCTTTCTTGCTGCTATTCTATTCTAGCACTCAACAACCATGTGGTTATGTAAGCCACAAAAGCTACATGGTTTTCTACGCCATGATTTCTGCTCATCGTTAACAATATTCTTGTAATCAAAAGGATCTTTAGAATACTGAGATTTTTTATACCTCTCTTGGTTGTCTCTGGTGCAATCCTGGCAATGAGAGCTTGCCTTAGCTCTCCCTTTGTAATGTGCACTGTCATGGGAGGATTGTGATGTGTTTCAATCATCCTCTTTCTTCAATGGCTTCAAAAATGTCTTGGAAGCCTCTGCTATCTTTGAGCACTCTCCTTCTGTGTATCCCATCTTAGTAAGGAGTCTCAGACCGGTTCTTGAAATGGGTACCTCAAGGCTTCCAACAGAGATAACGTCATGTGAAAATGAATCTGAAGAACGATAAACACTATTTACCTCAACTGTCGATTCTGAAGCAAGTGATGATGGCTTTGCTAAGCCTTTGTTTCCCTTCAAATATTCCAAGGCCTCTTTCGTGGCTTGTAACTGAAGCTACAATATCTACTTCTCCTCTTTTTCTTCTTGTAGAAGTCTCCCTAATTCAACATTCTCTTATTGAAGGCTCTAATTTATCTCCTCATTTGAATGATGAGAATATGTTGCATGTTCACTCGAGCGGGTAGAAGGAGATGAAGAAGTTGCATGTTCACTCGAGGGGGTAGATGGAGCATTGTCCTCCTCTCTTTCTTTCTCCCGTTTCTCTCTTGCCATTTTCTCCTCATAATCTACATATACACTAGTACAAATGGCTAATTAGTTACTAAAAAAAGGACTAAAATTTTCATTTAAATGACCATTTTTCAGTAAGTGACCAGTAGTAGCTAATTTACAGTATCTTATAACGTGACGAACTTTTAGTCATTTGTAACTTAGTCATTAATTGGTTGTCTCAATTTTATCGTCTTGTAGTATATTTAGTCATACATTTGGCCATTAATTTAGTCATTTATTTACTAATTAATCATTACAATTAATGACCAAATATACAACAAAACATATTACTATATGACCATCCGAGAAAACCAATTAATGACCAAAATGTTGTTCGTGTTATAAGATACTGTAAATTACCGGACGAGCTTTCGTGGATTCCCTCGCTCTGGAATCTCCACTTTGTACAAATCATGGATTTTGCAAATCTAATCTTTTATGACATGATAAGTCTTTCGAGGGTTCACTAATGAATTTCCTCTGTGTAAATAGTACGTTTGGTACTAAGATTCGGTCCCCACATGCCTCAGGCTCTCTGATAAAGAGTAGGGACGAGATAACATAGGACGATAGTGTCCTATGCCCGAATCTTACTTTCGGCGATCTATTCAGATCTGTCTAAGTACTTGTGTCTTTGAGTCATCAGTCTGTACATAGCGCACTCATGAATGTTTGTTCCCTTCCAGCTTATAAATAAGAGCTAGCTGCGAAGTAAGACTCATTCGGGTCGAGAGAGTTTAGAGTCATAAACTTTTCCTGCTCTGCATCTGCGGACATTTGTGTCTGATCTGCTTGCATCACGAAGAGTTTTCTAAGTCTTAGAGTCTGGTTTGGAAGCCTGCGCATCAGTGTGTTCGGCACTGGTGAGAACCTAAAGTGGCTGAACCATTAGGAAAGTCTGAGAGTTTGTCTGTAATCTCTGAGGCAGAGCCTGTCTATTGCCAGGAGCTTCCGGTAATACTTGTTCCTTGAGAACGGTAGAAAGTCCGGTAAATGCGTAGACAGTCAATCTCTGTAAGGAGATTTTCTTATGTAATATCTGCATCCATATAATAAAAATTCCAGTTCAAAATTCCGCAATCTTGTTGTGTTAAAGGTCCTGTAAGAGATGGTATCAGATGCAGAGCAGGAAAAGTTTATGAGATCCCTCTGTTAATTGGAAACTTCCCCCAGTATCTCCACATGATGTATACAGAAATTTATCTTCTTTTAATTTACGTGCCATGAGTCAAATCAAAATCAAAGAAAAATCTATCAAAGCAGATTTAACTTTGAATGCCATGTTAACTATATCTCTCCTGGAAGCTAAACATATCAAATCAGCCCTCAAAGCTGGTTACCAGTATGTCCATCTGGGGATGGTGAGGATAGGACTGAATGCATTACATAGAAAAGGACAAAAAGCTTATGTGTTCTCAGCCCTATTCGACAATCGATGGACCACATTCACCTAGGCTATGATAGGTGGCATTGAAACAAGCCTTGCTGAAGGCCCAGTACAGTATGATGTTTTTCCAGATTTCCCTGTTGCACTTGATGACCCAAATGTCCTGCAATGCCTAACCTTAGGTATCCAAACTGCTGGGTATCAAAATTTCAAAGCAAAATCAAAAAATTTGGCCATATTTTATATTACTTGTGTTAGGTTTTATAACACAACAATCCCTGCTGTTCTGCATACTCCTGATAAAGATGAAGGCCGAGTTACTCTTATCCAGTATGATTCATCTTGCAATCCAGTAGCCCCAGTCTATGTCTCCAGAAATGATTTATTTCCACCTGATGATTGGGTAACCAATTGGGGAAAGCCTACGAAGAAACCTGTTGCTGCTGCACAGTCAATAATAACAGAGATAGATGGGAAAGTTACCACAAGATTCCCTAGAGTTCACAATGAAGGACCCTCTACTTCTATCTCTGCCATTCCTACTACAATCAGTCAGTTAAATCCGGGTCAATCTCCTGCACCCCCACAGTTTGTAATAGACCAAGCAGTGTATGATTCTATCAGAAGAATGTTTTCATAGCCGAGCTCATCTCAGCCTTTTAGCTCAGTCTGTGACCATCCACACTGCTCCAAAACCTTCTGTCAATTTTCTTCAGAACCACCAACTCCACATGGTGAGTCATCAGATCGGCATAGAATAAATATGATCAGATTTACTCCTTCATCTGACTCATCTGAAGAAAATTACAAAAAGGTTGTATTTTTTAATCCACAAGAAGAACTACTTGTACATACTGTATCCAGTTCTTCTACTTATGGTTTAGGTTATATTGATTCTTCACCTATTCCTGAATACAGAAAAAATCCCATTGATAAGATTCCAAGACATGTTGAAATTCCTTCTGATTCAGAGATAATCGCCTTTTTAAAAATCTTTAAAGGAATCAGTCCATATGATCCTGATGATCAATGGAAAAAGAAAATGTTCAATTGGGATATGTTTACACATGAAAAAGAACACTTGTATTTTGAAGAAGTAATGCTTCTTCCAAAAAATGATCGTCCTGCCTTCAACAGACAGAATGTTGAAAAATGGAAAGAATGGATGAAGGTAGAAAATCAATGGATATCATTCTATGAATGGTATTACCCTTCTGCAAATATCATAGAACAATCCTTGATGAAGCAATTCAGGAACCAGGCTAAACAGAAAAAAATCAAGGATCCAGAAAAATTTGTAGAAGAAAAACTGAAAGAAAATCCAGTAGTAATTCCTCCTCCTTTGAAAGCACATTTTTTTCAGCCAAAGATTCAGAGTATGTTAAGCAAGTCAAACATTCCAAGATCTCTGATTGCTGTTCAAATAGAAGGAGAAAAATTACTAAGGAAAATATGTTCTCAGTTCCAAGTAAATATGATGCGGACTGGGACCCCAAATAAACACAAGTGGGAACTCCTTGATGGAAATCTTTTAGAAACAGACACAGAGTTCCCTCCTTGGAAAAATTTTGTGATTAGAAGTCAAGATGGGAAATTGTATAAATTACTCCCATCTCATGTAGATGATCCTAATCTAGTAGCAAGAGATGCTGTTGCTGCTACAAATTGGACAAATTTAGCTCTATCCAGTCTAGAGAAATTTGTCAGTTCTAAGTTTGAAAATATTGAAACTGCCAATTCTGAAATGAAGATTATGCTTGAAAGTATCTTGAGAAAACAAGACTATAATACAGTCTGTTTGAATAACAGTGTTAATACTTTGGCAAAAAATGATAAGGCTCTTGCTAAGAGTCTTGACAGATTATCTTTACAAACAGGGCAGATTGATAAGAAGACCCATGATGCTACCAATGCTCATGGAAAGGAAATAGTAAAGATCAGTAATTCCCTTGATATTGTAAAGAAACAAGTTTGGGAAGTAACTCAAGGGATAGAATCCTTGAAAAAGAAGCCTAAGGTTGAAACCTATAAATCAGCAACTATATTTTCAGAACCTAAGACTTTTATCCCATATTCTATTACTCCTTCTGTGGAAAGCCTTATTAAAACTCCAAACTCTATAACCTTTCCACCACCCACCTCTTCTCATCCATATTCTCTGTTTGCAAACCCCAGTTTCTTTAGCCCACATCCTGTCATAAAACACTCTAAAGAGACTAGTGAATCCAGCAAACCAGAATCTTCTAATCTGGTGAATGAAGATTCCTATACTAGAGAAGAAGAAGAAAGTTTTGATACAAGTTTTCACAAAACAGAAACATCCTTTGGTGATATGACTCTTCACAAAATAGAGGCAGAACCACAAATGGAAGAGCTTGAAACCTGTATCAATAACTTATCTTTGACAGATCAAGAACAAGATCAACTTGATAATGAAAATCATGTCAATGCTACATCATCCAGGTCAAGATGGCAAACTACCTGGAATCCTGCTCCTGACAGAAGAGATCTTATGAAATCTGAATACCATAAGGATTGGTCTGCAAATGCTACTTACTCATGGAATATTGATAATTGCACAGAGGCTGAGATCATGTCTGTTTTACATTCTATGCTTGTATGTTATAGGACTTATCTTGCAGATGACATAGGACCTATCAATGCTACAAGAAGAATAATAGGAGGATTTGAAGGAACATTGGATTCTTGGCTAAAAGCTGAGACAGTTAAACATCCTAATCTCCTTGCAGGATGGGAACAATCAGTTGTTGAAAATGAAGATGGATCTACCCACATAGATCCTGTCACTAGTTTGCCTGTCAATAATATGATAGGAAAACTTCTTTATGCTATCACAGTTAATTTCATTGGATTCCCCCAAATAACCAATGATATTACAACTATCACTCTGCTGGCCATGAGATTGCATAATATGCAACATTTTGATGAATATTTTAATGAATTCCTTCATAGATTGCATACTTTGACTCCAGATCTCATTCTTGAGCCAAAATGGAAGGAAATTTTTGTTGCATCTCTTCCCCAATGGGTCTCTTCAGCAATTGTAAATAAATTACCAGGCAAGATTGGAGACTATAAATTTGGCATAATCAGACAAGCAGTAAAAGCAATCATTGTTGAATTATGTTCACAAATGAAGATTGCAAGAGCTGCCACAAATCCTAAAAAGCCACATGGATATCAACAGCTTTGCAAACAATGGCATCTTGGTAAAGCTGGAAATTCTGAGGGGCATAAGAGGAGAAAAAGACAATTCAAGAAGAATACCCAGACCTCCCAAGATAAGCCAAAAGGAAAACATTACAAAGCAAAACCTTACAAGCATACAAAGATGTTTTCTAAGGATAGAGAAATAATTTGTTACAACTGTAACAAAAAAGGTCACACAGCTCCAAATTGTCCAAATAAAAAGAAAGACTCTTCTAAAAAGAAAGTCCAGTATAGAAATAAGAAAGGAAAGATAAATTCATTCGATCTTCCTAGTAGCTGTGATGAATTGGTATCTTCTGATTCAGAATCTGAAAATGAACTTAATTTTGTTGATTCAGATGAATCATCTGATGAAGAATTCTGTAATGATCCCCATTGTACAGAATGTAAATATTGTGATTGTGATGATCCTGATATTTGTACATGCAATGCAGTCAGGATGATGAAGACTGATTATGATGAAATCAGTAAGAACATTTTTGCACAAATGATGGCTGCTACAGATCCGCAAATGAAAGAAATGTACAGATCTTTGCTGGCAGAACATTTGAAGAAAGCACCCTCTGCTTCAAAGAATTCTCCAAATAAAGGGTATGTGCCCCCTGCTACTCTTTTCTCTGTTGAAGCCTTAACCAGACAATTTAAGAATGAAGATTTTGGAGAAGACTTGCCACAGACTTTACCTACAGTGCATCAGGCAATAAAAGAACTGAGGAAAACAATCAAAGAGAATAGAAGATTGTGTGTTGAAAGCCACAATGAGTTAAGCCTAAAGATGCTCAATGCACAAGCTCCTCCTGCTTCTTCATCACAAGGTCCCATTTCAGGAAAGACAGAAAATTGGACCTATCATATGGGGCCAGTTCAACAGCAGCATAACAAAGAGGAAGAAGAAGAAGAAGAAGAAGTAGCAAGAACAGATTTTGGATGCAATAGCATGAATAGAGATGTCATGTATTGTGTAAAAATGAAAGTAAAGATTGGACACCAGTATGAATTTTGGAAGGTACTTATGGACACTGGTTCCAGATTAAACATCGTAAGTGATACAGTAGTTGGCATGCATCACAGAAGGCCAACAACATGTCCAAGGGTGATCACAGCAAGTGGAGACATTCCCACAAAACATGAAGCAGAAATTGATGTTCTGCTCACAGACAAAATAGGAGTTCATCTGGTTTGTCCTGTTGTTCCAGGACTGGATTGTGCAATGTACCTTGGGACACCATTTTTTCAGAATTTCAGCATGCATGGAGCAAAATTTGATGCAAGAACCCAGAGGTATGGATATTTTATTAATTTTGATAATAAGGAAGTCTTTTTCCCATTCATCAATTCTAATTCTCCAATGAGGATTAAGAGAGTTGAAAGAATGGAGAATCTTTTGGCAAAAATGGAAGTGAAAAGGGAAGTATTGAAAACAGAAGAACATCTAGATAATGGAAAGTATGCTTCTGAGATAGCAAATCTCATTTCCCAGTTTAAAGAATGTTGTTCAGATGATCCAAATGCCTTTTGGCATATTAAGAAACAAGAGGTAGAACTTCCTCTCAAGAAGGATTTCAGTGGAAAATTAAGAAGATCTAAAGCAGTAGCAATGAATGAAGAACAAATGAAACTCTGCAGAGAAGAAATTAAATATCTTTTGAAGAAAGGGCTTATCAGGAAAAGTAAAAGCCCCATAGCATGTTTTGCATTCTATGTAAATAAGCATGCTGAAGTTGCCAGAGGTAAACCAAGGGTTAAAGAAATGGGCATAGTATTATCAGAATCTAAGTTGAAATTATTCCGGCCAATGATAGACTTTTTGGGTTATAATATACAGTACGGATCCTATACTGTAATCCAAAGAAGTTTAAATTTTGTTGATCATTTCCCTGATGAAATCAAGGACAAAACTCAACTGCAAAGGTTTTTGGGAAGCCTGAATTACATTTCAAAATTTCTGAAGCATTGTGCACAAGAAAGGAAATTATTGAACAAAAGGCTTCAAAAGAATCCAATTCCATGGAATAATGATTGCACACAAGCAGTCAGGGCAATAAAAGAAAAGGTCAGAAATATTCAACCACTCTCCCCTATCAGAGAAGAATGGGAGAAGATCATCATGACAGATGCAAGTTATGAAGGATGGGGAGAAGTTTTATGTCAGAAAAATCCCAGCAGTAAAAAAGAGATTGAAATCTGCCAATATGCATCTGGATTATGGGCAAAAAATCAATTGAATTGGTCAAGTTTGAAGAAAGAACTCAGAGCAGTTTGCCTAGGAATAGAAAAATTCAGAGATTTTGTTATCTACACCAAATTCACTGTTAAGACAGACTGCCAGGCATTGAAATTTGCAATTCATAAATGTGATTTTGAGGATGCTGCTATGGTCAGGTGGATCATGCAGTTAAGCCAGTACAATTTTGATGTTGAATTTGTTAAAGGGGATAAGAACAATTTCGCAGATATGCTGAGTAGAGAATTTCTGTCAGAACATTCAATTTTGAGTTTGCATTGCAATTTTATCAGGAGAAGGGAAAGCACTGTTGAAATAGAAACACCAAATGGTTGGGTAAGTTATATGCTTGAAACTCCAGTACTTATCCATGATGTAGATTGGTACCCAATCAAAGAAATTAGACATAGGGAAGATATTCCTTACCTATGGACAGAAACAATGCAAGACGAAATGAATCAAGAAGCAGTAGATGCTCTGGACTATTTGGAATACATTGACAACATACACTATACTCTTGAGAGAGATGATGAGGATGATGAACGGATGACAAGCTGCCACATCACACTGGGAAGATTTGATAATCCTCTCCACAGAGAAAATTATGACCCTGACAGACAAAAGGAATGTTTCTATACAGCTATGAATCTTCAAAATTGCTCAGCTAATTTATTTTATTCTATACAGTCCTCATTTTTATTTGAAGGCATGACAGCAGAAGATTTGGAACAAGAAGATCCTACACCAGAATGGTTCATTGAGTGGTGGCAGATATATGGTCTTTCAGCTCTAATCATCAAACCCTATACACTCCAAATGCTTAAAATCCCTGGTTTCAGTGAACCGTTTGCCCATATGAATGGAATTGTATACAAAGATATTGAAAATGTTGCCGACATCAGTGATTTATCTTTTCTACAAGCAATCAGACGCTGTGGTCACATCAGATGGTTTGTTACAAACCAGTACAAGGCAAGGATGATATCTCATAGTACTAATTATGAAGATTTCCACCATCAGGTTGATATCGCATCAAATCCTTTCCAACCTATCAACTTTTTGGAACCTCCCAACCAAAATATTTCACAGATGTGGGAATCAGAGAAAGAAATAAGAGTACAATACTTCAATAATTCTCTGATTGAAAGATTCAGATATCAGCATTATACACATCCGCAGATAGAATACTATACTATGGATTGAGTGACGTCTTTCTGGCCGACTATGGTGCCGGACGAGCTTTCGTGGATTCCCTAGCTCTGGAATCTCCACTTTGTACAAATCATGGATTTTGCAAATCTAATCTTTTATGACATGATAAGTCTTTCAAGGGTTCACTAATGAATTTCCTCTGTGTAAATAGTATGTTTGGTACTAAGATTCGGTCCCCACATGCCTCAGGCTCTCTAATAAAGAGTAGGGACGAGATAACATAGGACGATAGTGTCCTATGCCCGAATCTTACTTTCGGCGATCTATTCAGATCTGTCTAAGTACTTGTGTCTTTGAGTCATCAGTCTGTACATAGCGCACTCATGAATGTTTGTTCCCTTCCAGCTTATAAATAAGAGCTAGCTGCGAAGTAAGACTCATTCGGGTCGAGAGAGTTTAGAGTCATAAACTTTTCCTGCTCTGCATCTGCGGACATTTGTGTCTGATCTGCTTGCATCACGAAGAGTTTTCTAAGTCTTAGAGTCTGGTTTGGAAGCCTGCGCATCAGTGTGTTCGGCACTGGTGAGAACCTAAAGTGGCTGAACCATTAGGAAAGTCTGAGAGTTTGTCTGTAATCTCTGAGGCAGAGCCTGTCTATTGCCAGGAGCTTCCGGTAATACTTGTTCCTTGAGAACGGTAGAAAGTCCGGTGAATGCGTAGACAGTCAATCTCTGTAAGGAGATTTTCTTATGTAATATCTGCATCCATATAATAAAAATTCCAGTTCAAAATTCCGCAATCTTGCTGTGTTCATTTGCTTGTTAAAGGTCCTGTAAGAGATGGTATCAGAGCCAAGTATTGTTTGAGTTAGTATTTTGCTGTGAGATATTGTCTGAGTGAAAAAATTCGTTTGAGTCCTGAATAGCGTTCGAGCTCGTTGTTGCTGGTGTTGGCGTTGGAGAGCGTTGAAGACGTTGGACGAGAATTTGCCGCAATTTCTCCTTCAGAAGAAGACCACAATTCTTCTCATCATTTTCTGCAAGACTTTTGATACGGGTATTTTTCTATTCTAAAATGGATGCTTCTAGACATTCTTCAGCTGAATCTTCTGATTCTATTTTTGGATCTAAGCACTTTAGAACTATGAAAGAGGAAGAAAAATCAAAATCTGCATTAGAAGGGTTATGTAGATCTGAATCCTCTTCTGGAAATTCTGCTATCATAGAACAAGAAGAAACAGATCCCTCTGTTAATTGGAAACTTCCCCCAGTATCTCCACATGATGTATACAGAAATTTATCTTCTTTTAATTTACGTGCCATGAGTCAAATCAAAATCAAAGAAAAATCTATCAAAGCAGATTTAACTTTGAATGCCATGTTAACTATATCTCTCCTGGAAGCTGAACATATCAAATCAGCCCTCAAAGCTGGTTACCAGTATGTCCATCTGGGGATGGTGAGGATAGGACTGAATGCATTACATAGAAAAGAACAAAAAGCTTATGTGTTCTCAGCCCTATTCGACAATCGATGGACCACATTCACCCAGGCTATGATAGGTGGCATTGAAACAAGCCTTGCTGAAGGCCCAGTACAGTATGATGTTTTTCCAGATTTCTCTGTTGCACTTGATGACCCAAATGTCCTGCAATGCCTAACCTTAGGTATCCAAACTGCTGGGTATCAAAATTTCAAAGCAAAATCAAAAAATTTGGCCATATTTTATATTACTTGTGTTAGGTTTTATAACACAACAATCCCTGCTGTTCTGCATACTCCTGATAAAGATGAAGGCCGAGTTACTCTTATCCAGTATGATTCATCTTGCAATCCAGTAGCCCCAGTCTATGTCTCCAGAAATGATTTATTTCCACCTGATGATTGGGTAACCAATTGGGGAAAGCCTACGAAGAAACCTGTTGCTGCTGCACAGTCAATAATAACATAGATAGATGGGAAAGTTACCACAAGATTCCCTAGAGTTCACAATGAAGGACCCTCTACTTCTATCTCTGCCATTCCTACTACAATCAGTCAGTTACATCCGGGTCAATCTCCTGCACCCCCACAGTTTGTAATAGACCAAGCAGTGTATGATTCTATCAGAAGAATGTTTTCACAGCCAAGCTCATCTCAGCCTTTTAGCTCAGTCTGTGACCATCCACACTGCTCCAAAACCTTCTGTCAATTTTCTTCAGAACCACCAACTCCACATGGTGAGTCATCAGATCGGCATAGAATAAATATGATCAGATTTACTCCTTCATCTGACTCATCTGAAGAAAATTACAAAAAGGTTGTATTTTTTAATCCACAAGAAGAACTACTTGTACATACTGTATCCAGTTCTTCTACTTATGGTTTAGGTTATATTGATTCTTCACCTATTCCTGAATACAGAAAAAATCCCATTGATAAGATTCCAAGACATGTTGAAATTCCTTCTGATTCAGAGATAATCGCCTTTTTAAAAATCTTTAAAGGAATCAGTCCATATGATCCTGATGATCAATGGAAAAAGAAAATGTTCAATTGGGATATGTTTACACATGAAAAAGAACACTTGTATTTTGAAGAAGTAATGCTTCTTCCAAAAAATGATCGTCCTGCCTTCAACAGACAGAATGTTGAAAAATGGAAAGAATGGATGAAGGTAGAAAATCAATGGATATCATTCTATGAATGGTATTACCCTTCTGCAAATATCATAGAACAATCCTTGATGAAGCAATTCAGGAACCAGGCTAAACAGAAAAAAATCAAGGATCCAGAAAAATTTGTAGAAGAAAAACTGAAAGAAAATCCAGTAGTAATTCCTCCTCCTTTGAAAGCACATGTTTTTCAGCCAAAGATTCAGAGTATGTTAAGCAAGTCAAACATTCCAAGATCTCTGATTGCTGTTCAAATAGAAGGAGAAAAATTACTAAGGAAAATATGTTCTCAGTTCCAAGTAAATATGATGCGGACTGGGACCCCAAATAAACACAAGTGGGAACTCCTTGATGGAAATCTTTTAGAAACAGACACAGAGTTCCCTCCTTGGAAAAATTTTGTGATTAGAAGTCAAGATGGGAAATTGTATAAATTACTCCCATCTCATGTAGATGATCCTAATCTAGTAGCAAGAGATGCTGTTGCTGCTACAAATTGGACAAATTTAGCTCTATCCAGTCTAGAGAAATTTGTCAGTTCTAAGTTTGAAAATATTGAAACTGCCAATTCTGAAATGAAGATTATGCTTGAAAGTATCTTGAGAAAACAAGACTATAATACAGTCTGTTTGAATAACAGTGTTAATAACTTGGCAGAAAATGATAAGGCTCTTGCTAAGAGTCTTGACAGATTATCTTTACAAACAGGGCAGATTGATAAGAAGACCCATGATGCTACCAATGCTCATGGAAAGGAAATAGTAAAGATCAGTAATTCCCTTGATATTGTAAAGAAACAAGTTTGGGAAGTAACTCAAGGGATAGAATCCTTGAAAAAGAAGCCTAAGGTTGAAACCTATAAATCAGCAACTATATTTTCAGAACCTAAGACTTCTGTCCCATATTCTATTACTCCTTCTGTGGAAAGCCTTATTAAAACTCCAAACTCTATAACCTTTCCACCACCCACCTCTTCTCATCCATATTCTCTGTTTGCAAACCCCAGTTTCTTTAGCCCACATCCTGTCATAAAACACTCTAAAGAGACTAGTGAATCCAGCAAACCAGAATCTTCTAATCTGGTGAATGAAGATTCCTATACTAGAGAAGAAGAAGAAAGTTTTGATACAAGTTTTCACAAAACAGAAACATCCTTTGGTGATATGACTCTTCACAAAATAGAGGCAGAACCACAAATGGAAGAGCTTGAAACCTGTATCAATAACTTATCTTTGACAGATCAAGAACAAGATCAACTTGATAATGAAAATCAAGTCAATGCTACATCATCCAGGTCAAGATGGCAAACTACCTGGAATCCTGCTCCTGACAGAAGAGATCTTATGAAGTCTGAATACCATAAGGATTGGTCTGCAAATGCTACTTACTCATGGAATATTGATAATTGCACAGAGGCTGAGATCATGTCTGTTTTACATTCTATGCTTGTATGTTATAGGACTTATCTTGCAGATGACATAGGACCTATCAATGCTACAAGAAGAATAATAGGAGGATTTGAAGGAACATTGGATTCTTGGCTAAAAGCTGAGACAGTTAAAGATCCTAATCTCCTTGCAGGATGGGAACAATCAGTTGTTGAAAATGAAGATGGATCTACCCACATAGATCCTGTCACTAGTTTGCCTGTCAATAATATGATAGGAAAACTTCTTTATGCTATCACAGTTAATTTCATTGGATTCCCCCAAATAACCAATGATATTACAACTATCACTCTGCTGGCCATGAGATTGCATAATATGCAACATTTTGATGAATATTTTAATGAATTCCTTCATAGATTGCATACTTTGACTCCAGATCTCATTCTTGAGCCAAAATGGAAGGAAATTTTTGTTGCATCTCTTCCCCAATGGGTCTCTTCAGCAATTGTAAATAAATTACCAGGCAAGATTGGAGACTATAAATTTGGCATAATCAGACAAGCAGTAAAAGCAATCATTGTTGAATTATGTTCACAAATGAAGATTGCAAGAGCTGCCACAAATCCTAAAAAGCCACATGGATATCAACAGCTTTGCAAACAATGGCATCTTGGTAAAGCTGGAAATTCTGAGGGGCATAAGAGGAGAAAAAGACAATTCAAGAAGAATACCCAGACCTCCCAAGATAAGCCAAAAGGAAAACATTACAAAGCAAAACCTTACAAGCATACAAAGATGTTTTCTAAGGATAGAGAAATAATTTGTTACAACTGTAACAAAAAAGGTCACACAGCTCCAAATTGTCCAAATAAAAAGAAAGACTCTTCTAAAAAGAAAGTCCAGTATAGAAATAAGAAAGGAAAGATAAATTCATTCGATCTTCCTAGTAGCTGTGATGAATTGGTATCTTCTGATTCAGAATCTGAAAATGAACTTAATTTTGTTGATTCAGATGAATCATCTGATGAAGAATTCTGTAATGATCCCCATTGTACAGAATGTAAATATTGTGATTGTGATGATCCTGATATTTGTACATGCAATGCAGTCAGGATGATGAAGACTGATTATAATGAAATCAGTAAGAACATTTTTGCACAAATGATGGCTGCTACAGATCCGCAAATGAAAGAAATGTACAGATCTTTGCTGGCAGAACATTTGAAGAAAGCACCCTCTTCTTCAAAGAATTCTCCAAATAAAGGGTATGTGCCCCCTGCTACTCTTTTCTCTGTTGAAGCCTTAACCAGACAATTTAAGAATGAAGATTTTGGAGAAGACTTGCCACAGACTTTACCTGCAGTGCATCAGGCAATAAAAGAACTGAGGAAAACAATCAAAGAGAATAGAAGATTGTGTGTTGAAAGCCACAATGAGTTAAGCCTAAAGATGCTCAATGCACAAGCTCCTCCTGCTTCTTCATCACAAGGTCCCATTTCAGGAAAGACAGAAAATTGGACCTATCATATGGGGCCAGTTCAACAGCAGCATAACAAAGAAGAAGAAGAAGAAGAAGAAGTAGCAAGAACAGATTTTGGATGCAATAGCATGAATAGAGATGTCATGTATTGTGTAAAAATGAAAGTAAAGATTGGACACCAGTATGAATTTTGGAAGGTACTTATGGACACTGGTTCCAGATTAAACATCGTAAGTGATACAGTAGTTGGCATGCATCACAGAAGGCCAACAACATGTCCAAGGGTGATCACAGCAAGTGGAGACATTCCCACAAAACATGAAGCAGAAATTGATGTTCTGCTCACAGACAAAATAGGAGTTCATCTGGTTTGTCCTGTTGTTCCAGGACTGGATTGTGCAATGTACCTTGGGACACCATTTTTTCAGAATTTCAGCATGCAATGAATGAAGAACAAATGAAACTCTGCAGAGAAGAAATTAAATATCTTTTGAAGAAAGGGCTTATCAGGAAAAGTAAAAGCCCCATAGCATGTTTTGCATTCTATGTAAATAAGCATGCTGAAGTTGCCAGAGGTAAACCAAGGTTAGTTGTGAACTATAAACCTCTGAATAAAATTATGGATTACGATGCATATCCTTTGCCAAAGCCATCTTCCATACTTGCTCAGATATCAAAGTCCAAGATATTTTCCAAGTTTGATCTCAAATCTGGTTTCTTAAATTGTCTGGTTAAGGCTTCAACAGAGAAAAGAGTAGCAGGGGGCACATACCCTTTATTTGGAGAATTCTTTGAAGCAGAGGGTGCTTTCTTCTTGTTCTATGATAGCAGAATTTCCAGAAGAGGATTCAGATCTACATAACCCTTCTAATGCAGATTTTGATTTTTCTTCCTCTTTCATAGTTCTAAAGTGCTTAGATCCAAAAATAGAATCAGAAGATTCAGCTGAAGAATGTCTAGAAGCATCCATTTTAGAATAGAAAAATACCCATATCAAAAGTCTTGCAGAAAATGATGAGAAGAATTGTGGTCTTCTTCTGAAGGAGAAATTGCGGCAAATTCTCGTCCAACGTCTTCAATGCTCTCCAACGCCAACACCAGCAACAACGAGCTCGAACGCTATTCAGGACTCAAACGAATTTTTTCACTCAGACAATATCTCACAGCAAAATACCAACTCAAACAATACTTGGCTCTGATACCATCTCTTACAGGACCTTTAACACAGCAAGATTGCGGAATTTTGAACTGGAATTTTTATTATATGGATGCAGATATTACATAAGAAAATCTCCTTACAGAGATTGACTGTCTACGCATTTACCGGACTTTCTACCGTTCTCAAGGAACAAGTATTACCGGAAGCTCCTGGCAATAGACAGGCTCTGCCTCAGAGATTACAGACAAACTCTCAGACTTTCCTAATGGTTCAGCCACTTTAGGTTCTCACCAGTGCCGAACACACTGATGCGCAGGCTTCCAAACCAGACTCTAAGACTTAGAAAACTCTTCGTGATGCAAGCAGATCAGACACAAATGTCCGCAGATGCAGAGCAGGAAAAGTTTATGACTCTAAACTCTCTCGACCCGAATGAGTCTTACTTCGCAGCTAGCTCTTATTTATAAGCTGGAAGGGAACAAACATTCATGAGTGCGCTATGTACAGACTGATGACTCAAAGACACAAGTACTTAGACAGATCTGAATAGATCGCCGAAAGTAAGATTCGGGCATAGGACACTATCGTCCTATGTTATCTCGTCCCTACTCTTTATCAGAGAGCCTGAGGCATGTGGGGACCGAATCTTAGTACCAAACGTACTATTTACACAGAGGAAATTCATTAGTGAACCCTCGAAAGACTTATCATGTCATAAAAGATTAGATTTGCAAAATCCATGATTTGTACAAAGTGGAGATTCCTGAGGCATGTGGGGACCGAATCTTAGTACCAAACGTACTATTTACACAGAGGAAATTCATTAGTGAACCCTCGAAAGACTTATCATGTCATAAAAGATTAGATTTGCAAAATCCATGATTTGTACAAAGTGGAGATTCCAGAGCGAGGGAATCCACGAAAGCTCGTCCGGCACCATAGTCGGCCAGAAAGACGTCACTCAATCCATAGTATAGTATTCTATCTGCGGATGTGTATAATGCTGATATCTGAATCTTTCAATCAGAGAATTATTGAAGTATTGTACTCTTATTTCTTTCTCTGATTCCCACATCTGTGAAATATTTTGGTTGGGAGGTTCCAAAAAGTTGATAGGTTGGAAAGGATTTGATGCGATATCAACCTGATGGTGGAAATCTTCATAATTAGTACTATGAGATATCATCCTTGCCTTGTACTGGTTTGTAACAAACCATCTGATGTGACCACAGCGTCTGATTGCTTGTAGAAAAGATAAATCGCTGATGTCGGCAACATTTTCAATATCTTTGTATACAATTCCATTCATATGGGCAAACGGTTCACTGAAACCAGGGATTTTAAGCATTTGGAGTGTATAGGGTTTGATGATTAGAGCTGAAAGACCATATATCTGCCACCACTCAATGAACCATTCTGGTGTAGGATCTTCTTGTTCCAAATCTTCTGCTGTCATGCCTTCAAATAAAAATGAGGACTGTATAGAATAAAATAAATTAGCTGAGCAATTTTGAAGATTCATAGCTGTATAGAAACATTCCTTTTGTCTGTCAGGGTCATAATTTTCTCTGTGGAGAGGATTATCAAATCTTCCCAGTGTGATGTGGCAGCTTGTCATCTGTTCATCATCCTCATCATCTCTCTCAAGAGTATAGTGTATGTTGTCAATGTATTCCAAATAGTCCAGAGCATCTACTGCTTCTTGATTCATTTCGTCTTGCATTGTTTCTGTCCATAGGTAAGGAATATCTTCCCTATGTCTAATTTCTTTGATTGGGTACCAATCTACATCATGGATAAGTACTGGAGTTTCAAGCATATAACTTACCCAACCATTTGGTGTTTCTATTTCAACAGTGCTTTCCCTTCTCCTGATAAAATTGCAATGCAAACTCAAAATTGAATGTTCTGACAGAAATTCTCTACTCAGCATATCTGCAAAATTGTTCTTATCCCCTTTAACAAATTCAACATCAAAATTGTACTGGCTTAACTGCATGATCCACTTGACCATAGCAGCATCCTCAAAATCACATTTATGAATTGCAAATTTCAATGCCTGGCAGTCTGTCTTAACAGTGAATTTGGTGTAGATAACAAAATCTCTGAATTTTTCTATTCCTAGGCAAACTGCTCTGAGTTCTTTCTTCAAACTGGACCAATTCAATTGATTTTTTGCCCATAATCCAGATGCATATTGGCAGATTTCAATCTCTTTTTTACTGCTGGGATTTTTCTGACATAAAACTGCTCCCCATCCTTCATAACTGGCATCTGTCATGATGATCTTCTCCCATTCTTCTCTGATAGGGGAGAGTGGTTGAATATTTCTGACCTTTTCTTTTATTGCCCTGACTGCTTGTGTGCAATCATTATTCCATGGAATTGGATTCTTTTGAAGCCTTTTGTTCAATAATTTCCTTTCTTGTGCACAATGCTTCAGAAATTTTGAAATGTAATTCAGGCTTCCCAAAAACCTTTGCAGTTGAGTTTTGTCCTTGATTTCATCAGGGAAATGATCAACAAAATTTAAACTTCTTTGGATTACAGTATAGGATCCGTACTGTATATTATAACCCAAAAAGTCTATCATTGGCCGGAATAATTTCAACTTAGATTCTGATAATACTATGCCCATTTCTTTAACCCTGCGGAGAAAGATTTTCAAATGTTTGATATGGTCAGCAATATTATCAGAATGAATTAGTAAATCATCAATATATTTCTTCAAGAAACTTTCCATTCCTTCGAAAGTTTCATCCATTATTCTCTGGAAAGCCGAAGGAGCATTAATCAGGCCAAATGGCATGATGTTCCATTCATAATTCCCTTCTGGTACAGAGAATGCTGTCTTCCATTTATCATCTTCTTTAATTCCTACTTGCCAGAAACCAGATTTGAGATCAAACTTGGAAAATATCTTGGACTTTGATATCTGAGCAAGTATGGAAGATGGCTTTGGCAAAGGATATGCATCGTAATCCAGAATTTTATTCAGAGGTTTATAGTTCACAACTAACCTTGGTTTACCTCTGGCAACTTCAGCATGCTTATTTACATAGAATGCAAAACATGCTATGGGGCTTTTACTTTTCCTGATAAGCCCTTTCTTCAAAAGATATTTAATTTCTTCTCTGCAGAGTTTCATTTGTTCTTCATTCATTGCTACTGCTTTAGATCTTCTTAATTTTCCACTGAAATCCTTCTTGAGAGGAAGTTCTACCTCTTGTTTCTTAATATGCCAAAAGGCATTTGGATCATCTGAACAACATTCTTTAAACTGGGAAGTGAGATTTGCTATCTCAGAAGCATACTTTCCATTATCTAGATGTTCTTCTGTTTTCAATACTTCCCTTTTCACTTCCATTTTTGCCAAAAGATTCTCCATTCTTTCAACTCTCTTAATCCTCATTGGAGAATTAGAATTGACGAATGGGAAAAAGACTTCCTTATTATCAAAATTAATAAAATATCCATACCTCTGGGTTCTTCCATCAAATTTTGCTCCATGCATGCTGAAATTCTGAAAAAATGGTGTCCCAAGGTACATTGCACAATCCAGTCCTGGAACAACAGGACAAACCAGATGAACTCCTATTTTGTCTGTGAGCAGAACATCAATTTCTGCTTCATGTTTTGTGGGAATGTCTCCACTTGCTGTGATCACCCTTGGACATGTTGTTGGCCTTCTGTGATGCATGCCAACTACTGTATCACTTACGATGTTTAATCTGGAACCAGTGTCCATAAGTACCTTCCAAAATTCATACTGGTGTCCAATCTTTACTTTCATTTTTACACAATACATGACATCTCTATTCATGCTATTGCATCCAAAATCTGTTCTTGCTACTTCTTCTTCTTCTTCTTCTTCTTCTTTGTTATGCTGCTGTTGAACTGGCCCCATATGATAGGTCCAATTTTCTGTCTTTCCTGAAATGGGACCTTGTGATGAAGAAGCAGGAGGAGCTTGTGCATTGAGCATCTTTAGGCTTAACTCATTGTGGCTTTCAACACACAATCTTCTATTCTCTTTGATTGTTTTCCTCAGTTCTTTTATTGCCTGATGCACTGTAGGTAAAGTCTGTGGCAAGTCTTCTCCAAAATCTTCATTCTTAAATTGTCTGGTTAAGGCTTCAACAGAGAAAAGAGTAGCAGGGGGCACATACCCTTTATTTGGAGAATTCTTTGAAGCAGAGGGTGCTTTCTTCAAATGTTCTGCCAGCAAAGATCTGTACATTTCTTTCATTTGCGGATCTGTAGCAGCCATCATTTGTGAAAAAATGTTCTTACTGATTTCATCATAATCAGTCTTCATCATCCTGACTGCATTGCATGTACAAAATATCAGGATCATCACAATCACAATATTTACATTCTGTACAATGGGGATCATTACAGAATTCTTCATCAGATGATTCATCTGAATCAACAAAATTAAGTTCATTTTCAGATTCTGAATCAGAAGATACCAATTCATCACAGCTACCAGGAAGATCGAATGAATTTATCTTTCCTTTCTTATTTCTATACTGGACTTTCTTTTTAGAAGAGTCTTTCTTTTTATTTGGACAATTTGGAGCTGTGTGACCTTTTTTGTTACAGTTGTAACAAATTATTTCTCTATCCTTAGAAAACATCTTTGTATGCTTGTAAGGTTTTGCTTTGTAATGTTTTCCTTTTGGCTTATCTTGGGAGGTCTGGGTATTCTTCTTGAATTGTCTTTTTCTCCTCTTATGCCCCTCAGAATTTCCAACTTTACCAAGATGCCATTGTTTGCAAAGCTGTTGATATCCATGTGGCTTTTTAGGATTTGTGGCAGCTCTTGCAATCTTCATTTGTGAACATAATTCAACAATGATTGCTTTTACTGCTTGTCTGATTATGCCAAATTTATAGTCTCCAATCTTGCCTGGTAATTTATTTACAATTGCTGAAGAGACCCATTGGGGAAGAGATGCAACAAAAATTTCCTTCCATTTTGGCTCAAGAATGAGATCTGGAGTCAAAGTATGCAATCTATGAAGGAATTCATTAAAATATTCATCAAAATGTTGCATATTATGCAATCTCATGGCCAGCAGAGTGATAGTTGTAATATCATTGGTTATTTGGGGGAATCCAATGAAATTAACTGTGATAGCATAAAGAAGTTTTCCTATCATATTATTGACAGGCAAACTAGTGACAGGATCTATGTGGGTAGATCCATCTTCATTTTCAACAACTGATTGTTCCCATCCTGCAAGGAGATTAGGATCTTTAACTGTCTCAGCTTTTAGCCAAGAATCCAATGTTCCTTCAAATCCTCCTATTATTCTTCTTGTAGCATTGATAGGTCCTATGTCATCTGCAAGATAAGTCCTATAACATACAAGCATAGAATGTAAAACAGACATGATCTCAGCCTCTGTGCAATTATCAATATTCCATGAGTAAGTCGCATTTGTAGACCAATCCTTATGGTATTCAGATTTCATAAGATCTCTTCTGTCAGGAGCAGGATTCCAGGTAGTTTGCCATCTTGACCTGGATGATGTAGCATTGACTTGATTTTCATTATCAAGTTGATCTTGTTCTTGATCTGTCAAAGATAAGTTATTGATACAGGTTTCAAGCTCTTCCATTTGTGGTTCTGCCTCTATTTTGTGAAGAGTCATATCACCAAAGGATGTTTCTGTTTTGTGAAAACTTGTATCAAAACTTTCTTCTTCTTCTCTAGTATAGGAATCTTCATTCACCAGATTAGAAGATTCTGGTTTGCTGGATTCACTAGTCTCTTTAGAGTGTTTTATGACAGGATGTGGGCTAAAGAAACTCGGGTTTGCAAACAGAGAATATGGATGAGAAGAGGTGGGTGGTGGAAAGGTTATAGAGTTTGGATTCGGGTCGAGAGAGTTTAGAGTCATAAACTTTTCCTGCTCTGCATCTGCGGACATTTGTGTCTGATCTGCTTGCATCACGAAGAGTTTTCTAAGTCTTAGAGTCTGGTTTGGAAGCCTGCGCATCAGTGTGTTCGGCACTGGTGAGAACCTAAAGTGGCTGAACCATTAGGAAAGTCTGAGAGTTTGTCTGTAATCTCTGAGGCAGAGCCTGTCTATTGCCAGGAGCTTCCGGTAATACTTGTTCCTTGAGAACGGTAGAAAGTCCGGTAAATGCGTAGACAGTCAATCTCTGTAAGGAGATTTTCTTATGTAATATCTGCATCCATATAATAAAAATTCCAGTTCAAAATTCCGCAATCTTGCTGTGTTAAAGGTCCTGTAAGAGATGGTATCAGAGCCAAGTATTGTTTGAGTTAGTATTTTGCTGTGAGATATTGTCTGAGTGAAAAAATTCGTTTGAGTCCTGAATAGCGTTCGAGCTCGTTGTTGCTGGTGTTGGCGTTGGAGAGCGTTGAAGACGTTGGACGAGAATTTGCCGCAATTTCTCCTTCAGAAGAAGACCACAATTCTTCTCATCATTTTCTGCAAGACTTTTGATACGGGTATTTTTCTATTCTAAAATGGATGCTTCTAGACATTCTTCAGCTGAATCTTCTGATTCTATTTTTGGATCTAAGCACTTTAGAACTATGAAAGAGGAAGAAAAATCAAAATCTGCATTAGAAGGGTTATGTAGATCTGAATCCTCTTCTGGAAATTCTGCTATCATAGAACAAGAAGAAACAGATCCTTCTGTTAATTGGAAACTTCCCCCAGTATCTCCACATGATGTATACAGAAATTTATCTTCTTTTAATTTACGTGCCATGAGTCAAATCAAAATCAAAGAAAAATCTATCAAAGCAGATTTAACTTTGAATGCCATGTTAACTATATCTCTCCTGGAAGCTAAACATATCAAATCAGCCCTCAAAGCTGGTTACCAGTATGTCCATCTGGGGATGGTGAGGATAGGACTGAATGCATTACATAGAAAAGGACAAAAAGCTTATGTGTTCTTAGCCCTATTCGACAATCGATGGACCACATTCACCCAGGCTATGATAGGTGGCATTGAAACAAGCCTTGCTGAAGGCCCAGTACAGTATGATGTTTTTCCAGATTTCTCTGTTGCACTTGATGATCCAAATGTCCTGCAATGCCTAACCTTAGGTATCCAAACTGCTGGGTATCAAAATTTCAAAGCAAAATCAAAAAATTTGGCCATATTTTATATTACTTGTGTTAGGTTTTATAACACAACAATCCCTGCTGTTCTGCATACTCCTGATAAAGATGAAGGCCGAGTTACTCTTATCCAGTATGATTCATCTTGCAATCCAGTAGCCCCAGTCTATGTCTCCAGAAATGATTTATTTCCACCTGATGATTGGGTAACCAATTGGGGAAAGCCTACGAAGAAACCTGTTGCTGCTGCACAGTCAATAATAACAGAGATAGATGGGAAAGTTACCACAAGATTCCCTAGAGTTCACAATGAAGGACCCTCTACTTCTATCTCTGCCATTCCTACTACAATCAGTCAGTTACATCCGGGTCAATCTCCTGCACCCCCACAGTTTGTAATAGACCAAGCAGTGTATGATTCTATCAGAAGAATGTTTTCACAGCCAAGCTCATCTCAGCCTTTTAGCTCAGTCTGTGACCATCCACACTGCTCCAAAACCTTCTGTCAATTTTCTTCAGAACCACCAACTCCACATGGTGAGTCATCAGATCGGCATAGAATAAATATGATCAGATTTACTCCTTCATCTGACTCATCTGAAGAAAATTACAAAAAGGTTGTATTTTTTAATCCACAAGAAGAACTACTTGTACATACTGTATCCAGTTCTTCTACTTATGGTTTAGGTTATATTGATTCTTCACCTATTCCTGAATACAGAAAAAATCCCATTGATAAGATTCCAAGACATGTTGAAATTCCTTCTGATTCAGAGATAATCGCCTTTTTAAAAATCTTTAAAGGAATCAGTCCATATGATCCTGATGATCAATGGAAAAAGAAAATGTTCAATTGGGATATGTTTACACATGAAAAAGAACACTTGTATTTTGAAGAAGTAATGCTTCTTCCAAAAAATGATCGTCCTGCCTTCAACAGACAGAATGTTGAAAAATGGAAAGAATGGATGAAGGTAGAAAATCAATGGATATCATTCTATGAATGGTATTACCCTTCTGCAAATATCATAGAACAATCCTTGATGAAGCAATTCAGGAACCAGGCTAAACAGAAAAAAATCAAGGATCCAGAAAAATTTGTAGAAGAAAAACTGAAAGAAAATCCAGTAGTAATTCCTCCTCCTTTGAAAGCACATGTTTTTCAGCCAAAGATTCAGAGTATGTTAAGCAAGTCAAACATTCCAAGATCTCTGATTGCTGTTCAAATAGAAGGAGAAAAATTACTAAGGAAAATATGTTCTCAGTTCCAAGTAAATATGATGCGGACTGGGACCCCAAATAAACACAAGTGGGAACTCCTTGATGGAAATCTTTTAGAAACAGACACAGAGTTCCCTCCTTGGAAAAATTTTGTGATTAGAAGTCAAGATGGGAAATTGTATAAATTACTCCCATCTCATGTAGATGATCCTAATCTAGTAGCAAGAGATGCTGTTGCTGCTACAAATTGGACAAATTTAGCTCTATCCAGTCTAGAGAAATTTGTCAGTTCTAAGTTTGAAAATATTGAAACTGCCAATTCTGAAATGAAGATTATGCTTGAAAGTATCTTGAGAAAACAAGACTATAATACAGTCTGTTTGAATAACAGTGTTAATACTTTGGCAGAAAATGATAAGGCTCTTGCTAAGAGTCTTGACAGATTATCTTTACAAACAGGGCAGATTGATAAGAAGACCCATGATGCTACCAATGCTCATGGAAAGGAAATAGTAAAGATCAGTAATTCCCTTGATATTGTAAAGAAACAAGTTTGGGAAGTAACTCAAGGGATAGAATCCTTGAAAAAGAAGCCTAAGGTTGAAACCTATAAATCAGCAACTATATTTTCAGAACCTAAGACTTCTGTCCCATATTCTATTACTCCTTCTGTGGAAAGCCTTATTAAAACTCCAAACTCTATAACCTTTCCACCACCCACCTCTTCTCATCCATATTCTCTGTTTGCAAACCCCAGTTTCTTTAGCCCACATCCTGTCATAAAACACTCTAAAGAGACTAGTGAATCCAGCAAACCAGAATCTTCTAATCTGGTGAATGAAGATTCCTATACTAGAGAAGAAGAAGAAAGTTTTGATACAAGTTTTCACAAAACAGAAACATCCTTTGGTGATATGACTCTTCACAAAATAGAGGCAGAACCACAAATGGAAGAGCTTGAAACCTGTATCAATCAAGAACAAGATCAACTTGATAATGAAAATCAAGTCAATGCTACATCATCCAGGTCAAGATGGCAAACTACCTGGAGCTCCTGACAGAAGAGATCTTATGAAATCTGAATACCATAAGGATTGGTCTGCAAATGCTACTTACTCATGGAATATTGATAATTGCACAGAGGCTGAGATCATGTCTGTTTTACATTCCATGCTTGTATGTTATAGGACTTATCTTGCAGATGACATAGGACCTATCAATGCTACAAGAAGAATAATAGGAGGATTTGAAGGAACATTGGATTCTTGGCTAAAAGCTGAGACAGTTAAAGATCCTAATCTCCTTGCAGGATGGGAACAATCAGTTGTTGAAAATGAAATGGATCTACCCACATAGATCCTGTCACTAGTTTGCCTGTCAATAATATGATAGGAAAACTTCTTTATGCTATCACAGTTAATTTCATTGGATTCCCCCAAATAACCAATGATATTACAACTATCACTCTGCTGGCCATGAGATTGCATAATATGCAACATTTTGATGAATATTTTAATGAATTCCTTCATAGATTGCATACTTTGACTCCAGATCTCATTCTTGAGCCAAAATGGAAGGAAATTTTTGTTGCATCTCTTCCCCAATGGGTCTCTTCAGCAATTGTAAATAAATTACCAGGCAAGATTGGAGACTATAAATTTGGCATAATCAGACAAGCAGTAAAAGCAATCATTGTTGAATTATGTTCACAAATGAAGATTGCAAGAGCTGCCACAAATCCTAAAAAGCCACATGGATATCAACAGCTTTGCAAACAATGGCATCTTGGTAAAGCTGGAAATTCTGAGGGGCATAAGAGGAGAAAAAGACAATTCAAGAAGAATACCCAGACCTCCCAAGATAAGCCAAAAGGAAAACATTACAAAGCAAAACCTTACAAGCATACAAAGATGTTTTCTAAGGATAGAGAAATAATTTGTTACAACTGTAACAAAAAAGGTCACACAGCTCCAAATTGTCCAAATAAAAAGAAAGACTCTTCTAAAAAGAAAGTCCAGTATAGAAATAAGAAAGGAAAGATAAATTCATTCGATCTTCCTAGTAGCTGTGATGAATTGGTATCTTCTGATTCAGAATCTGAAAATGAACTTAATTTTGTTGATTCAGATGAATCATCTGATGAAGAATTCTGTAATGATCCCCATTGTACAGAATGTAAATATTGTGATTGTGATGATCCTGATATTTGTACATGCAATGCAGTCAGGATGATGAAGACTGATTATGATGAAATCAGTAAGAACATTTTTGCACAAATGATGGCTGCTACAGATCCGCAAATGAAAGAAATGTACAGATCTTTGCTGACAGAACATTTGAAGAAAGCACCCTCTACTTCAAAGAATTCTCCAAATAAAGGGTATGTGCCCCCTGCTACTCTTTTCTCTGTTGAAGCCTTAACCAGACAATTTAAGAATGAAGATTTTGGAGAAGACTTGCCACAGACTTTACCTGCAGTGCATCAGGCAATAAAAGAACTGAGAAAAACAATCAAAGAGAATAGAAGATTGTGTGTTGAAAGCCACAATGAGTTAAGCCTAAAGATGCTCAATGCACAAGCTCCTCCTGCTTCTTCATCACAAGGTCCTATTTCAGGAAAGACAGAAAATTGGACCTATCATATGGGGCCAGTTCAACAGCAGCATAACAAAGAAGAAGAAGAAGAAGAAGAAGTAGCAAGAACAGATTTTGGATGCAATAGCATGAATAGAGATGTCATGTATTGTGTAAAAATGAAAGTAAAGATTGGACACCAGTATGAATTTTGGAAGGTACTTATGGACACTGGTTCCAGATTAAACATCGTAAGTGATACAGTAGTTGGCATGCATCACAGAAGGCCAACAACATGTCCAAGGGTGATCACAGCAAGTGGAGACATTCCCACAAAACATGAAGCAGAAATTGATGTTCTGCTCACAGACAAAATAGGAGTTCATCTGGTTTGTCCTGTTGTTCCAGGACTGGATTGTGCAATGTACCTTGGGACACCATTTTTTCAGAATTTCAGCATGCATGGAGCAAAATTTGATGCAAGAACCCAGAGGTATGGATATTTTATTAATTTTGATAATAAGGAAGTCTTTTTCCCATTCATCAATTCTAATTCTCCAATGAGGATTAAGAGAGTTGAAAGAATGGAGAATCTTTTGGCAAAAATGGAAGTGAAAAGGGAAGTATTGAAAACAGAAGAACATCTAGATAATGGAAAGTATGCTTCTGAGATAGCAAATCTCACTTCCCAGTTTAAAGAATGTTGTTCAGATGATCCAAATGCCTTTTGGCATATTAAGAAACAAGAGGTAGAACTTCCTCTCAAGAAGGATTTCAGTGGAAAATTAAGAAGATCTAAAGCAGTAGCAATGAATGAAGAACAAATGAAACTCTGCAGAGAAGAAATTAAATATCTTTTGAAGAAAGGGCTTATCAGGAAAAGTAAAAGCCCCATAGCATGTTTTGCATTCTATGTAAATAAGCATGCTGAAGTTGCCAGAGGTAAACCAAGGTTAGTTGTGAACTATAAACCTCTGAATAAAATTCTGGATTACGATGCATATCCTTTGCCAAAGCCATCTTCCATACTTGCTCAGATATCAAAGTCCAAGATATTTTCCAAGTTTGATCTCAAATCTGGTTTCTGGCAAGTAGGAATTAAAGAAGATGATAAATGGAAGACATCATTCTCTGTACCAGAAGGGCATTATGAATGGAACATCATGCCATTTGGCCTGATTAATGCTCCTTCGGCTTTCCAGAGAATAATGGATGAAACTTTCGAAGGAATGGAAAGTTTCTTGAAGAAATATATTGATGATTTACTAATTCATTCTGATAATATTGCTGACCATATCAAACATTTGAAAATCTTTCTCCGCAGGGTTAAAGAAATGGGCATAGTATTATCAGAATCTAAGTTGAAATTATTCCGGCCAATGATAGACTTTTTGGGTTATAATATACAGTACGGATCCTATACTGTAATCCAAAGAAGTTTAAATTTTGTTGATCATTTCCCTGATGAAATCAAGGACAAAACTCAACTGCAAAGGTTTTTGGGAAGCCTGAATTACATTTCAAAATTTCTGAAGCATTGTGCACAAGAAAGGAAATTATTGAACAAAAGGCTTCAAAAGAATCCAATTCCATGGAATAATGATTGCACACAAGCAGTCAGGGCAATAAAAGAAAAGGTCAGAAATATTCAACCACTCTCCCCTATCAGAGAAGAATGGGAGAAGATCGTCATGACAGATGCCAGTTATGAAGGATGGGGAGCAGTTTTATGTCAGAAAAATCCCAGCAGTAAAAAAGAGATTGAAATCTGCCAATATGCATCTGGATTATGGGCAAAAAATCAATTGAATTGGTCAAGTTTGAAGAAAGAACTCAGAGCAGTTTGCCTAGGAATAGAAAAATTCAGAGATTTTGTTATCTACACCAAATTCACTGTTAAGACAGACTGCCAGGCATTGAAATTTGCAATTCATAAATGTGATTTTGAGGATGCTGCTATGGTCAGGTGGATCATGCAGTTAAGCCAGTACAATTTTGATGTTGAATTTGTTAAAGGGGATAAGAACAATTTCGCAGATATGCTGAGTAGAGAATTTCTGTCAGAACATTCAATTTTGAGTTTGCATTGCAATTTTATCAGGAGAAGGGAAAGCACTGTTGAAATAGAAACACCAAATGGTTGGGTAAGTTATATGCTTGAAACTCCAGTACTTATCCATGATGTAGATTGGTACCCAATCAAAGAAATTAGACATAGGGAAGATATTCCTTACCTATGGACAGAAACAATGCAAGACGAAATGAATCAAGAAGCAGTAGATGCTCTGGACTATTTGGAATACATTGACAACATACACTATACTCTTGAGAGAGATGATGAGGATGATGAACGGATGACAAGCTGCCACATCACACTGGGAAGATTTGATAATCCTCTCCACAGAGAAAATTATGACCCTGACAGACAAAAGGAATGTTTCTATACAGCTATGAATCTTCAAAATTGCTCAGCTAATTTATTTTATTCTATACAGTCCTCATTTTTATTTGAAGGCATGACAGCAGAAGATTTGGAACAAGAAGATCCTACACCAGAATGGTTCATTGAGTGGTGGCAGATATATGGTCTTTCAGCTCTAATCATCAAACCCTATACACTCCAAATGCTTAAAATCCCTGGTTTCAGTGAACCGTTTGCCCATATGAATGGAATTGTATACAAAGATATTGAAAATGTTGCCGACATCAGTGATTTATCTTTTCTACAAGCAATCAGACGCTGTGGTCACATCAGATGGTTTGTTACAAACCAGTACAAGGCAAGGATGATATCTCATAGTACTAATTATGAAGATTTCCACCACCAGGTTGATATCGCATCAAATCCTTTCCAACCTATCAACTTTTTGGAACCTCCCAACCAAAATATTTCACAGATGTGGGAATCAGAGAAAGAAATAAGAGTACAATACTTCAATAATTCTCTGATTGAAAGATTCAGATATCAGCATTATACACATCCGCAGATAGAATACTATACTATGGATTGAGTGACGTCTTTCTGGCCGACTATGGTGCCGGACGAGCTTTCGTGGATTCCCTCGCTCTGGAATCTCCACTTTGTACAAATCATGGATTTTGCAAATCTAATCTTTTATGACATGATAAGTCTTTCGAGGGTTCACTAATGAATTTCCTCTGTGTAAATAGTACGTTTGGTACTAAGATTCGGTCCCAATCTTTGGCTGAAAAACATGTGCTTTCAAAGGAGGAGGAATTACTACTGGATTTTCTTTTAGTTTTTCTTCTACAAATTTTTCTGGATCCTTGATTTTTTTCTGTTTAGCCTGGTTCCTGAATTGCTTCATCAAGGATTGTTCTATGATATTTGCAGAAGGGTAATACCATTCATAGAATGATATCCATTGATTTTCTACCTTCATCCATTCTTTCCATTTTTCAACATTCTGTTTGTTGAAGGCAGGACGATCATTTTTGGAAGAAGCATTACTTCTTCAAAATACAAGTGTTCTTTTTCATGTGTAAACATATCCCAATTGAACATTTTCTTTTTCCATTGATCATCAGGATCATATGGACTGATTCCTTTAAAGATTTTTAAAAAGGCGATTATCTCTGAATCAGAAGGAATTTCAACATGTCTTGGAATCTTATCAATGGGATTTTTTCTGTATTCAGGAATAGGTGAAGAATCAATATAACCTAAATCATAAGTAGAAGAACTGGATACAGTATGTACAAGTAGTTCTTCTTGTGGATTAAAAAATACAACCTTTTTGTAATTTTCTTCAGATGAGTCAGATGAAGGAGTAAATCTGATCATATTTATTCTATGTCGATCTGATGACTCACCATGTGGAGTTGGTGGTTCTGAAGAAAATTGACAGAAGGTTTTGGAGCAGTGTGGATGGTCACAGACTGAGCTAAAAGGCTGAGATGAGCTTGGCTGTGAAAACATTCTTCTGATAGAATCATACACTGCTTGGTCTATTACAAACTGTGGGGGTGCTTTCTTCAAATGTTCTGCCAGCAAAGATCTGTACATTTCTTTCATTTGCGGATCTGTAGCAGCCATCATTTATCTCCACATGATGTATACAGAAATTTATCTTCTTTTAATTTACGTGCCATGAGTCAAATCAAAATCAAAGAAAAATCTATCAAAGCAGATTTAACTTTGAATGCCATGTTAACTATATCTCTCCTGGAAGCTAAACATATCAAATCAGCCCTCAAATCTGGTTACCAGTATGTCCATCTGGGGATGGTGAGGATAGAACTGAATGCATTACATAGAAAAGGACAAAAAGCTTATGTGTTCTCATCCCTATTCGACAATCGATGGACCACATTCACCCAGGCTATGATAGGTGGCATTGAAACAAGCCTTGCTGAAGGCCCAGTACAGTATGATGTTTTTCCAGATTTCTCTGTTGCACTTGATGACCCAAATGTCCTGCAATGCCTAACCTTAGGTATCCAAACTGCTGGGTATCAAAATTTCAAAGCAAAATCAAAAAATTTGGCCATATTTTATATTACTTGTGTTAGGTTTTATAACACAACAATCCCTGCTGTTCTGCATACTCCTGATAAAGATGAAGGCCGAGTTACTCTTATCCAGTATGATTCATCTTGCAATCCAGTAGCCCGAGTCTATGTCTCCAGAAATGATTTATTTCCACCTGATGATTGGGTAACCAATTGGGGAAAGCCTACGAAGAAACCTGTTGCTGCTGCACAGTCAATAATAACAGAGATAGATGGGAAAGTTACCACAAGATTCCCTAGAGTTCACAATGAAGGACCCTCTACTTCTATCTCTGCCATTCCTACTACAATCAGTCAGTTACATCCGGGTCAATCTCCTGCACCCCCACAGTTTGTAATAGACCAAGCAGTGTATGATTCTATCAGAAGAATGTTTTCACACCCAAGCTCATCTCAGCCTTTTAGCTCAGTCTGTGACCATCCACACTGCTCCAAAACCTTCTGTCAATTTTCTTCAGAACCACCAACTCCACATGGTGAGTCATCAGATCGGCATAGAATAAATATGATCAGATTTACTCCATCTGTCTCATCTGAAGAAAATTACAAAAAGGTTGTATTTTTTAATCCACAAGAAGAACTACTTGTACATACTGTATCCAGTTCTTCTACTTATGGTTTAGGTTATATTGATTCTTCACCTATTCCTGAATACAGAAAAAATCCCATTGATAAGATTCCAAGACATGTTGAAATTCCTTCTAATTCAGAGATAATCGCCTTTTTAAAAATCTTTAAAGGAATCAGTCCATATGATCCTGATGATCAATGGAAAAAGAAAATGTTCAATTGGGATATGTTTACACATGAAAAAGAACACTTGTATTTTGAAGAAGTAATGCTTCTTCCAAAAAATGATCGTCCTGCCTTCAACAGACAGAATGTTGAAAAATGGAAAGAATGGATGAAGGTAGAAAATCAATGGATATCATTCTATGAATGGTATTACCCTTCTGCAAATATCATAGAACAATCCTTGATGAAGCAATTCAGGAACCAGGCTAAACAGAAAAAAATCAAGGATCCAGAAAAATTTGTAGAAGAAAAACTGAAAGAAAATCCAGTAGTAATTCCTCCTCCTTTGAAAGCACATGTTTTTCAGCCAAAGATTCAGAGTATGTTAAGCAAGTCAAACATTCCAAGATCTCTGATTGCTGTTCAAATAGAAGGAGAAAAATTACTAAGGAAAATATGTTCTCAGTTCCAAGTAAATATGATGCGGACTGGGACCCCAAATAAACACAAGTGGGAACTCCTTGATGGAAATCTTTTAGAAACAGACACAGAGTTCCCTCCTTGGAAAAATTTTGTGATTAGAAGTCAAGATGGGAAATTGTATAAATTACTCCCATCTCATGTAGATGATCCTAATCTAGTAGCAAGAGATGCTGTTGCTGCTACAAATTGGACAAATTTAGCTCTATCCAGTCTAGAGAAATTTGTCAGTTCTAAGTTTGAAAATATTGAAACTGCCAATTCTGAAATGAAGATTATGCTTGAAAGTATCTTGAGAAAACAAGACTATAATACAGTCTGTTTGAATAACAGTGTTAATACTTTGGCAGAAAATGATAAGGCTCTTGCTAAGAGTCTTGACAGATTATCTTTACAAACAGGGCAGATTGATAAGAAGACCCATGATGCTACCAATGCTCATGGAAAGGAAATAGTAAAGATCAGTAATTCCCTTGATATTGTAAAGAAACAAGTTTGGGAAGTAACTCAAGGGATAGAATCCTTGAAAAAGAAGCCTAAGGTTGAAACCTATAAATCAGCAACTATATTTTCAGAACCTAAGACTTCTGTCCCATATTCTATTACTCCTTCTGTGGAAAGCCTTATTAAAACTCCAAACTCTATAACCTTTCCACCACCCACCTCTTCTCATCCATATTCTCTGTTTGCAAACCCCAGTTTCTTTAGCCCACATCCTGTCATAAAACACTCTAAAGAGACTAGTGAATCCAGCAAACCAGAATCTTCTAATCTGGTGAATGAAGATTCCTATACTAGAGAAGAAGAAGAAAGTTTTGATACAAGTTTTCACAAAACAGAAACATCCTTTGGTGATATGACTCTTCACAAAATAGAGGCAGAACCACAAATGGAAGAGCTTGAAACCTGTATCAATAACTTATCTTTGACAGATCAAGAACAAGATCAACTTGATAATGAAAATCAAGTCAATGCTACATCATCCAGGTCAAGATGGAAAACTACCTGGAATCCTGCTCCTGACAGAAGAGATCTTATGAAGTCTGAATACCATAAGGATTGGTCTGCAAATGCTACTTACTCATGGAATATTGATAATTGCACAGAGGCTGAGATCATGTCTGTTTTACATTCTATGCTTGTATGTTATAGGACTTATCTTGCAGATGACATAGGACCTATCAATGCTACAAGAAGAATAATAGGAGGATTTGAAGGAACATTGGATTCTTGGCTAAAAGCTGAGACAGTTAAAGATCCTAATCTCCTTGCAGGATGGGAACAATCAGTTGTTGAAAATGAAGATGGATCTACCCACATAGATCCTGTCACTAGTTTGCCTGTCAATAATATGATAGGAAAACTTCTTTATGCTATCACAGTTAATTTCATTGGATTCCCCCAAATAACCAATGATATTACAACTATCACTCTGCTGGCCATGAGATTGCATAATATGCAACATTTTGATGAATATTTTAATGAATTCCTTCATAGATTGCATACTTTGACTCCAGATCTCATTCTTGAGCCAAAATGGAAGGAAATTTTTGTTGCATCTCTTCCCCAATGGGTCTCTTCAGCAATTGTAAATAAATTACCAGGCAAGATTGGAGACTATAAATTTGGCATAATCAGACAAGCAGTAAAAGCAATCATTGTTGAATTATGTTCACAAATGAAGATTGCAAGAGCTGCCACAAATCCTAAAAAGCCACATGGATATCAACAGCTTTGCAAACAATGGCATCTTGGTAAAGTTGGAAATTCTGAGGGGCATAAGAGGAGAAAAAGACAATTCAAGAAGAATACCCAGACCTCCCAAGATAAGCCAAAAGGAAAACATTACAAAGCAAAACCTTACAAGCATACAAAGACGTTTTCTAAGGATAGAGAAATAATTTGTTACAACTGTAACAAAAAAGGTCACACAGCTCCAAATTGTCCAAATAAAAAGAAAGACTCTTCTAAAAAGAAAGTCCAGTATAGAAATAAGAAAGGAAAGATAAATTCATTCGATCTTCCTAGTAGCTGTGATGAATTGGTATCTTCTGATTCAGAATCTGAAAATGAACTTAATTTTGTTGATTCAGATGAATCATCTGATGAAGAATTCTGTAATGATCCCCATTGTACAGAATGTAAATATTGTGATTGTGATGATCCTGATATTTGTACATGCAATGCAGTCAGGATGATGAAGACTGATTATGATGAAATCAGTAAGAACATTTTTGCACAAATGATGGCTGCTACAGATCCGCAAATGAAAGAAATGTACAGATCTTTGCTGGCAGAACATTTGAAGAAAGCACCCTCTGCTTCAAAGAATTCTCCAAATAAAGTGTATGTGCCCCCTGCTACTCTTTTCTCTGTTGAAGCCTTAACCAGACAATTTAAGAATGAAGATTTTGGAGAAGACTTGCCACAGACTTTACCTGTAGTGCATCAGGCAATAAAAGAACTGAGGAAAACAATCAAAGAGAATAGAAGATTGTGTGTTGAAAGCCACAATGAGTTAAGCCTAAAGATGCTCAATGCACAAGCTCCTCCTGCTTCTTCATCACAAGGTCCCATTTCAGGAAAGACAGAAAATTGGACCTATCATATGGGGCCAGTTCAACAGCAGCATAACAAAGAAGAAGAAGAAGAAGAAGAAGTAGCAAGAACAGATTTTGGATGCAATAGCATGAATAGAGATGTCATGTATTGTGTAAAAATGAAAGTAAAGATTGGACACCAGTATGAATTTTGGAAGGTACTTATGGACACTGGTTCCAGATTAAACATCGTAAGTGATACAGTAGTTGGCATGCATCACAGAAGGCCAACAACATGTCCAAGGGTGATCACAGCAAGTGGAGACATTCCCACAAAACATGAAGCAGAAATTGATGTTCTGCTCACAAACAAAATAGGAGTTCATCTGGTTTGTCCTGTTGTTCCAGGACTGGATTGTGCAATGTACCTTGGGACACCATTTTTTCAGAATTTCAGCATGCATGGAGCAAAATTTGATGCAAGAACCCAGAGGTATGGATATTTTATTAATTTTGATAATAAGGAAGTCTTTTTCCCATTCATCAATTCTAATTCTCCAATGAGGATTAAGAGAGTTGAAAGAATGGAGAATCTTTTGGCAAAAATGGAAGTGAAAAGGGAAGTATTGAAAACAGAAGAACATCTAGATAATGGAAAGTATGCTTCTGAGATAGCAAATCTCACTTCCCAGTTTAAAGAATGTTGTTCAGATGATCCAAATGCCTTTTGGCATATTAAGAAACAAGAGGTAGAACTTCCTCTCAAGAAGGATTTCAGTGGAAAATTAAGAAGATCTAAAGCAGTAGCAATGAATGAAGAACAAATGAAACTCTGCAGAGAAGAAATTAAATATCTTTTGAAGAAAGGGCTTATCAGGAAAAGTAAAAGCCCCATAGCATGTTTTGCATTCTATGTAAATAAGCATGCTGAAGTTGCCAGAGGTAAACCAAGGTTAGTTGTGAACTATAAACCTCTGAATAAAATTCTGGATTACGATGCATATCCTTTGCCAAAGCCATCTTCCATACTTGCTCAGATATCAAAGTCCAAGATATTTTCCAAGTTTGATCTCAAATCTGGTTTCTGGCAAGTAGGAATTAAAGAAGATGATAAATGGAAGACAGCATTCTCTGTACCAGAAGGGCATTATGAATGGAACATCATGCCATTTGGCCTGATTAATGCTCCTTCGGCTTTCCAGAGAATAATGGATGAAACTTTCGAAGGAATGGAAAGTTTCTTGAAGAAATATATTGATGATTTACTAATTCATTCTGATAATATTGCTGACCATATCAAACATTTGAAAATCTTTCTCCGCAGGGTTAAAGAAATGGGCATAGTATTATCAGAATCTAAGTTGAAATTATTTCGGCCAATGATAGACTTTTTGGGTTATAATATACAGTACGGATCCTATACTGTAATCCAAAGAAGTTTAAATTTTGTTGATCATTTCCCTGATGAAATCAAGGACAAAACTCAACTGCAAAGGTTTTTGGGAAGCCTGAATTACATTTCAAAATTTCTGAAGCATTGTGCACAAGAAAGGAAATTATTGAACAAAAGGCTTCAAAAGAATCCAATTCCATGGAATAATGATTGCACACAAGCAGTCAGGGCAATAAAAGAAAAGGTCAGAAATATTCAACCACTCTCCCCTATCAGAGAAGAATGGGAGAAGATCATCATGACAGATGCCAGTTATGAAGGATGGGGAGCAGTTTTATGTCAGAAAAATCCCAGCAGTAAAAAAGAGATTGAAATCTGCCAATATGCATCTGGATTATGGGCAAAAAATCAATTGAATTGGTCAAGTTTGAAGAAAGAACTCAGAGCAGTTTGCCTAGGAATAGAAAAATTCAGAGATTTTGTTATCTACACCAAATTCACTGTTAAGACAGACTGCCAGGCATTGAAATTTGCAATTCATAAATGTGATTTTGAGGATGCTGCTATGGTCAGGTGGATCATGCAGTTAAGCCAGTACAATTTTGATGTTGAATTTGTTAAAGGCGATAAGAACAATTTCGCAGATATGCTGAGTAGAGAATTTCTGTCAGAACATTCAATTTTGAGTTTGCATTGCAATTTTATCAGGAGAAGGGAAAGCACTGTTGAAATAGAAACACCAAATGGTTGGGTAAGTTATATGCTTGAAACTCCAGTACTTATCCATGATGTAGATTGGTACCCAATCAAAGAAATTAGACATAGGGAAGATATTCCTTACCTATGGACAGAAACAATGCAAGACGAAATGAATCAAGAAGCAGTAGATGCTCTGGACTATTTGGAATACATTGACAACATACACTATACTCTTGAGAGAGATGATGAGGATGATGAACGGATGACAAGCTGCCACATCACACTGGGAAGATTTGATAATCCTCTCCACAGAGAAAATTATGACCCTGACAGACAAAAGGAATGTTTCTATACAGCTATGAATCTTCAAAATTGCTCAGCTAATTTATTTTATTCTATACAGTCCTCATTTTTATTTGAAGGCATGACAGCAGAAGATTTGGAACAAGAAGATCCTACACCAGAATGGTTCATTGAGTGGTGGCAGATATATGGTCTTTCAGCTCTAATCATCAAACCCTAGACACTCCAAATGCTTAAAATCCCTGGTTTCAGTGAACCGTTTGCCCATATGAATGGAATTGTATACAAAGATATTGAAAATGTTGCGGACATCAGTGATTTATCTTTTCTACAAGCAATCAGACGCTGTGGTCACATCAGATGGTTTGTTACAAACCAGTACAAGGCAAGGATGATATCTCATAGTACTAATTATGAAGATTTCCACCACCAGGTTGATATCGCATCAAATCCTTTCCAACCTATCAACTTTTTGGAACCTCCCAACCAAAATATTTCACAGATGTGGGAATCAGAGAAAGAAATAAGAGTACAATACTTCAATAATTCTCTGATTGAAAGATTCAGATATCAGCATTATACACATCCGCAGATAGAATACTATACTATGGATTGAGTGACGTCTTTCTGGCCGACTATGGTGCCGGACGAGCTTTCGTGGATTCCCTCGCTCTGGAATCTCCACTTTGTACAAATCATGGATTTTGCAAATCTAATCTTTTATGACATGATAAGTCTTTCGAGGGTTCACTAATGAATTTCCTCTGTGTAAATAGTACGTTTGGTACTAAGATTCGGTCCCCACATGCCTCAGGAATCTCCACTTTGTACAAATCATGGATTTTGCAAATCTAATCTTTTATGACATGATAAGTCTTTCGAGGGTTCACTAATGAATTTCCTCTGTGTAAATAGTACGTTTGGTACTAAGATTCGGTCCCCACATGCCTCAAGCTCTCTGATAAAGAGTAGGGACGAGATAACATAGGACGATAGTGTCCTATGCCCGAATCTTACTTTCGGCGATCTATTCAGATCTGTCTAAGTACTTGTATCTTTGAGTCATCAGTCTGTACATAGCGCACTCATGAATGTTTGTTCCCTTCCAACTTATAAATAAGAGCTAGCTGCGAAGTAAGACTCATTCGGGTCGAGAGAGTTTAGAGTCATAAACTTTTCCTGCTCTGCATCTGCGGACATTTGTGTCTGATCTGCTTGCATCACGAAGAGTTTTCTAAGTCTTAGAGTCTGGTTTGGAAGCATGCGCATCAGTGTGTTCGGCACTGGTGAGAACCTAAAGTGTCTGAACCATTAGGAAAGTCTGAGAGTTTGTCTGTAATCTCTGAGGCAGAGCCTGTCTATTGCCAGGAGCTTCTGGTAATACTTGTTCCTTGAGAACGGTAGAAAGTCCGGTAAATGCGTAGACAGTCAATCTCTATAAGGAGATTTTCTTATGTAATATCTGCATCCATATAATAAAAATTCCAGTTCAAAATTCCGCAATCTTGCTGTGTTAAAGGTCCTGTAACCCACAGGTCCCAAGTATTGTTTGAGTTAGTATTTTGCTGTGAGATATTGTCTGAGTGAAAAAAATCGTTTGAGTCCTGAATAGCGTTCGAGCTCGTTGTTGCTGGTGTTGGCGTTGGAGAGCGTTGAAGACGTTGGACGAGAATTTGCCGCAATTTCTCCTTCAGAAGAAGACCACAATTCTTCTCATCATTTTCTGCAAGACTTTTGATACGGGTATTTTTCTATTCTAAAATGGATGCTTCTAGACATTCTTCAGCTGAATCTTCTGATTCTATTTTTGGATCTAAGCACTTTAGAACTATGAAAGAGGAAGAAAAATCAAAATCTGCATTAGAAGGGTTATGTAGATCTGAATCCTCTTCTGGAAATTCTGCTATCATAGAACAAGAAGAAACAGATCCCTCTGTTAATTGGAAACTTCCCCCAGTATCTCCACATGATGTATACAGAAATTTATCTTCTTTTAATTTACGTGCCATGAGTCAAATCAAAATCAAAGAAAAATCTATCAAAGCAGATTTAACTTTGAATGCCATGTTAACTATATCTCTCCTGGAAGCTAAACATATCAAATCAGCCCTCAAAGCTGGTTACCAGTATGTCCATCTGGGGATGGTGAGGATAGGACTGAATGCATTACATAGAAAAGGACAAAAAGCTTATGTGTTCTCAGCCCTATTCGACAATCGATGGACCACATTCACCCAGGCTATGATAGGTGGCATTGAAACAAGCCTTGCTGAAGGCCCAGTACAGTATGATGTTTTTCCAGATTTCTCTGTTGCACTTGATGACCCAAATGTCCTGCAATGCCTAACCTTAGGTATCCAAACTGCTGGGTATCAAAATTTCAAAGCAAAATCAAAAAATTTGGCCATATTTTATATTACTTGTGTTAGGTTTTATAACACAACAATCCCTGCTGTTCTGCATACTCCTGATAAAGATGAAGGCCGAGTTACTCTTATCCAGTATGATTCATCTTGCAATCCAGTAGCCCCAGTCTATGTCTCCAGAAATGATTTATTTCCACCTGATGATTGGGTAACCAATTGGGGAAAGCCTACGAAGAAACCTGTTGCTGCTGCACAGTCAATAATAACAGAGATAGATGGGAAAGTTACCACAAGATTCCCTAGAGTTCACAATGAAGGACCCTCTACTTCTATCTCTGCCATTCCTACTACAATCAGTCAGTTACATCCGGGTCAATCTCCTGCACCCCCACAGTTTGTAATAGACCAAGCAGTGTATGATTCTATCAGAAGAATGTTTTCACAGCCAAGCTCATCTCAGCCTTTTAGCTCAGTCTGTGACCATCCACACTGCTCCAAAAGGCTGAGATGAGCTTCAAAATTGCTCAGCTAATTTATTTTATTCTATACAGTCCTCATTTTTATTTGAAGGCATGACAGCAGAAGATTTGGAACAAGAAGATCCTACACCATAATGGTTCATTGAGTGGTGGCAGATATATGGTCTTTCAGCTCTAATCATCAAACCCTATACAGTCCAAATGCTTAAAATCCCTGGTTTCAGTGAACCGTTTGCCCATATGAATGGAATTGTATACAAAGATATTGAAAATGTTGCCGACATCAGTGATTTATCTTTTCTACAAGCAATCAGACGCTGTGGTCACATCAGATGGTTTGTTACAAACCAGTACAAGGCAAGGATGATATCTCATAGTACTAATTATGAAGATTTCCACCACCAGGTTGATATCGCATCAAATCCTTTCCAACCTATCAACTTTTTGGAACCTCCCAACCAAAATATTTCACAGATGTGGGAATCAGAGAAAGAAATAAGAGTACAATACTTCAATAATTCTCTGATTGAAAGATTCAGATATCAGCATTATACACATCCGCAGATAGAATACTATACTATGGATTGAGTGACGTCTTTCTGGCCGACTATGGTGCCGGACGAGCTTTCGTGGATTCCCTCACTCTGGAATCTCCACTTTGTACAAATCATGGATTTTGCAAATCTAATCTTTTATGACATGATAAGTCTTTCGAGGGTTCACTAATGAATTTCCTCTGTGTAAATAGTACGTTTGGTACTAAGATTCGGTCCCCACATGCCTCAGGAATCTCCACTTTGTACAAATCATGGATTTTGCAAATCTAATCTTTTATGACATGATAAGTCTTTCGAGGGTTCACTAATGAATTTCCTCTGTGTAAATAGTACGTTTGGTACTAAGATTCGGTCCCCACATGCCTCAGGCTCTCTGATAAAGAGTAGAGACGAGATAACATAGGACGATAGTGTCCTATGCCCGAATCTTACTTTCGGCGATCTATTCAGATCTGTCTAAGTACTTGTGTCTTTGAGTCATCAGTCTGTACATAGCGCACTCATGAATGTTTGTTCCCTTCCAGCTTATAAATAAGAGCTAGCTGCGAAGTAAGACTCATTCGGGTCGAGAGAGTTTAGAGTCATAATCTTTTCCTGCTCTGCATCTGCGGACATTTGTGTTTGATCTGCTTGCATCACGAAGAGTTTTCTAAGTCTTAGAGTCTGGTTTGGAAGCCTGCGCATCAGTGTGTTCGGCACTGGTGAGAACCTAAAGTGGCTGAACCATTAGGAAAGTCTGAAATCTGAATACCATAAGGATTGGTCTGCAAATGCTACTTACTCATGGAATATTGATAATTGCACAAAGGCTGAGATCATGTCTGTTTTACATTCTATGCTTGTATGTTATAGGACTTATCTTGCAGATGACATAGGACCTATCAATGCTACAAGAAGAATAATAGGAGGATTTGAAGGAACATTGGATTCTTGGCTAAAAGCTGAGACAGTTAAAGATCCTAATCTCCTTGCAGGATGGGAACAATCAGTTGTTGAAAATGAAGATGGATCTACCCACATAGATCCTGTCACTAGTTTGCCTGTCAAGTATTGTAAGAGATGGTATCAGAGCCAAGTATTGTTTGAGTTAGTATTTTGCTGTGAGATATTGTCTGAGTGAAAAAATTCGTTTGAGTCCTGAATAGCGTTCGAGCTCGTTGTTGCTGGTGTTGGCGTTGGAGAGCGTTGAAGACGTTGGACGAGAATTTGCCGCAATTTCTCCTTCAGAAGAAGACCACAATTCTTCTCATCATTTTCTGCAAGACTTTTGATACGGGTATTTTTCTATTCTAAAATGGATGCTTCTAGACATTCTTCAGCTGAATCTTCTGATTCTATTTTTGGATCTAAGCACTTTAGAACTATGAAAGAGGAAGAAAAATCAAAATCTGCATTAGAAGGGTTATGTAGATCTGAATCCTCTTCTGGAAATTCTGCTATCATAGAACAAGAAGAAACAGATCCCTCTGTTAATTGGAAACTTCCCCCAGTATCTCCACATGATGTATACAGAAATTTATCTTCTTTTAATTTACGTGCCATGAGTCAAATCAAAATCAAAGAAAAATCTATCAAAGCAGATTTAACTTTGAATGCCATGTTAACTATATCTCTCCTGGAAGCTAAACATATCAAATCAGCCCTCAAAGCTGGTTACCAGTATGTCCATCTGGGGATGGTGAGGATAGGACTGAATGCATTACATAGAAAAGGACAAAAAGCTTATGTTTTCTCAGCCCTATTCGACAATCGATGGACCACATTCACCCAGGCTATGATAGGTGGCATTGAAACAAGCCTTGCTGAAGGCCCAGTACAGTATGATGTTTTTCCAGATTTCTCTGTTGCACTTGATGACCCAAATGTCCTGCAATGCCTAACCTTAGGTATCCAAACTGCTGGGTATCAAAATTTCAAAGCAAAATCAAAAAATTTGGCCATATTTTATATTACTTGTGTTAGGTTTTATAACACAACAATCCCTGCTGTTCTGCATACTCCTGATAAAGATGAAGGCCGAGTTACTCTTATCCAGTATGATTCATCTTGCAATCCAGTAGCCCCAGTCTATGTCTCCAGAAATGATTTATTTCCACCTGATGATTGGGTAACCAATTGGGGAAAGCCTACGAAGAAACCTGTTGCTGCTGCACAGTCAATAATAACAGAGATAGATGGGAAAGTTACCACAAGATTCCCTAGAGTTCACAATGAAGGACCCTCTACTTCTATCTCTGCCATTCCTACTACAATCAGTCAGTTACATCCGGGTCAATCTCCTGCACCCCCACAGTTTGTAATAGACCAAGCAGTGTATGATTCTATCAGAAGAATGTTTTCACAGCCAAGCTCATCTCAGCCTTTTAGCTCAGTCTGTGACCATCCACACTGCTCCAAAACCTTCTGTCAATTTTCTTCAGAACCACCAACTCCACATGGTGAGTCATCAGATCGGCATAGAATAAATATGATCAGATTTACTCCTTCATCTGACTCATCTGAAGAAAATTACAAAAAGGTTGTATTTTTTAATCCACAAGAAGAACTACTTGTACATACTGTATCCAGTTCTTCTACTTATGGTTTAGGTTATATTGATTCTTCACCTATTCCTGAATACAGAAAAAATCCCATTGATAAGATTCCAAGACATGTTGAAATTCCTTCTGATTCAGAGATAATCGCCTTTTTAAAAATCTTTAAAGGAATCAGTCCATATGATCCTGATGATCAATGGAAAAAGAAAATGTTCAATTGGGATATGTTTACACATGAAAAAGAACACTTGTATTTTGAAGAAGTAATGCTTCTTCCAAAAAATGATCGTCCTGCCTTCAACAGACAGAATGTTGAAAAATGGAAAGAATGGATGAAGGTAGAAAATCAATGGATATCATTCTATGAATGGTATTACCCTTCTGTAAATATCATAGAACAATCCTTGATGAAGCAATTCAGGAACCAGGCTAAACAGAAAAAAATCAAGGATCCAGAAAAATTTGTAGAAGAAAAACTGAAAGAAAATCCAGTAGTAATTCCTCCTCCTTTGAAAGCACATGTTTTTCAGCCAAAGATTCAGAGTATGTTAAGCAAGTCAAACATTCCAAGATCTCTGATTGCTGTTCAAATAGAAGGAGAAAAATTACTAAGGAAAATATGTTCTCAGTTCCAAGTAAATATGATGCGGACTGGGACCCCAAATAAACACAAGTGGGAACTCCTTGATGGAAATCTTTTAGAAACAGACACAGAGTTCCCTCCTTGGAAAAATTTTGTGATTAGAAGTCAAGATGGGAAATTGTATAAATTACTCCCATCTCATGTAGATGATCCTAATCTAGTAGCAAGAGATGCTGTTGCTGCTACAAATTGGACAAATTTAGCTCTATCCAGTCTAGAGAAATTTGTCAGTTCTAAGTTTGAAAATATTGAAACTGCCAATTCTGAAATGAAGATTATGCTTGAAAGTATCTTGAGAAAACAAGACTATAATACAGTCTGTTTGAATAACAGTGTTAATACTTTGGCAGAAAATGATAAGGCTCTTGCTAAGAGTCTTGACAGATTATCTTTACAAACAGGGCAGATTGATAAGAAGACCCATGATGCTACCAATGCTCATGGAAAGGAAATAGTAAAGATCAGTAATTCCCTTGATATTGTAAAGAAACAAGTTTGGGAAGTAACTCAAGGGATAGAATCCTTGAAAAAGAAGCCTAAGGTTGAAACCTATAAATCAGCAACTATATTTTCAGAACCTAAGACTTCTGTCCCATATTCTATTACTCCTTCTGTGGAAAGCCTTATTAGAACACCAAACTCTATAACCTTTCCACCACCCACCTCTTCTCATCCATATTCTCTGTTTGCAAACCCCAGTTTCTTTAGCCCACATCCTGTCATAAAACACTCTAAAGAGACTAGTGAATCCAGCAAACCAGAATCTTCTAATCTGGTGAATGAAGATTCCTATACTAGAGAAGAAGAAGAAAGTTTTGATACAAGTTTTCACAAAACAGAAACATCCTTTGGTGATATGACTCTTCACAAAATAGAGGCAGAACCACAAATGGAAGAGCTTGAAACCTGTATCAATAACTTATCTTTGACAGATCAAGAACAAGATCAACTTGATAATGAAAATCAAGTCAATGCTACATCATCCAGGTCAAGATGGCAAACTACCTGGAATCCTGCTCCTGACAGAAGAGATCTTATGAAGTCTGAATACCATAAGGATTGGTCTGCAAATGCTACTTACTCATGGAATATTGATAATTGCACAGAGGCTGAGATCATGTCTGTTTTACATTCTATGCTTGTATGTTATAGGACTTATCTTGCAGATGACATAGGACCTATCAATGCTACAAGAAGAATAATAGGAGTATTTGAAGGAACATTGGATTCTTGGCTAAAAGCTGAGACAGTTAAAGATCCTAATCTCCTTGCAGGATGGGAACAATCAGTTGTTGAAAATGAAGATGGATCTACCCACATAGATCCTGTCACTAGTTTGCCTGTCAATAATATGATAGGAAAACTTCTTTATGCTATCACAGTTAATTTCATTGGATTCCCCCAAATAACCAATGATATTACAACTATCACTCTGCTGGCCATGAGATTGCATAATATGCAACATTTTGATGAATATTTTAATGAATTCCTTCATAGATTGCATACTTTGACTCCAGATCTCATTCTTGAGCCAAAATGGAAGGAAATTTTTGTTGCATCTCTTCCCCAATGGGTCTCTTCAGCAATTGTAAATAAATTACCAGGCAAGATTGGAGACTATAAATTTGGCATAATCAGACAAGCAGTAAAAGCAATCATTGTTGAATTATGTTCACAAATGAAGATTGCAAGAGCTGCCACAAATCCTAAAAAGCCACATGGATATCAACAGCTTTGCAAACAATGGCATCTTGGTAAAGCTGGAAATTCTGAGGGGCATAAGAGGAGAAAAAGACAATTCAAGAAGAATACCCAGACCTCCCAAGATAAGCCAAAAGGAAAACATTACAAAGCAAAACCTTACAAGCATACAAAGATGTTTTCTAAGGATAGAGAAATAATTTGTTACAACTGTAACAAAAAAGGTCACACAGCTCCAAATTGTCCAAATAAAAAGAAAGACTCTTCTAAAAAGAAAGTCCAGTATAGAAATAAGAAAGGAAAGATAAATTCATTCGATCTTCCTAGTAGCTGTGATGAATTGGTATCTTCTGATTCAGAATCTGAAAATGAACTTAATTTTGTTGATTCAGATGAATCATCTGATGAAGAATTCTGTAATGATCCCCATTGTACAGAATGTAAATATTGTGATTGTGATGATCCTGATATTTGGACATGCAATGCAGTCAGGATGATGAAGACTGATTATGATGAAATCAGTAAGAACATTTTTGCACAAATGATGGCTGCTACAGATCCGCAAATGAAAGAAATGTACAGATCTTTGCTGGCAGAACATTTGAAGAAAGCACCCTCTGCTTCAAAGAATTCTCCAAATAAAGGGTATGTGCCCCCTGCTACTCTTTTCTCTGTTGAAGCCTTAACCAGACAATTTAAGAATGAAGATTTTGGAGAAGACTTGCCACAGACTTTACCTGCAGTGCATCAGGCAATAAAAGAACTGAGGAAAACAATCAAAGAGAATAGAAGATTGTGTGTTGAAAGCCACAATGAGTTAAGCCTAAAGATGCTCAATGCACAAGCTCCTCCTGCTTCTTCATCACAAGGTCCCATTTCAGGAAAGACAGAAAATTGGACCTATCATATGGGGCCAGTTCAACAGCAGCATAACAAAGAAGAAGAAGAAGAAGAAGAAGTAGCAAGAACAGATTTTGGATGCAATAGCATGAATAGAGATGTCATGTATTGTGTAAAAATGAAAGTAAAGATTGGACACCAGTATGAATTTTGGAAGGTACTTATGGACACTGGTTCCAGATTAAACATAGTAAGTGATACAGTAGTTGGCATGCATCACAGAAGGCCAACAACATGTCCAAGGGTGATCACAGCAAGTGGAGACATTCCCACAAAACATGAAGCAGAAATTGATGTTCTGCTCACAGACAAAATAGGAGTTCATCTGGTTTGTCCTATTGTTCCAGGACTGGATTGTGCAATGTACCTTGGGACACCATTTTTTCAGAATTTCAGCATGCATGGAGCAAAATTTGATGCAAGAACCCAGAGGTATGGATATTTTATTAATTTTGATAATAAGGAAGTCTTTTTCCCATTCGTCAATTCTAATTCTCCAATGAGGATTAAGAGAGTTGAAAGAATGGAGAATCTTTTGGCAAAAATGGAAGTGAAAAGGGAAGTATTGAAAACAGAAGAACATCTAGATAATGGAAAGTATGCTTCTGAGATAGCAAATCTCACTTCCCAGTTTAAAGAATGTTGTTCAGATGATCCAAATGCCTTTTGGCATATTAAGAAACAAGAGGTAGAACTTCCTCTCAAGAAGGATTTCAGTGGAAAATTAAGAAGATCTAAAGCAGTAGCAATGAATGAAGAACAAATGAAACTCTGCAGAGAAGAAATTAAATATCTTTTGAAATAAGGGCTTATCAGGAAAAGTAAAAGCCCCATAGCATGTTTTGCATTCTATGTAAATAAGCATGCTGAAGTTGCCAGAGGTAAACCAAGGTTAGTTGTGAACTATAAACCTCTGAATAAAATTCTGGATTACGATGCATATCCTTTGCCAAAGCCATCTTCCATACTTGCTCAGATATCAAAGTCCAAGATATTTTCCAAGTTTGATCTCAAATCTGGTTTCTGGCAAGTAGGAATTAAAGAAGATGATAAATGGAAGACAGCATTCTCTGTACCAGAAGGGCATTATGAATGGAACATCATGCCATTTGGCCTGATTAATGCTCCTTCGGCTTTCCAGAGAATAATGGATGAAACTTTCGAAGGAATGGAAAGTTTATTGAAGAAATATATTGATGATTTACTAATTCATTCTGATAATATTGCTGACCATATCAAACATTTGAAAATCTTTCTCCGCAGGGTTAAAGAAATGGGCATAGTATTATCAGAATCTAAGTTGAAATTATTCCGGCCAATGATAGACTTTTTGGGTTATAATATACAGTACGGATCCTATACTGTAATCCAAAGAAGTTTAAATTTTGTTGATCATTTCCCTGATGAAATCAAGGACAAAACTCAACTGCAAAGGTTTTTGGGAAGCCTGAATTACATTTCAAAATTTCTGAAGCATTGCGCACAAGAAAGGAAATTATTGAACAAAAGGCTTCAAAAGAATCCAATTCCATGGAATAATGATTGCACACAAGCAGTCAGGGCAATAAAAGAAAAGGTCAGAAATATTCAACCACTCTCCCCTATCAGAGAAGAATGGGAGAAGATCATCATGACAGATGCCAGTTATGAAGGATGGGGAGCAGTTTTATGTCAGAAAAATCCCAGCAGTAAAAAAGAGATTGAAATCTGCCAATATGCATCTGGATTATGGGCAAAAAATCAATTGAATTGGTCAAGTTTGAAGAAAGAACTCAGAGCAGTTTGCCTAGGAATAGAAAAATTCAGAGATTTTGTTATCTACACCAAATTCACTGTTAAGACAGACTGCCAGGCATTGAAATTTGCAATTCATAAATGTGATTTTGAGGATGCTGCTATGGTCAGGTGGATCATGCAGTTAAGCTAGTACAATTTTGATGTTGAATTTGTTAAAGGAGATAAGAACAATTTCGCAGATATGCTGAGTAGAGAATTTCTGTCAGAACATTCAATTTTGAGTTTGCATTGCAATTTTATCAGGAGAAGGGAAAGCACTGTTGAAATAGAAACACCAAATGGTTGGGTAAGTTATATGCTTGAAACTCCAGTACTTATCCATGATGTAGATTGGTACCCAATCAAAGAAATTAGACATAGGGAAGATATTCCTTACCTATGGACAGAAACAATGCAAGACGAAATGAATCAAGAAGCAGTAGATGCTCTGGACTATTTGGAATACATTGACAACATACACTATACTCTTGAGAGAGATGATGAGGATGATGAACGGATGACAAGCTGCCACATCACACTGGGAAGATTTGATAATCCTCTCCACAGAGAAAATTATGACCCTGACAGACAAAAGGAATGTTTCTATACAGCTATGAATCTTCAAAATTGCTCAGCTAATTTATTTTATTCTATACAGTCCTCATTTTTATTTGAAGGCATGACAGCAGAAGATTTGGAACAAGAAGATCCTACACCAGAATGGTTCATTGAGTGGTGGCAGATATATGGTCTTTCAGCTCTAATCATCAAACCCTATACACTCCAAATGCTTAAAATCCCTGGTTTCAGTGAACCGTTTGCCCATATGAATGGAATTGTATACAAAGATATTGAAAATGTTGCCGACATCAGTGATTTATCTTTTCTACAAGCAATCAGACACTGTGGTCACATCAGATGGTTTGTTACAAACCAGTACAAGGCAAGGATGATATCTCATAGTACTAATTATGAAGATTTCCACCATCAGGTTGATATCGCATCAAATCCTTTCCAACCTATCAACTTTTTGGAACCTCCCAACCAAAATATTTCACAGATGTGGGAATCAGAGAAAGAAAGAAGAGTACAATACTTCAATAATTCTCTGATTGAAAGATTCAGATATCAGCATTATACACATCCGCAGATAGAATACTATACTATGGATTGAGTGACGTCTTTCTGGCCGACTATGGTGCCGGACGAGCTTTCGTGGATTCCCTCGCTCTGGAATCTCCACTTTGTACAAATCATGGATTTTGCAAATCTAATCTTTTATGACATGATAAGTCTTTCAAGGGTTCACTAATGAATTTCCTCTGTGTAAATAGTACGTTTGGTACTAAGATTCGGTCCCCACATGCCTCAGGCTCTCTGATAAAGAGTAGGGACGAGATAACATAGGACGATAGTGTCCTATGCCCGAATCTTACTTTCGGCGATCTATTCAGATCTGTCTAAGTACTTGTGTCTTTGAGTCATCAGTCTGTACATAGCGCACTCATGAATGTTTGTTCCCTTCCAGCTTATAAATAAGAGCTAGCTGCGAAGTAAGACTCATTCGGGTCGAGAGAGTTTAGAGTCATAAACTTTTCCTGCTCTGCATCTGCGGACATTTGTGTCTGATCTGCTTGCATCACGAAGAGTTTTCTAAGTCTTAGAGTCTGGTTTGGAAGCCTGCGCATCAGTGTGTTCGGCACTGGTGAGAACCTAAAGTGGCTGAACCATTAGGAAAGTCTGAGAGTTTGTCTGTAATCTCTGAGGCAGAGCCTGTCTATTGCCAGGAGCTTCCGGTAATACTTGTTCCTTGAGAACGGTAGAAAGTCCGGTAAAGCTACTAATAGTCATATATATGTAAATTTTAGTCATCCTTTGAAACCAATTAATGACCAAAGAAATATGACTATTTTTTTGTCACTAATAGTCATATATATGCAAAATTTGGTCTTCATTTGTAATGACAAATTTATCATTTTCAGTATTGATTTATCTTTTTTTGGTAGTTTCATATTCATTATATAAACGACTAATTTAGTATTTTATATTCATTTCATTTACTTTCATTAATAATTATTATAAATGACTAATTTAGTTGTATATTCATTTTATTTTTGTTCATCATTAATCAATATGAACTATTAATTTAGTAGTTTTAGATTGATTTTATGTGTTCATTATTAGTCAACATAAATTAATTAGTATGATTTTGTGACTAAATTAAAAAAATGTCATACAATACACATGTTCATATAATGTGAAAACAAAAAGTTATATATGTTTATTGCAATACTAAATAATATCAAATACAACTATAAATAATTCCAACCACGTAAATTATATTATATGAAATTTCAAGTATTACAATACGAGTTTTCAACTTAATATTGGTTGGACTACAATTCACACATGAAATAGTGTTTCATCACTTCAAAACATTATCATTATTTTGCCAAGGGATTGTAGGTGAATTCACAACTATGAAGACTTGACCATTAGTCTATATGTGTGCATATCATGCGAGATATTGGCTTTAAGGGCATCACTAGACTGGTTCTCTTCTCTCTCTTTCTGCATTTTTCACTCCAGTGTTATTGTTCTCTTTCTTCAATTCCTGCTTCTTACCATCAATATTGAGTTCATCTTCTAAAAATGAAAGAAGATACAATGTAGAGTATAATACATCAAAGATGATGAACATTGGAATATAAACTAAAGTAGACTATAAAGTATTTATATGACGTATACCTTAACATCAGCAAAATGCCATTTTTTCCCTAGAAAAGTACGAAACTCAAACAAGTTTTCTTTAGTTGGGCAATAGTTTTTAGTTGGACGATAGTGGCCGTTATGCGGCTAGTTGACCTGTATAAACAATGCAAATAAAACATTACCATAAAAAATAACACCTTAGGAAATTAGTATTCAACCTTCAAGAAAAGCTTAGGAACAATCATACCAAGTTACATGCTAAGAATATCAGACAGTAGATAACTTGTGGAAACAAATGGAAAAAAAAATATCAGCGCAAAAAATATCCTTATTGCTTGTCCTAAAAGAGTCATGTTCCTTAAATTTGGAGATCCTTTTTCCCACGGTAAAAGTTCCTAGCTATTATGACCTATGTTTTTAGGATCATGAGATTGATCCAAGATCATATTGGATTGTGGAGACAAAATGATTCAACTATCCAAGATCAGTACCTCACTTGGTTGAATGAAGGTGCTAGTTGTGAGCAGTGTCAAAACCTTAGGGAAGTGCAACACTAAGGCCCACGAAAATATATCACCACAGTCCATTCAAAGAAAAAATTTCAATCCCACAATGCCTCTAGTAGTACATTTCGTTGGATGGATATCACACTCTGAGAGATTATTGTCGAGTGAATATAAATACACAAGAAATTATGGTGCCTCAGTGTTTCTCTAGTGGTTATCCACTCATTGTACCAATTTCTCCCATGTCCTCTACTACTTTTGGTGAAGTCCTCTTTGATGATTTCCAATGCCAATGCAATGGACATTTATCCTGGATGTTTTTCTGAGCCAAAGGGAAGCTCCACAAGTAACAACCAATAAGTAGCCTCAAATATATTATTGGGGGCAAAAATGTAGTAATTATATGACAAGCCAAGAAACACTGCATGTTAATCATCTTCCCTTTAATATTGATTAATAATTTCTTTGCATGATCATGTAATACTAGAGTGTCAAGTAGGGACATTTAAAGTTAGTCATCCATCAATATCACCTTTGAGAGTGCTTAATAGTTAATACTTCCTATTACACACACAGTAGATCACCAACTTCAAGGATAACAATATAAACACGACAAAAATGAAATTAAAAGGAATGCTAGGAAGTCAAATGTGACTAATCTTGAGTCAAGAAAATACCAAGCATTTCAAATTAGCAAGACATTATTAGGAACTAAAACAAAAAATCCTTCCATTGCATCATTTTCACCTTTTCTTTAATTTCCTTAATTGAGAACACAACTTTCAGAAAAAATTTCATTGAAAAATGTCTCAAAATCCTAAAAAATGTTGGAGTGATTGTCGTATCAATTAAATAGAAAGGAAATCGTTCAATATGTTTTTAACTTGCAGAAGAGATCAAATAATAATATGTGGGTTCCAATCAAGTAATCACTTTCCCTCCAAGATAGTTAAGATATCACTTTGGAGAAGGGCTTCTAGAAGAACTATGATAATTGAAAGGGAATTAACTAGGAGGAAAATGAAACACTTTAGTGGGTGCTCCAAAATATTTGAAGGAAAATGAAAATGATTTTATACTCCCTCCATGCATTTTAAAACATAAACCCTTCACCTACATCTCATTTATTTTCCACCTTTATGTAATCTATAATTCTTTGAGCAAGAATAGAGCATTCATAAATATTCTCATGAAAGAGAACTCTTCATAATCCTAATAAATTGGGCTCTAACAAATAAAAAATTTGATGCAGTGAAGAAATATTACATCGTAGATCCCAGTGATTGAAATGAAAACTTTATTCTTAATATCATTACAACAAAAACAAATTCAACCCTATCTAGTTGGGATCTAACAAATCAAGTATTTCATGTAGTAAAGAAAAATTACATGGTAGATCCCAATTCTTTGCAATGCAAACTTTATTCTTGATCTTATTACAACATAGATAAATTCAAGAGTACATAAATATTTCCTTATCTGAGACCAACTTTGAAGACATTTCGATATTTCATAGGAAATATAATGATACGATTTACCTTTAGGACATGAGAAAGTTATCTACATCTACCACCGGACATTGTACAATAGTGTTATTGAGACACCATATCATGGTATTAGAATCATTTAGATAAATAATGCTATAGAGAGACCTTGCAACACCTATTCAACACTACCTTATAGTGTTATTGAGACACCATATCATGGTATTAGAATCATTTAGATAGATAGGGCTATAAAGAGACCTTGCAACACCTATTCAACACTACCTTCAAGCTTCAAACTCATAAATTGATTTACTTCAATAACAAATTCTAGTGAGATATCATTAAATACAACCATACAAAAGTCAATTATGATAGTTGTTACTGCCTTCTTTGGATCTATCCCCCATTGGAAATAGAATAACTAATCTTGCCCAATGGTTGAGGTACTTGCTTCATTTTCAACATGAGTTGTTGGGTTATTCACCTAGAGAAAGTTGCAAATATTAGATGCATAATGGAAACAAACATGCAATTTAAAATTGCTCCTAAAGTCTCTTGCATGAATTATAAAACACAATCTAGTTAAAACATGATATATGGTAATAACAAAAACCTACCCAGGATCCCTTAAGAATTCAAAATGTTGGAAATAAGAGATGTCTTAAACAATATAGACTATTTAATTGAATAATCACTCTAAACTAGACAAACCTTTAAAATGTTGAAAAGTGTGAAAAAAGTGAAGTTGGAATATTATAGTTATATCAAGGTAGATATAGCTATCTGAAATTTAATTTCTATATAACATTCGAAATATCCTTTTTCAATCATCTAAGAGACTAATTTTATTTTATTTTATTTTATTTATTTTTATTTATTTTATTTTTTATTTTATTTATTTATTTTTATTTTATTTTATTTATTTATTTATATTTTATTTTATTTATAATTTTATTTATTTTTATTTATTTATTTATTTATTTTTTATCTTGGGTTAATAACTTAATACTCCACCAAAAATAGTAATAGTTCTGAATTGGTTCTATTCACCAACCAAGGGGAAATTTTAAAGGAGTGTGAAAATGCTTACTCATTCCCCTACCATATTTCTGATATTTTATTTGTGCACGGATCTAAGATATTTGTAAAGTAACTTTGACATATTTGACAATTTTAAATGTAAAAAATCACTGGCTACATGTAAAGTAACTTCTACATATTTGACAATTTTAAATGTAAAAAATTACCCACACTAAAGTTATACAATTAACATATGCACAATAAGATACAATATGCATCAACTGTAAGTAATATGAAGTTTACATGTTATATTAAGACAAATGTTTCCTCATCTAAGCTATGTGTAATGTAACTTCTACATATTTGACAATTTTAAATGTAAAAAATTACCCACACTGAAATTATACAATTAACATATGCACAATCAGATACGATATACAGAAATTGTAAGTAATATGAGGTTTACATGTTACATTAAGACAAAAAATTTCTCATCTAAACTATGTGTAATGTAACTTCTACATATTTGACAATTTATAAATGTAAATAATTAACCAAAATTATACTATTAACATATGTACATAAGATACAATATGCATCTGATGTAAGTAATATGAAGTTTACATGTTATATTAAGACAAAATTTTTCTCATCTAAGCTACGTGTAATGTAACTTCTACATATTTGACAATTTTAAATGTAAAAAATTACCGAGACTGAAGTTATACAATTAACATATGCACAATAAAATATAATAACATTGGCTGTAAGTAATATGAAGTTTACATGTTATATTAATTAAGAAGTTATACAATTAACATATGTACAGGAACTTGAATCCTTAACCAAAGCACTTGCTAGAACTCCACATATTTTCACCTGTTTAATCCATCGCAATTCAAATCACGGTGAGTGCCCACTGCTTCTAGTTGAGTTGACCAATGTTTATAAAGGCATAGAGCTAACCATAGATCCGTGACTACAAAAGTATGATCTATCAAATTGGGAATATTCACACTAACTGAGACCCATCTCTCCACACATAAATTGTTAAAGCCCACTATAGCAAGAAAATTGCAGAATGGTGATGGATTTGGGGTTTTGAGTGAGAGATCCACCATAGGGAGGAAGCATCCAAGAAAGGAATTCACCGAAGTTCGATCAAAAGTTCCTTTATCGCACCCTAGGGATCTATATTCAGATATCCACATGCTTTGTACTTTAGTGGCCTTCCACCAATTACCACATTATTGGAAAGTTGTTGGTAGCTCCCAAAATTTGTGAATATTTGAACCCTGTCGAGATACTTCCTAACTAGATCAAGATAGTCGTAACTTGTGAACATTTTATTTGAACCCAATGCTAAACTTGAAATGAAAAAGAAAAGAAATATTTATTTTGGCATTTCCACACAGATATTGACCAGCAGAGAAAAATGCAGTGCTAAAATGTGATGTTGTAACTTGTGAACATTTTATTTGAACCCAGCGCTAAACTTGAAATGAAAAAGAAAAGAAATATTTATAATGGAAAAAATAAAAGAAATATTTATAATAGAAAAATAAAAGATATAAATTGTAATTGGGTTAAATGATTTATTTTTAATAAGAAATTTTTATTTTTGTGTTAGAGGCTAAATTAAAAAGAAGAAGAAGAAGTTAAAAGTGATATTGGGGATGAGTGTAAACATTTAAATATTGGCTCAATTAATAATAAAAATTTAAATTAATAAAAATAATATAATTCAATTTGTTATATTTTCATTTTTTTATTAAAACGTGAATATGCTTTTTTACAATACCATGGGCCAATATCATGACTTATCAATACCAGAAGTGCAAAAACCATAACATATTTCACAACCAAAATATTTTATAACAATATGACAAGATTCTTAATCATGGATATTCACCCCCACATTGCAATAGATATTATTAACTTGTAAAAAATAGGCTTTGTTACAATACCATGAGTCAATACCATGGATTATCAATATCACATGCCAAAAAAACAAAAAATATTTCACGCCCACTTTCCCATTGATATTATGAGCTTGTGAATAGGCTTTGTTACAATGACGTAGCTTATCAATGCCACATGTCCAAAAATCGTAACTTTTCTTATAATCAAAATATTTTATAACCATATGACAAGATTGTTAACCATGGATATTCAACCTCAATTTATTATGGATATTAACTTGTAAATAGGTTTTTTTACAATACCATGGACCAATACCATGGCTTATCAATACCACACGCCAAAAAACCATAACTTATTTCATAGTAAAAACATTATATCTTAATTTAATTTTATAACATTTTTTTAATTGAATCTAAAAGGGAAAATGTTACAATTTGAGATATATCTAAACCCCCTATCCTCACAACTACTAAACATATTCCCATAGAGATTAAATTAAGGTTTTTGAGCCGATAGGCTCATTCTACAACCCAGTATGATGTGTAACGATGTTCGTATGTCATAAAAATTGAAATTTTGGTCCAAAATAAAAAATTTTAAAATCTAAAAAAAAACAACTATACAAAACATTTAAACAATGTCAACTCATAAAATAATTTGCACATGAAGAAATTGGATCCCTCTCAGCTCATATTAGATCCATATGTAAAATGGATTTATGATGGTAATAAAATTAAGCTAAGATGGATCTATGTTGGTTAAAGAACCATATAGATCCATCTTCATTAAAGATATATAAAGAACCAACATGTATCCATATTAGCTAAGGATTCAAGGGATGAGAGCAAGCAAAGTGACTAGCAATAATAGATTAAATATAGTGCATGATTTTTTTATGTTTTTCATTATTTTATTTTCTTTGACATGATTGATCCAAAATAGAGATTTAATATTTTACAAAAAATTAAGTTTTTTTAATTTAGATAATTTCTTAAACCCAATACAAAGTGTTTAAACTTAAGAGAGAGATGGGGGTTGGTTGGGATGGGGAGAGAGGGAGGGAGATAGTGAAAATTTTGGAGGGTAGGGAGAGAGAGAGAGACAAAGAGAGGGAGAGAGAGTGACGGGGGGGAGAGAGTGAAGTGGGAGAGAGGGAGCGAGAGGAAGGAAGAGAGAGAAGGATAGAGGGAGAGACACAGAGAGAGATATGGAGTTGGAGGGGGAGAAAGAGAGAGGAAATAACATAGACATAGAGAGATAGAGGTGGATATAGAGAGAGAGAGAGAGAGAGAGTGAGAAGGGAGAGATGGAGAGAGACTGAGGGGGAGAGGAGAGGAGGGAAGAGAGAGAAGAGGAGAGGAGAAATATATGGAGAGAAGGGGAAGGGAGAGAGATGGAGGCATAGAGATGGAGGGGAGGGAGAGAAGGAGAAGGGGGGGGAGATAGTGATAGAGTTGGATAGAAGAGAGAGTGAGAGGGATAGTGATTAGGGGGGAGAGATAGAGGAAGGGAGAGAGAGATGGAATTGAAGGGGGAATGTGAGGGAGTGAAAAATAAAAACATAGAGGGAGAAAGGTAGAGAGGGAGGGGGTGAGAAGGGAGCCATGGAGAGAGAGTGAGGGAGAGAGGAGTGTTTCTAGGAAAACTAGTGTCTTTTCGATCGACTAGCCCTCTAGGATTGGCAGCTACCCTAGAAACAAACAGTTTAAAGCAATTTGTGATTTCCTCTATGTATGATAGATAAGAGAGAGGCAAAGGAACCAACCTGGATCTTCCGCTTAACTCCTTGCTTGATCTCTCTCCCCCTTGACAGAGCTTGCAACTCCCCTCTGTACTTATCCCTCTTGGAGAGCACCTACAGAAACACAGTAACAAAGAACTATCAAAGCATCTCGATCTATTATATCATAATCATTATGGAATCAGAAACATAATGAACATACAATGGCATTCACAAATAACAACATTCACAAATACACAATTGTATGGAGGAAAACTCAAAGAACTTTATTAAATAGAAGGGAGAATTACAACCCAATTGTCTTATCCAGCATCATCCTCCTAGCATCAAAGCCCTCTTCACCTCATGAAATAGAAAAATCACCCAACAATACAGTGCTCTTTCTCAAATACAAACTATCTGCACTTCATTGCAATTCACAAAATTCCAGCCTCCAAATCTCTCAGATGAGGGATCCATTTATAGATGTGTGCAAGGGTGTGACTCATCTCTGGGTTTTTGATTAGTGTCATTCCACTTGTTGTTTTTGGTTCCACTTGGAGATTTCTTGGATCTCTTACTCATCCCTGGGCGAATTCAGAGAGGCAAGTGTCATAGGAGAAGTTTCTAGAAGATTCCATGAGCATCCACTTAGCAAACTGTCTCGGACATTTGTCCATCCTCGCTCATCACACCCTATAGAAGGCCTCATCAGTATGCATCGCACCTAGCTAGTGTAGAAGTTAGTATGCATCGCACCTTGATAGTGGAGCAGTCAGTATGGTCCAGTTTTGGCCAATTCTGGATGGTTTTTCAGGTGGAACTTCTGGGGAATGATGTAATCAATTGACGATGATCTTTTAGGGTATGAAACAACACTTTTAGGGGTTGAATAGCCATAGTTTATCGATATATAAGATTGGGGTTGAAGTGCCCAAATATGTCTATAACAGTTGCCCCCTAAAGCATGAAGTTGTAAATCTTTGATGTCAGGTGAAATGCTTTATCATGAGGATCCGAGGTTTTCGAACTGGAAGGTGACCTGTATAAGATACAATACAATACATCATCATAATATAATTTTTTCATGATCTAGCTGAGGCAGGCATTCCCATGCTCAGCTTTATAAATTCATTTCATGTACATAGAATAGATAATCATCTGTAGTTGCAGACTGGTGATTCTTCATATGTAGGGTCATCATCCCTGGCTTGGATGACCATCTGTGTAGCTTTTGTGTACATTTGATGTCTTTATATCCCTGAATATATCACAACTCGGATGGATGAAACTAGATTCGGGGTCTTCAATCTCATTCAATCTTTGCCCGATGTACAAGTCGATCCATGTGAAGAGATATTCTCAAGTCGAACATGGAAAGACATCACCTGATTACTAGCCAATAATGTGAGCTATTAACAGACGTGAGAGGAATCACCGATAATGATAATGAACCTCAAGGTACTATAGTATAATTCACATGGTGTGAATATATGATCTGATGTCAAACACCACGCAAAATCTTTCGGTCGAAGGCCATTGATGTCAACCTGTCGCTGGAAGTGAGAAACTTTCCATTGAGGCATGCAAGCTTCAAAGTACTGAAAGGGTTGTTTCTAAGTCAACTTCTTGGATAATGAGCTGATCTTGACAAGAAGTGACCCATCATAGGAGGGCCTTAATGTATCCCACATCTATGACACAAAACGAAGCAAATGATTTTCTGGAGGTGAAAACGATCTGACGACACAAGGTTTAGGAATGGTGGTCATGAAAAATGGAGGGTGAAGGTATTGCAGTGGATGAGGCATTAACTGGATTGTGGTTTCTCAACTGAATGACTTCTCTTGAACATATCGGTGACACTAAGATGGATTGGTAGCGTTAACCCCAACAGATGGATGGTGTGGAAGACCAATGGTGAAATGACTGGTGAACGGAATAACCCAACCTGACTCAATCATGGTGATGGAGTGAAAGTGTCATGTTCAAGAGCGACTTGCTACCATAAAATTCTTCAAGTTTTCTTCCCTTTTTCCCCAGTCATTGTTGACCAGTACCTCTTTATTTTTGTCAAGCTTAAGGAGGATAACATATGCTTGTTCTATAATTTTCCCTTCAAGAAAACCTGTCGCTATGTTTTAGCGAGTCTAGCGATAGTGAAACTCGTTCTTGTCTAAGTGGAAAAAAATTTCGCTATTGTTTTAACGAGTCTAATGACAAAGACAACTTGGTCCTTTTCATGTTTAGAGAGTTTGAAAAGGGACGAAAGGGGACTCTGTCTCATCTTGGGTGGACGAGTTTGTCGCTATTGTTTTAACAAGTTTAATTACAAGGACAACTCAGTCCTTTTCATGTTTAGAGAGTTTGAAGAAGAACGAAAAGGAAACTCCAACAGTTCTTTTCCGTAGCATAATCCCTTAAGTCCGAAAAAGGATAAAATAATACGAAAGGGATGACTTTTCGATCACTTTAACGAGCCGAAAAAGAAAAGCGCTCGAACTTTTTCATGAGATAATCCCTCAGGTCCGAAAAAGATTAAAATCTACAGGAGGGATGGCACTTCAAATCACTTTAACGAGCTGGAAAGGCCAATTGCTTGAAATTATTTTCATGTTTAACGAGTCTGAAAAGAGTTTAAAGGAGACTCATTTTTTAGGGATGAGTGGTGTCTAGGGTAGCAACTGGTTCTGGGTAAGCTTGGAACTTCTCAAAACATGGCGATGTGAAGAGGTTGGCTAACAAAACGACTCGTCATGACTATTCCTCAAAAAGGGTAAATAATCAAGTGGAAGCGTATGATCGGCCAAAAGAATGGAGGTGATGAGCGGAACACAACCAAGGCTCAAAAGGCTGATAGCATGGCAATCACAAAGGTTATTTACTAAAGGTGGGTTCATTTTTTAACGAGCTTAAACCGTGGGGAACCATGCTCAGTGGTAGGTTTATTTTTTAACGAGCTTGAGGGATGAAATTTCACACTGAATTGGTAAGATAGCTTCTAGACCATACACCAACTGAAAGGGATTGAATCTGATCGCATTTCTCACCGAAGTCCTATATGCTCACAGAGCTGAGTACAGGATTAAATGCCAATTTCGTTTGTGGACTCCAATCATTCTCTGTAGCATGTGCTTAAGGACTTTGTTGATTGCCTCAACTTGTCCGTTAGCCTGCGGATAATATGGAGTAGAACTATCGTGGGACAATCCTAATTTGGCAGTCAATTCAACCATCATGTGATTGCGAAAATGCGATGCATGATTTGTGACTATAGCCTGTGATACACCAAATCTAGAAACTACATGATTAAAAAAGAAAAGAGCAGTTGTTTCGCCACTGTTGTTTAATGTAGGCATCGCCTCGGCCCATTTTGTAAAATAGTCTACAGCGACTATAATATAACCATGCCCCCTAGCCGAGGTGGGGTTACATGTCATGAAATAAATGCCCCATTTAGCGAATGGCCCAACAACAACAACTGGATGCAATGGTGCAGGTGGTAATCTGGTTTTACGATAAAAAATTTGACAAGCATGGCAACTTTTGACTGTAGTTATGCAATCTCTGAATATTGTGGGCCAGAAGTATCCTGCTCGTAAGATTTTTTGCGTAGTAGCGTAACCAGATAGATGCCCCCCAAAAGCACTTGAATGGCAATCATTCAAAACTTTTTCGGCCTCCTCATGCGTGAGGCACCTTCGCAGAACTGTATTGATACCATGACGGTAAAGCATATCGCTAATGGTCAGGTAGTCTTTGGCTTGGTATCGAGTACGCCGATGTTAAGAGTGAGAGGTGTTAGGCCTAAAATTTTGGGTTTGGAGATAGACCAGTATATCCCCATACCACGAATCGCTTGATGATATCAGAAATAGAGTCTCATCCATGATTGATGCTTTGGATGTCAAATCGTTGGATGATGAGGGAAGGTCACAAAGTAACTCTGCGAAGACGAGAGATTTCTTTGATTTGGATTTGGTGAATTCCAGATCAAACTCCTGCAAAATGGATATCCATTTGGAATATTTTCCCCCCAGTAATTGACGCGACAGAATGTAGGTCATAGGGTTGCAATCTGACACAATGGTAGTTTTGCGAAAGAGAACATAGTGTCAAAATCTCTGTACTGCTTGAATGGCTGCTAAAGCCAGCTTTTCAACATAGGAGTACTTTCTTTCTGTATCATTAAGGTTTCTACTTAAATAATATATAGGATGTTCTATTCCATTATCTTCTTGTACTAAAACCATGGCGATGGTTGTATCTGCAGCGACGAGATACGGGTTAAAGTCTTTTTGATAGTAAGGAGCATACATTAATGATGCTCTTATCAAGGAATCTTTTAAAGCATCAAAGGAAACTTGTGCAACTTGATCCCAGTGGAAGGGTACTCCTTTTTTCAAAAGACGCGTATAACCTTTAGCGATTTCAGCATAATACAGAATGAACTTCCTCAGATAGTTAGCTTTCCCTTGGAGTCTCTGAATCTGAAGCAAATTCGAAGGTGGAGGCATGTCAAGGATTTCCTAAACCTTACATGGGTCGAGTTGAATTCTGTCCTTAGAAACTACGAAACCAAGTAATTGACCAGAACCAACACAAAACATACACTTGTGCAGATTTAGTCATATCTTGTAGTGTCGACAACGTATAAATATGGTTCTCAAATGTTGTGGATGATCAGTCCGCTTTCACAAATGAGCCAATCGATCATCGAGATACGGTTGAAAGATGTGCTTGATGTCATGGAAGGCGTAGTTCATCGCCCTCTGAAAAGTTTCCCCTGCGTTCTTCAAACCAAAAAGTAGTTTACGGTACGCAAATGTGCCCCACGGACATATAAATGCAGTCTTCAACTGGTCCTGTGGGCGGATATTGGTTTGGTTGTACTCAAAAAATCCATCCATGAATGAAAATATTTTGCATCCGGCACATATATCAATTATCTGGTCAATGAAGGGTGTAGGGTAGTTGTCCTTTGGATACACTTGATTTACATCCCTATAATCAATGCACACTCTAATTGTTCCTTGCTTTTTCATCACAGGAACAATATTCGGTACCCAATCAGTGAGAGGAACAGGGTAAATGAAACCAACATGCAAAAGTTTTTCAACTTCTACCTTAATGGCAGCGGCTTTCTTCGGGTGAACCCGTTGAAGCCGTTGTCATACTGGTTTGACATCTGGATACATCTTGATTTCATGTTCAACAATTTTTAAGTCAATGCCTGGAATTTCTTTATATGACCATGCAAAGACATCTCTGAATTCGCAAAAGAGAGCACAGTAAATTTCCAGTTCTGATGGGGAACAAGATTTGCCAACCTGAATATTCTTTACAACTTTGGGTTTGGTCGAGATATTAATGGCGATAGTTTCTTCAATATTGGATAGATTTCACTCGGTATCCTCTGTATTTATAGTATTTGATAAGAAATCAAAAACTGAAGGATGATTAAAGTCGCTTGAATAATCTTCATTGTTATCTTGAACGTGGGAATGATGGTGGTAATCTTCCCATGGCGTCTCTTCTATCATCATCGACTGGATGATTCCTTTGTCTGTAGAATGTATACGAGACCAAGGATCGGAAGAGGTAGCATACTTTAGAGACCTATCTATCCAAACACTCGTTGAGTGTTGATTTGGGTTTGCCGCCCAGGCCCAGAAGATTGATTGCTACAAAGATTCTATGGGGCTTGGGGGCAATACCTCGCAGTGATCCACACTATCAAAATTGTCAGAGTTCTTCTTAATCTCAAGTGATGTAGAAGATATCATATGACAGGTTTCCACTATGGCCACTTTCGCAAGACCAGTTGGAGGCGAGAGGGTAAAAGTACCCATTAAGGAAGGGTCTTTTAGGAGACCTACTCTGACATTTTGAAGCGATTGAGAACTTCAATGGATCAGTGGAATGCTTCCAATATCTTGTGAACTATTAGGAAAAAGGGCTAGTTGGTCAACGATTGTAATTCCACCTTGGAAGGGAAATGCAATCTTTCTAAAATATGTAGACACAATGGCAGCCATGGCATAAATCCAGGGCCTTCCTAGCAAGATATTTTAGTCAAGGTTTCCAACAATGACCTTGACTTCAATCTCTACTGTCTTGCTCCCCAGTTCAACTTGCAAGTTACTTAAAATCCCATATGGCGTGTATTTTCTTCCATCGAATGCTTTTAATGTCATTTATGATTGCAACAAGGGTGGTGAACCTAAATTTTTCTAGCAACTCTTTGACATAATACAAGTAGATGCCTCCTCATCAATGATTGTTCGATGAACAGTTTTATTGAGGGCTTTTACTTGTATAAGGAAAGAGAGTTGGGCTGGTAACTGAAGTGCGTATCCTTTATGATTAAAGGTCACAAGATTGGAATCCACTGGATCAATCCCACCTATTGCTGATAACAAAGCCTGCTTTTGGGAGGGGCAATTCTGCAGTACTTCAAGTGTCGACATGGCGGATGGCGATTGAGTCAGATCCTCCACTATATTATAATTCTGTGCAACTCAAGCACGGGGATTAAATGTCGACTTATGTATGACTCCCTTTGGCGGCTTTATAGTCAATTCAGGAATAATGGGTGGAACAACTTCTGGCGAAGTTGTTGTCGAACTACTTGGTTGATCTGTAGCCTGGTTGTTTGACGACATTGGATTCCCGTAATCTTTATTACTTTTCGATATCAAAGCATCATTTTGCTGTTTCAAAATGGATAGCATAAGCACTTGGGATGTGGAAGCATGATCGATACCAACTAGATTAGTTTCTGGGTTTGGAAATGGATCAGTCAACATTGCTGAGGTACTTGAAGTCTTTAAAAATTTCGTAATCTCAGCTCGATGTGGACAATCTTTCGTCTAATGCTCGTCATTACATATGTAACATGGATTACAAGGTTTCTTTTACCCAGTGGGGTTCTTAGAAGATTTTTCAGGAGTTGAATTCTCTTGTTTCTTCTTATTATTTTTCCCTTTTTTCTTGCCCCCTGGTTGCTTTGGATTCTTGCCCTTGTCAGATGACACGACATTAATCTCTGAGGCAAGAAGCTTGTCATTTTCTTTTTGACTAGAAACTGCAAGGGATTTACCAGATGGGGCCTTTGTGGTTTGAGTGCTTGAGGTACCAATCACGCCATCATCGGCGTGAGAGTCCCTGTTCGATTTAGGAGGGGTTGGAATGGAAAATTCTGGTTTAGGAGCATCAAGAATTTTATCGTAGAGCGTTCCAAACTGAGTATAGATCAAGTCTAAATATTGGGCACGAGCAACGACTTGCTCTTTAGTGACAACTCCTCCTTTTTCCATGTCTTCAGTGATAGAAGGCAATAAGGACTTAATAAACCACTCAGCTAAAATCTGATCAGGAACATAAGTCTTTACCATTCAACGATGATGTCACCACTCATGAATAGGATCAGATATGTGAGTGGCCATGGTTTGTTTAAAGTTGTTAAGGAGTTCCGTTCCCATTTTGTACCTTATGGGTAACTGAAAGTGGGTTAGAAAAGTAGTGGCAAGGGCGCTAAAGTTATTGAACAAAGCTCTAGGAAATTCAATATACCATTTTGCTGTCGGACTAGTTAGCATTCTCTGAAAAAGGCGAAGCCTAATTGAATCATCATTTAGGGTGTTAGATGAGCACCACAAATGAAAATTCATCATGTGATTCGATGGATCTTCGCTTGGATTTCCATTGAATTTAGGAATATCGGAGGGAATTTTATGACGAATCGCTGGCCACCAAGGGGCATATGCAATTGGATCATTCGTCAGCTGGTTCAAATCTGGTAATTCTATAGTTGCTACAAAAGGAAACTATTGATTCAGGTTAGGTGAAGCATACCCAAGATAAGATGGAATCGCCTAAGCAGTAGGTCTTTGCATACCAACATAATGTATTTGATGCTGGTAACTTTGATAAGGTTGTTGGACATAACCAGTATAGTGTGGTTGTTGATAACCGTTTTGAAAATGTGGTTGTCCATTACCTACAAAGCCTTATTGCTCAGGTCCTCGATAGGTTTGCTAGAATTGTGGTCGTTGGTATTGAACCAGCCATGGTTGTTGGACCATTTGCTATTGCCCAATACTGGAAGATTGACCAAGATTTGGAGTGATAATACCCATTTGAGCTTGAGTCATTCCAAGTAAGGAAGCACTAACCTGAGGTTGTGATTGAGCCGTAGAGACAAGAGGCTGTTGTAGTGCAACATGAGAGACTTGAGGTTGACACACAACCGACAGTGCTTGGACTTGCGATACAGTCACAATAGCATGTGTAGTGGGAATATTCGACACAAGTTGGATTGGTTGCATTGAATATACAACCCTTGGTAGTTGAGGCAGTATTGGTACCCAACCGCTGGATGTAATTCCAGTTTGACCTGAATTTTGTTGTAAACTCTCATATGGTTGTTCTCCAGGAGGGAACAATGAAAAAGCATACTGCCCTCCATATGGCGGCAGTCCAGTGTTCAAAGGATATATCGGTCTTTGAAGACTGGTCTGCCCAAATTGATACTGGCATGCAGGATCAATTTGCTAAGTTTCAACATAAGAAATACTAGATGGGACTTCAGATGAACAAATAGGAATAGACCATGTCGTCGAAACAGCCCCTGAGTGGACTCCAGCTAGTGATTGATAACTATCTAGGACAGATGGTATACCAGCAAACATCGTAGGAATGGCAGCAGGAAGTTCTGCTATAACTGTATCAGATGACACAGTCCTAGATGTTGATGGCTGCTTAGACATGTTTAGTCTATCCAAAATATTTCCTAGCGATTCGTCAGGAACTTGCGATGAAGGATGATTAAAAGGACGAACTTCAGGAGTAGAAGGATACAGATGAATCCCAGTTCTGAAATGTAATGGGGTATTGGATGGAGGATCCTCTATTATCTCCTCTATAGTAATCAGACCAGGTGGAAGAGGTAGACCGTCAAGTCCATTGAATATTTTTGGAGCCAAAGAAGGTATAGCTTCTGCAATGACAGATACCGGAGGGGTAACACCTTCTGAATTATGGAACTCAACTCCCAGATGTTCAGGTAAGTGAACTTCATTCTTTGGATCAGCTATAGATGGAGCTGTTTCAGGTATAGAAGTGTCGACCGTTACATTAGGATTAGTTCTAATGTCCTCTTGTAAGTGTGGAACTTCTTCTCTAAGGCAGATGTACCAGAAATGATCGGAGTAACTATAGTCTCTGACGATGTTGAAACAAAAGTTTCAAATAAACCAGATGAATTGGACTCAGTTAAACGAGACCATTTTTCCCGGAATGGCTTCGTTTCTGGAGTCAAAGATGGTTGACTTGCTAGTCTCCGCGAACGACGGGGTTTTGATTGACTTTCTTCCACAATTGCGGATTACTTGATCAACTCAAAATTAAGGGGAAAATAATGTTATTTCGAATTTAATAAATTTTAATGACGCTTTGACACAACTTTGCTTTTTCAATTTTTAAGAGTCGAGAAAAAGATAAAGATGACTCTAGTCCCCTTTGATTTTTAATGAGCCTAAAGTGACAAGTGCTCAGATGGACCTTTTCTTTTAAAGAGTCAAAAAGGAACGAAAGTGACTACTCTGGAAATCTAGACAGAGGGATTACCAAACCAATTGCAAAACTGCAATATACACCTTGGTGATAAATTAAAGAGAAATTAACAAGGACTTATGTACGACAGTCAATATTCCCGAATGCTATGTTCAGTGCATTGCGATCGATAGGGCGGCATACACGGCTTCCTATGGATAAAGGATATAAGCCTATTGTGGTCTCCCAATATATACTCGACGGTATGGGGAGCACAATTCCATGCTAGCACTTGTCGTATCAAGGAGGAGGAATCACCCAACCTTCAATGACAACGATAGTTACTAGTTTTTACGATGCCGAAACACGTCTCTAGGCTAGACCTCTAGATGTGTTGCATTAGGTTCCAAAGCATTGTTAAGTTCATTGAAATTTATTTTAGAGTTGATCTTGTTTAAATTTTTCCTTTCAATGGTTCACCGCATGATGTTGACTTGAAATTCCTAAAATGCAATCTACAATGATAAACAATCGTTGTTTATTTTGAGCAATGAAAATCCTAGCTACTAAGGAAAGAAAATTACGATTCTTTCAAACAAAGAGCAAAGAGCACACACTAAATGCACTTTTCCTAAATCATTTTTCGCACACAGTCTAAATGCAAATGCAAATGCATGTATTTGTTTTTCATTCCCCTTAATGTGAAAAATGCCAAAAAGGAAAACTAAGTATAGCAAAGATCTGAAATATTTTACTCAAAGCGACATTTCGACAATTTCTTTTTCAAAATAGAAAGGAAGACTAAACGACACTTTTCAATTTCGAATAGAAAATGCTTTTGACACTTCAAATATCAACAAATCAAATCAAGTACATGACAAAAAGTTCAATCGACTATCCAGGGAAGGAAGACTCCATGACACTTCTCTTTTTGACACAAAATGACAGTTACGACACTTTTTGTACCAAAACGACAGATCGATTTAAGAAACTTTTCGACAAAGGACTATAAATGATGGACAAATACATAAAATCATTTACTAATCCTAATCAATGGAGGCTAAACTATGTGATGCAAGTAGGCTTTAGTAATGAGGTACTGTTCATAAGCAGCAAAAAGCAACTAAACAGAGCTGGAAACAAGGACAAAAACCCCAAATTTCAAGAAGAGAAATTGGCTCAGTCAGTCTTCGCACCTGGGCTTCACAGAAACAGGGATGCATCACACTTTTCAGGCTCGGGAGGTGCGATGCATACTGGTTGACATTGACAAACAGTGCAATGGGCCAGGGAGCGCAACTGAGATGGGTTTTGGCTCAAATTTGCACCTGAGAAAAGTACAGAGGAATGATCTTGAGAGGTTACTGAGCTACCAAAAGGGCATCTAAAATGCTTGTAAGTAAAATGTTAATTTCATAAACTAAACCGGAGATTGACTGAAGCAGCATTCATCTACTATGCAATTGCAGAGCAAGAGCAGTTCAAACGCTATCTGGCTAACTTCAGGCTCTATCTATAGTTTATAAAACAAACAACAACAAACAAACATCTATTCAATCCCCAGTGGAGTCGCCATTTTGTTTCTGGGAAAACTAGTGTCTTTTCGATCAACTAGTCCTCTAGGATTGGAAGCTACCCTAGAAACAAACAGTTTAAAGAAATTTGCGATTTCCTCTATGTATGATAGATAAGAGAGAGGAAAAGGAACCAACCTAGATCTTCCGATTAACTCCTTGCTTGATCTCTCTCCCCATTGACATAGCTTGCAACTCCCCTCCGTACTTATCCCGCTTGGAGAGTACCTGTAGAAACACAGTAACAAAGAACTATCAAAGCATCTCGATCTATTATATCATAATCATTACGAAATCAGAAACATAATGAACATACAATGGCATTCACAAATAACAACATTCACAAATACACAATTGTATGGAAGAAAACTCAAAGAAATTTATTAAATAGAAGGGAGAATTATAACCCAGTTGTCTGATCCAGCATCATCCTCCCAGCATCAAAGCCCTCTTCACCTCATGAAATAGCAAAATCACCCAACAATATAGTGCTCTTTCTCAAATACAAACTATCAGCACTTCCTTGCAATTCACAAAATTCCAGCCTCCGGATCTCTCAGATGAGGGATCCATTTATAGATGTGTGCAAGGGCATGAGTCATCTCTGGGTTTTTGATTAGTGTCATTCCACTTGTTGTTTTTGGTTCCACTTGGAGATTTCTTGGATCTCTTACTCATCCCTAGGTGAATTTGGAGAGGCAAGTGTCATAGGAGAAGTTTCTAAAGATTCCATGAGCATCCACTTAGCAAACTGTCTCGGACATTTGTCCATCCTCTCTCATCACACCCTACAAAAGGCCTCATTAGTATGCATCGTACCCTGAGAGTGGAGCAGTCAGTATGGTCCAGTTTTGGCCAGTTCTGGATGGTTTTTCGGGTGGAACTTCTAGGGAATGATGTAATAAATTGACCATGATATTTTAGGGTATGAAACAACACTTTTAGGGGTTAAAGAGCCCTAGTTTATCGACATATAAGATTGGGGTTGAAGTGCCCAAATATGTCTATAACAAGGAGAGCGGGAGGCAATAGAGAGAAGGAGAGAGGCAAAGAGGGAGAGAATGGGAAGAGAGAGAGAGAGAAGGGGAAGAGAGGGAGAGAGAGAGTGTATGTTTGTGTGGTGAGATAGAGAGAGGGAATAACAAAGAGACACAAATACAAATATATATATTATATAGTATTATTTAACCAACCTATATCCATCTTAACCTGAGATCTATCAAGTGCCAAGAGGGATCCAATCTCTTGAGGTGCAAACCTTTCCTCAAGTTTTGCACTAAAAAGAGAAGTTTACACCTCGAGATATTGGATCCCTCTCGGCAGTTCATAGATCTAGGGTTATGATGGATCTAGGCTAGCTAATATGAAATTAAAGTAATTGTTATTTGATATTATATCTCAAAAATTAAAATTGATCTTCTCAAATTGGAAGTAGATTCAATGAATAGATTTTAAAAAAATATATAAAACAATTATTTTTTTATTAAAAAATATATTTTTAAAATTACAAATTATTAGAGATAAATAATGCAAAGTTGGCTCAATTATACATGATGTGAGGCTGAAGAAGTGTTTAAGGAATGAAAACCTTTCAGCTAATCTTTAACAACCTTTCAATCCTCTATTGCTTGTAAGTTTAGATTGCTTGACACAATTAAAATGACTAACATAAACAACTAATTCATGCTATTGTAGTACTTGTTAGGTAGTCATATTTTTTTTCCTAGACTAAATTAGTCATTCATGTTAGTCATTTTTAGTTGTATTGCTTATTATCTAGTCATATATTTTAACCCGCGACTAAAGTAGCGATTTATGTTAGTTGTTTGTATTTGGGTCACTTAAGATTGCTCTTTTTTGGTAGCGTTTCACTTGGAAAATTTGTGGAGACTAACGTTTTTAGTCACCTAGTCACTAATTTCTCATTTTCTACTAGTGATGCATTAAATCTACCATGTTGGCCATCCTCTAGAAGGCATCATAGAGATCTCTATTGTTTTCCATTTTCCTTCTTCTTGCACGTTCAATATCTGGTTATCATTCACACTTGCAATTCACATCAGCGAGAAGATCGCTCTATTACCAAACTTGATCCATTTTCTCTTAGACCACACATGCATACTTTAAAGAAGATGAAACATAATGATGACCATCAAATCAAAGGACACACACAAGTTGATAACATAGTTCACCTAGTTTGGGTTACATCTATGGGCCCAGTGTCAAGAGTGGGGAAGCTGCTTCATTAAATGATGCAAGATGATGATGAGTATAGTTGTCATTACAAAGAAATCTCACTCGTATGGTCCCTCCTTTAGCATAAAAATATATTAAATTCTTACATGAAGTGGCATATAAGTATCCTCCAACAGAATGGTAAACAAGAATCTCAGCATCAAAAACATCATCTCAACAAATCAAAATAAAGACATGGCATCAATACATCATCTACCTCCACTTCCTGGGATGGCCTAAAAATGCACAACTCTGCTGAAGAAATGGACTGCACCATTGAATTCGTGGCATGAAATCTAAACTTGATCCCTTGTTGACACCGTCAAAATATGGACACTAGGGAATCTCAAAGATTCCCCAAATATTCCATCTTGCTTGATTGAATGGAGTTCTACTACTCAGTTGACAATTCCGAGCTCACCACTGCACTCCTTGTAAAAAACTAAGTAATTTGAGTATAAATTCGGACTGGTTCAGAAACTATTAAAAATCAACCCTTAGGGAATCTTTTAGAATCTTCATGATTCTACAAAGATTCCTCTTTGCAATTTCACTGAAGATCTACTGCTCAGATCAAAAAATTGATCACGCCATCAAACTTTTGGAAAAAATTTGGTTCTTTTGAGTATAAAGTTGGTATGATTCTGTCACTGTGAAAATTTGGCCCCAAGGGAATCTAAAGATTCCTTAATCATCAAAGAATATTCCTATAAATATTCCCTAAGAATCTGTCTCGAAATTTGTACTAGAAGAGTTCCAACCTAGTCATGGTTCCCGCACCTCAGGGTTCCCCACCTTGACGGATGCGCTCATTGTTATGTTCAACCTTCGTTCATTGGCGAATGACAAAATATGTGGGGTTTAAATAAGTTTTGGAGGGTAGATTTCCCAACAAGACTGTTGGGTGAATTGGTGGGTTTACTATATTGGAAGACAGAGGTCCTGGGGTAAAACCCATGGGCCTCCCCTATATAACATATGGTTATGTTTATAAAAAAGGCATGTTTTAATATGGCAGGCATCATTTTTAATGAGGAACGGTTATGTTCAAGTGGGGCTACCTGTGGGCAAGCCGACCGACGGGCTGGGTAGGTTCAAATCCTATTGGCCCCGTCGCATTATATATGGGCACCATTGGTTTGGTAGGGTCTGGTTCACTCGTGGCCCCGACCCACATATATTTATTTAATACAATGGTCGTTGGGGGGGTTGATGGGGTTGGTGGCCTGCCACTCCAATTTTTTTTATTATTATTATTATTATATGGAGACATGATCATTCAAAGTCATCGGTGGAATTTTTGGGCTTCGTTGGAAAATTTAAGTAGGTAACAAATTCGCCCTTTCTGGCCACCGAAATCCATCACCCATAAGTGCTAAAATGTGGCATCGTTAGTGGATGCCAATGGGCCTAGTTTGACTAAAACTTTGACTGGCCATAACTTTCACATACAAACTCAGATTGAGGTGTTGTTTGCGTCATTGGAAAGCTTTTGATAAGATGTTAAATCTTACCTGGTTTCACTTAAATATAGTAACTTTTATTTTTGAGTTTTTCTTGATCCCTCTTAGATATTTGAATGTCTTTAGAGCCACCTAGACCAAATCACCCTTGATTCATTGATACTAGATTCGTTATCCCAAACCAAAACCTTGCCATCAAAAAAATAAATTGTATTAACCTTATCCTTTAGAAAAGAAATAAAAAGTATATTTCTTCAAACTTGGAACACATAAGATGTTGTTGAGGTGAATGTTTCCACCTGACTCGAGCTCCAGTGATGTAGACCCAATGCCTTTCACTAGACGACACTTGTTGTCTCCAAGTTCGATAGAGTGAGATGAGATTCCCATAGATAGGGTTTGGATTTGATTGTATTCTCCTGTCATATGTCTAGAGACACCACTGTAAATAACCCATACATTCTCATCCTTGAAAGTGTCAGATAAAGTGAAGAACAAGGTTCCATCTGCTACTTCCTATACAAGTTTAGAGAGGATTTTTGAGATGTTGCTCTTGATAGAGATAGTGAGATTTTTAAGAATATTGAAACCCTTCCTTATAACCCTCACCATAGTATCAACAAAGATGTGATTTGCAATTTCCTGCTTGCACCTTAGGTCTAATACCATGTTGGAAAATATGGATACTTGTAAATTATAACTTATTTTCCTTAACTTGATAATTACTTGTGATGTTAGAAGTTCTTTCATTAATTTTTTAATTTTATTCATCAAGCACTTAACAAAACAAGAAGATCACAAAGAGACAAAGTACACATGATATAGGCTCCAAGCCAAGGAAAAATCCCTCCATGGGGAAAACCCAGAAAATGTCTCTTCTTCTTTATAATCTTCTTTACAAAGAGACTTCGAAGACCCAAAGACCAAATCCAACCAACCCTTCAAGACCCAAGCCAACCCCTAGCAAAATCTACTACAAAATAATTTCAAAACTTTGATACTACAACATAACTACTTCAACTTCAACCCCATCAACATAATTTCATCCCTCCAATTTCGGCCTCTTGCAACTACATTAGAATTTTGGCTTCTTGTAGCTAACAACTTCAAAAACCTTAGCGAGATAGAGATAAAGACAACCTTGAAAAACTTCGACTTCTTATCCTCTTCTTCATCCTCTAGCTACTCTTCTTCACCTTTGATATTGTAGATCAAACTAGCTTGAGATGAGTGTGCAAATGAGGTCGAGCTCCCTCATATTTATAACCTTTCTTGATGGTCGAATACCCCTCCTTTAGGCTGAATTTTCCTTTCTCTTGGGCCAAGTTGGTCTTGGTCTTATCCATGGCTTTTACAAGATAAAATAAATATTTTCCTTCAATGAGTCTAAATGGGACCATGACACATGATCAATATTATTCTTTATCCTAGAAAGACCTAGAAGACATAAAGCATGAAGAACATGATTTTGACTAAAACTTGAGTATGAAACCCATACTCCAAAATAAAATATAATTTATCTTTCTTTATAAATAACATAAAATGTCATGATTACAATTACATCATAATGAAGAAAAAACCTAGTTACAATTTTCAACATGGACCTAGTGGTCACGTGGATCTAGAGATGGAAGATAATGAAATATCGCTTGTAACGTGCAAGGGGAGTGAAAAATGTGAAATGGGAAAATGAGACCACACAATCAAAATTAGAGTTTCCCAAGTAGTGCCCTTCCTAAATCCATAGTTAAATAGGGGATATCCCATGGGACTAGGGTTGAGGATTATCCCCCCATCTAAGGTGAGCGAACAAAACTACAATCAAAACCCTTCCCTCTTCAAAGTCCCCCAATAATACATGACAACTATGCCCAATGAAATGCAAGCATAAGTACCTGATTGCACATTACAAAACATCCCTTTAAGATTTGATTTCCCATCTTCAAACATATGCTCTCGACAGGTGGGTGAGGGGACATATGACCTAGCTTGGGCAAAAAATTTCAAGTTTCAAAACACATTAGCTACATTGGTGGCTTTTAGGGGCTATTGGTTGTTGTCTAAAGACAAATCTAAGAGAAAAATTCTCCTATGGGGCCACCCACGTTTTGTGGGTAAAATCTGGCTCCAACTGGGACATGGGCTCATTGTAGAGTGCATGAACCTATAATCAAACGGGCTATCATGATAACACCAACAATCCTCTAGGACCATAAACCTATATTCTGCACATCATAAACAATGTTGGAATCATTTGTCTTGGTCGTACATTTATCGCCCATGTTTTCATCAAATAATAAAAACCATACAAAAACATAGATCTATTTTAAGATGCATGTCTAATCTAAATGTACCTACTTTAACATGATAACATGAGATGATGATATTAACTATGCAAAATCAATATGAAATGCTTGCTATTCTAACATGCATGCTACACTATGAAAATGCTAAGTATAATCATATAACCAATGTAGCTAGCATATAATAAGATCAAGATCATATGTACTATCCCTATCATCAATTATGATATACATTTGAAACCAAACATGACAATCATGACACTCATATGCAAGGTCACAATGGTGGGAGGTGGGAAAATAAAGCACCCATGAATCATGTAAAGGAACAACAAACAAAGGAGGGGAATATGAGTCAGGCCTACATCATCTGGTTTTTCCTTAATTTTTTCTCAAAGTTTATTTTATTCATGAAGTTCCCTTTTATATTCTCATGTTCCGGTTGAGAAGGATAGGAGGGAAAATAAGGTAGACAAATGTAATTACACTAATTAGGTTGCCTATTGCAAGGATCATGCTGAAAATGGGAGACCACAATGTGTTCATCATTTTTAATACTAAGGCCCAAGGATTGCTCAAAAGTGATAAATGTTTCATGGACATGGAATACAAGGCAAATAAAGATCCTCATCAGGTTCATCGTCAATATCATAAATCGGGTCTTTGTCAAAAGTGATAGCTAATAATATACCGTTTCCCTTTTGCAACATGCAAGTAGTATTCAATGTCAATTTTCAAAGGATCCATGTTATCACTTTCATTAGGGGAATTTTGAGGTATAAAATGGGCCTCCTAAGGAAATTATAAAATAATGGTGGAAATAATAAAATAAGATTAGATTACATCATCAAATTTCAGAGGGAAAAAATAAAAAACTATTTTTTTCAACTTGTATTTTCAACTTATCTCTCTATGGGTTTACTCAAATTTCGAGTGGCAACACTCGTACAATGAAAAATTTGATTCCTCTTCCAAGGAATACCCATGTTGCATACTTTCGATGGACCCTGCTACATGAAAAATGTGATTGCAATCATTTTTTTCATGTATTTCTCATTTTTCATGTAGCAGGGTCCATCGAAAGTATGTAACATAGGTACTACTTGGATGAGGAATCAAATTTTGCATCCAACGAGTACTCCCGCTCGAAATTTGAGTAAAACCTTAGGGAGATAAGTTGAAAATATGAGTTGAAAAAATAGTTTTATTATTTATTAATTTATAATTTTTTTACTTTTTTACTCCAAAAATGGTGAGTCATCCCCCATGGTTGATATCATCATCTTGAAACCTATTGGTTCTTATAAATTTTATTTTGGTTGTACATTTTTCTTATGAGACCCATTTTAGACCTCAAAATTCCCCTAATGTCTCTTCAAGGGCCTCAAAAGGTGTATAATTAGGAATAATATCCTTGACAGCAATATGCCTAGCGTCAACTTCACTTTCCACAAATTACCCTTCTTCATTGGTGTCATAGAAATGATCTTTGTTGAAATGATGGCTCATGATCTCCCAATTCCCTTCTTCAATATTAAAGAAATCACTAATACCCAAGGGGTTAATTGGGTCGTCTTTCTCAAGCTCTTTGATATATACAATGTTAGAGATAACGTCCTTGAAAAAGATGGGGCTATATTGAATTTTACTTTCTAAGAGCCTTCTTCATCAAATTCCTTATATTGCTTCCATTCAAGATCTCCCTTAATGTCTTGATCAATGATATCATCTTGATGATCTAGAAAAGGATCCTCTTCTTCCTCATGATCATCCTTACGTTCAATGAAGTATTCCTTTTTAAAATCAATATCTAACATTGGGAAAGTCTGGTCCTTTGTTTGATAATGCTCAAGAAAGTTATCGAAGAATTCTTTGATTCATGAAATACTCCTAGGCTTGCAATTATACAACCATGAGTCATCATCTTGAAGGGATATTATGAAAAAAATTATGAGCACGTCATGATGAACCACATTAGCTTTTGTGGTATATGTAGCAAATTGTGTCACATTGTCAATAGAAATATATGGATCACCATCAAACTTGGGTTCCCCGAGTATTATGTGTAAGGTGACATGGTTTGGGTATCCAAGAATGCTAGCGATGTCCAAGATTGGGATTTTATTAAGGTAATACGTCATATTAGGTCACACATATCAATCATGTATGAGTCACTAGGGTGAATTCAAATATTCCTTGAGAGATGCTTGCTTCACCCTTCAAGAATTAACTTTGAGGTTCAATGGTGAACAAGGGCTTTGTTCATCCAATGGAGTCACTAGAACAGGATCTATAATGTTGTTAAAGGAATCACCTCTACAAATATTATTCCAAAGAGGAAAATTTTATTCCTCCCCAACAACAATGCCAAAATGTCACCACATAATCTAGCAAGGCCCTACAAAGGGAAAACTATGGGACAATTACTAGACCAAGTGACAACAATGGGGCAATGACCCATTGTCACCTTAGTTAAATTCCCTTTCTCTCCACAGACTTTCACCAATGGGAGGAGTCTCAGTGAGAAGAGAATCACTTAGAATGAGTATATCAATGATTTAGTTGTGGAGAGATTTCACAAAGCCCATTGAAGGAGAGAGAGACACAACAATGGTTCAATGCTTCAAGGAAGCTAACACGCTCTCCAAGAAAGGATTTGAGAGATCAACGCCTAGGGTTTTGAACATGATGATGATAATAGGTATTCTAAAGGTCAAGACTCTAGGAGATGAGGTAGGACGTCCCATAGAAGCTCTATGTGATGATTCAACTCTGCTAAAGGGCTCTTTGCTCTCTTTGAGAGACCTAAGAAATACTTGCGCTAAACCGAGGGTTTTATGAATAATCGTTGGAACATATACTACCAAGGTAATCACTAGGTGAAGGCAAGGGAGGAGAAAATGTTTCTTGTGATTTATTCCAATGAATACTAATCTCATACAATCCTCAAAGAAGTCCCCAAGGTGAGAGAGAAAGAACTAGTTTTTCCCTCTTAGAGTAGCACCTAGGCCAAGAGATTTTATGGATGAAACTTGGGTGCATGCCCACCAAACTTGGAGCATAGGTAGCCTAGAACCTAAGCTTGGTGTTTGGACCCTCGGATTCCCAAAAAACGACCTCTTTAAAATTTCACTGCAAGCCTTGGATTTCCGCCCTACCTTTCAGGGATCGATGTTTAGGAGGAGAAAATATGTAGAAAGAGGAGTTTGATCACCGAAATCCTTGGATTGGTGCCAAGTCCTTTGAGCTATGGATTTTTAGATGCATTAGATTGGCCAAATTTGTCCTCAAGGAGGTCAAAAGTTGATTCCCTAGCTACCAACCTTGAATAATATCCTACTATTAAAATATGGAGTTTCATGAAGTAAAATAACATTTCATCTCTAGGAACATTCATTGCATGTTATATCATGAGTAACATATGCAAGAGCCGACCAAATATCTTCCAAAAAAATTCTTCAACAAAATTAGGACACAATATAATTTACTTTAGTTGCGATAGTTACATACATTAAACATTTTCAAGAGAAAGGTTTCATCAACAAAAGAACTTACAATATAATCATGCAATATATCCATCCATATTCAAGAAGTAGGTCCAAGACAAGATCAAAAATCAACTCCAAATATCATACTACATCCAAGATACTCCAATAGCTTCTAAATAAAAAGTGAAAGTTCTTTTAAAAGATAAGAATCCAAGTGATATTGACGAGTTATCACAAATGAGACTCACTTCTATTTATGAGTCTCTCTAAATCGAATTATCCTAATGAGCCCCAAAAATTATAACGTAATGTGTTGAAAACATGTATTGGTCACAAGTTAACCAAGTAGCTATCACAAGTTATAAATTAGCCATTCATATGCAAGTCGACTTGATGATGTCATGATGATTTAGGATTGTTGGAGGGCCATGTTGAGTCCTCTAAGTTCCATGGTGAGAGAGAGGGATATAATAAAGAAGAAATAGGGGACGAACCCTAATGTTACATGCAAGTTATCACATGGAGTCCCAAAGTGGGTTTCAGGTACAAATTCTGGTCTCATGGGTTTCTGGATGAAAGAAAAGCATATGAAATGCTCCAAATTATGGATTTAATAATAGTTTATACCTTCCCATGTCTCAAGGGTGAGTCAAACTTCCCCTGGGCCTTGGAGTAGCTGCACGATCATGCTAAGTCATTCAAGGCACATTAGTCTAAGTGCATCATGTCTCGAATGATGTGGGGCAATGAACAAATTGCTGAAGGTGTTGAGGGTGCCCATGGAATGAAAATGATGCTCTAACACATGATGGAGACCCATGGATATCAACGCATCCCCTAGGTGTGTCAATATGATCCTCAAGTGGGCTTGGGCCCTAGTTCAGTTGCCCATCCCATGATGAAACCACCTGACAATCACATATAAGATCCAATGTGCTTCCTCACCATTAGGTACAATAATTCATTAGTGTGTCTAAGTGAACAAAACTTGTTAATCAATGGCACATTGAGACTTCATAATGGGCTTCCCTTCCAAATTTTGGGCTTTAAGCTTGTAATAATGTTACCTCCCTAGGTAGGAGTGGCTAATAAACAACCCTATTAGGTGTTCCCAACCCCTAAGGGGAAAGACAGGTCCAAGGTACATCCTTCAATTGATAGGGGTCATGTGAATAATGATGAGATGGATAGGGACATAGGGGTCTCAAAGCCAAATGCCATGGGTTCAAGGATGGTAATGATGAGGGATGTCCACATATTTAGGTGTATAGATGTAGGAGGGAGCAATCGTGGATACATAAGTTACCCTTGCCTTTGTTTTTCCACACTTATTCTTTTTCCTTTTTCCCTTTCTTGATTTTTTCTTTGTATTACTGCTCGGGGCTCCAGAAGATGAGATTATGTTGTGTATGATATAAGCAATTATTACCCCCTTAAGGTGAGGAAGTTCATCGCCCACTAGGGTTTAGGACATGCATGGGTTCCTTAATGATATGGGGGCACTCATAAGCCCTAGGAACCAGGGTGATGGCAACAATGATAAGGGGTAGAGCTCATGTTTTGGATTTTATCCACATTCTTTTTTAATGTCTCAACCATCTTTTGCATTTTTTAATTTAATTTTATTTTGTTTCTTACTTGTGGCTACGATATGATTTTAGCGTTATTTTAGTTGCATCAAACTTTGGGGCAACATTTCTAGGACCAACCCAAACATGTGGACAAGGGTAGTGGGTGTACCAATTCCTTGTGGACCCAGTGGTCATGTGGACCTAGAGAGGGAAGATATTGAAATAAGGCCTGTAATGTGGAAAGGGGAGTGAAATATGTGAAATGGGAAAATAAGTCCGTTCTACCAAAATCAGTGTTTCCAAGGTAGTGTTGTTCCTAAATACATAGGTCAATAGGGGATATCCCATGGGATTAGGGTTAAGGGTTAACCCCCCATTTAAGGTGAGGGAAAACATCTGGAGTTAAAATCCTTCCTTCTTCCAAGTCCCCAAATAATCCATGCCCACTATGCCCAAGAAAAAAAAACATAAGCACCTGATTTCACAATGAAAAACATACCTTTAGGATTGGATTTCCCACCTACAAACATATGCTCTTGATAGGTGGGAGAGGGGACATATGGTCGTCTTAGGGAGTGGATGTCAAGTGGCACAAAAAATCAGATACACTGGTGGCTATTAGCGGTTTTTGGCTACTAGCTAAAGACAAATCTATGAGAAACAATATCCTATGGGGTCACCCACTTTTGGTAGGTAGAAAAACTTGTGCCCAAATTAGTAACCACCTATCCTAAAATTTACACTACTAACACTCTACCTCCTAATTTTTTCATCACCCTATTTGACCTATCGATCATTGATGTTTTCAAAATCTGTTTCTATTGGATACAGATATATGAATATATTTTCATCTCCCATTTGAATCATGCTAATTTGATACCATACAAAGCATTGTGCCTAAAATAAAAACTATCTGTTTAGGCTTGAAATTGAAAACAACTTTTTCATGCAGGTTATTTCTTAGAATATTTGACATATCATTTCAAAGAAATTCAAGAACTTATATATACTTACAATATCGCTATGAATCTACTTCAATCTAGCTTTTGAATCACTCCAATATCAAAATAAAAAGTTATCATCAAAATACCATTGGGCAGTCTAGAATGCCATCCCTCCATATCATGTTGAAAATGAGAACTATTTAGCATATCATTTTTTACATCTATTTTATATGTAATTTTTGATAATATTATTGTTAACAATTATTGGAAGAAGAAACTCTATACAACTCTATTCTTCCATAATCTCACCTTTTATTGCAAACAAGTAGGTCATAGAAGGATCAAGAAGGTTAGTCAAAGAAATAATTACTTTCTCAATTTTTTTTCCTAATGAAAAGTGAATGTCATGAAGTCATGCAAATATAATAAAGTGAAATATGAATTATTGAGCCCTTGAATGGGCCATCTCTAAAGTTTAATTTCTTAGGAGTTTACTGTGGAAGAACTCAAGATGTTTACCAATAACACCAAGACTTTACCATGTATTTACCTATCATTGTCACACCATCACTTCTCTTGTTAAATCCACAATATTCACCACTCCAATTGGACTATGAAAATATTTTAATCTACTTACACAATTCAAATCCATTCTAACACATCCCTTGAATATCTAAGAAACAAGGACTAGGTCTTTTGAAGCTACAAAAGCTAATGACACAACAAACTTAAGGAAAGATACTGATGTTGTTACATAAGAATTGACATCATAAAGCATTAATCTTTCTATGTAAGAATGGACATCTAGATGTTGTGTCACTGCTACACAAGACTTGATAGTAGGAATTGAAGTAATAAAGTAGGCCATGGAGACTATTTAGGAAGAAGGAACTACTACAACATAAGAGCTTATACCATAAAAATTTACTATAGAAGTAGTTTTTTAATTTTTCTAAGGGCTATGTTGTTATTTTCTTTAATAATTTCATTTATTCATGAACACAGTAAGTTCAACCCATATCATCATAACATTATTCATATTTACATCATTATTCATCATCATATGAAACTACATAGAAAGAACAACATCATTATCATCAATGTAGGGGAACATAAAGGAACAATGGAAGAAAAGCATGCACACATAGAGACACCAAGATTGGTCTGAGACTAGGGAAAAACCCTTGTAAATTCTTCTTCTTCTTAGATCGTCATAAAATATTTCAGAAGAGAGTACAACGAGCTCAGTACATAAACTTGCAGCAGATATTTACAGAACATAAGCATAATGTAGAACTACAAAACATCATAGAGAAACCCTTTATCCATCAAACAACTAAAGCCAATTGAAGGCAACTATTAAACCCTAGATAAAAATCTTGGATGCTCACAGAAAGGCAGACTGTGAGTGACTGAAACTTCTTAGACACCCCCTTAACCACTGTGTGTGATCATTTGTGTCTGTTCCAAACACTCCCTAGAATACTATATGCATGTGTCTAGGGACAAACACACACATAAATTCTCCAAAGCCCCGATCACTCCCTTCCTATTACTGTGTGAGCGACTGTAACTGGTCAGTCGCACCCTTGACCTCACTGTGAAAGCATATAGGGACCAACACTATCCAATATACTTCATAAACCATACATGATCTCTTTAGGCTTCTGCACGAGCTTCTGAGACATCCCAGACACACCCTTAACCACTCTATGCGTGTGTCTCGGGACCAAAATCCCCAATCTGCTTCAGAAGCCCTAGACGCTCCCTCCAAGTTTATGTGTGAGCGTCTGAGATAGCCCATATGCACCTTGACCACTTTATGCATGCGTCTGGGGAAAAAAATACTCAGTTTTGTGTGTGTGACCAAGAAACAGAAACCATAGATCCATGCAAGCTTCAACCTTGTAGTTTCAAACCCTTTTATGAGCATCCTCCGTTAGACCTGTGCGAATTAAGACAATAGAAAAGAAGAGAATATGCTTCATCAATATATCCACATGAGCTTGACGTCTCTTCTATTTATAGGCTTCCATGAGGGTCCACTTAATGTTGAGGCTGACTTGTCCAATTGTACATATGCATAAGGCCGACCTGATGCAATATACATGAGTGGGAACATAAATTCAAAAACCAACTTTTTCTTGTCCAAATAAGGTGATCTTTAGGTCGATTTTGGTCCTCTCAAATATAAGGATACATTGAAATTATTATATTCACCATATGAGATTTCCAAAGTGTAATTTGACCACAATTGCATAATTTTAACACTCCCTCTCAACTAGGGAGAATTCCACCTGCCGATATTTGTCCATCGATCAATGTCATTCAAGTGTCATCACATATCATCACTGAAAATCTCTGTCATGTAGTCATCATGCCATGACCATCTCAAGTATGTCATCATAAAAAATCATCAATGTACATCTCGATCTTTCCTTTGCTTATTCCTGCTTATCTCTTGATTGTTCCTGCTCATATGCTGAACATTCTCAAATCTAAAGGAAAAATAAATTTTCATTAGAGGGGAGTTCAATCTAGCACCCTTTATGCATCGAGCTATTACTCGGAAAATTTAACAACGGGCTACCACCCAGGGATATCGGCGCGGAGTTGAATCTATGATCTAAATCATCATCGAAGAGCATACTATCAAGGGAGAATATCTCAACCTAGAACCACATTGCGGGGCTCAATATCAACCTAGAATCTCATGGGGGAGACATAAATCTACATCTCCATATTGAGATATAGAATATCCAAACATACAAGGATCACATCTTGACCCTCGGATGACATCGAGGAGCTCAATCTCAACCTGGAACCACATAGGGTTATCTCAACCCATAATATTGCCTACTGATATTCCCATCGATGACCCTGAATAGTCATGTGAATGAACACCTGCATCATAATCAACTTGGTTTGTACACCCAAAGTACAATCTCAACTCATTGGCTAAACGGGGGGTGGTATTATCAACAATCCCTGCTTGTGGGTATGATGCCAACTGGGGTATACTCTACAAAGACCAGATGAGGGAGCGACATTCTCTGAAACTATGAATATAGGGGAGCAACACCTCCAACCATATGGGTAACAGATAGGTATCATACACTATTGTTCAGAGTTCTCTTGATGCAGAAGCATCTAGGCCTAGCCAACAATGTGATGGAGTGGTCACATGTTGTGGCTAATACAAGTTTGGTGGAAGACTTGGTTGTTAAATTGTATTAATTTCAATTATGTAAGTGGTTAATTTGTTGCCTAATTTTGAACAGAATTGGGAATAAAATGGCAAATGATCCTCCCTGCGTGGAGATCAAGCCAAGTAGTCTAGTTTGTTAGCTTAGGATAGGATTTGGATTATAAATGTGTAATTTATTCCTCCAATTATGGAGGAGATGGTTAGCTTAGCATATATATGTTTCCTTTGTTTTCTGAAGGGGAGATGTGAGAGGGATGTGAGAGGAGACAGAAGGAGAGAGAGCGAGGATAGAGAGTTAATGTGAGGACTGCATTCCTTGAGACAGAGGTATTTAATGTTTAATCAAGTCGAGGGCCAAGACTCTATATTTATTTATTGTGAATAAATAATCCGTGTTGTGGCTATGACTGTATAAACAGCCCGTGGAGGCTTTGAATACTTATTTTCTTTGTATTCGCATGAAATTGGTATGGTTCTGTGATTTCCAAATGTTATAATCGAAATACAGTCTAAAAGATTGATTGGAGGAGTTAAACCTGTCGTTTTGGTTCCGCAAGTGGAAAACCAAAAAATACACTAAGTGTTGGACGCAAACACACTTAGAATTAGAAGCGGACTTGAAAAAGTTATGAACGAGAGTTTTTAAGGTCGTCGGGTCCGTGGAACCAAGTCGCATCGCGCAGTTGGATTGGCGCGTACAAAAGTTTGTCCGCAGACCTTTGCGATTGGCGATCGCCGACACATCGCATTGGCACAGCGGAAGTGGGAGCAGTGAAGTGTGAATGTGGACATTGCGATCGCCGATAGTGATCAATGATATCGCATCATATTTTCACGAGGGAATGTTGCAAGTGCTAAAAGTGTAGTAATGAAGATGTTGATCACCGATATCGTGATCTGATCTTTGCCATCCAATCGGCCAGATCCAGATCTGCGACTATAATATAAAGCATTGCTTTGAAAAGGGAAAATGTACGTTCGATTTTGTATTTTGATATATCGGTCCCGATATTGTGTTTAAGCCTTTTCAAAGGCTTTTGAATCCTGAAGGGAAAAGGCATAGTTTATAAAGGAAAAGGGGTGTTCGATGGGATGATTGAATGGATCATTTTTTTTATCCATTTGGGGTTTTAAGGCTAAATGCATATAAACACTTCCAATGCATATAAACGTGGGCATGGAGGTATAAAATTTAATAAGGGGCTATGAAAGGGAAATTTAGTCCTAATAAGTTACATGAGTTGTGGCAGCCTTAGGGTTGCATCAATTTTTGGTATCAGAGCATGTTAAGGAAGAAATTTCCTGCGAAGAGATGTTTGCTTATGAAGATTTAAGACTACAGAGGTATGGAAATAGTAGCATGTTGAATGAATGAAGTTTGGTACCAGATTACAGTAGCGAGACTGTAGAAGAACTTTTGGGAAGTTCTTAGAGATTGTAGCAGAACTTGCAGATGCAAGAGACAGAGGAAATCCATTCAAAACACAGGTGACAGCATAAGAAAGTGTGAAGACTGCAGCACAATAGAACAAGAGAAGTTGTGAGAGAAGAACCAGATGTGTTCTTAAAAGCAGAGCAGGGAAAGCACTCAGAAGTGGCAGTGAACCTGAAGAATCCAACAAGAGATTGGACAGAGAGGACAGTTGAAGTGTTCTCGAAAGAGAGAGTGAGAGATTGTAGAAGCCTAGAGGGAGAAAAGGTGTTGCTCAAGAGAAGGTTCCAGATAGAGGATCGTGCTTACCAAAAGACTAAGTGAGGAGAGCTTAGTGAGGTAAGATCGCAGTAAGGAGGACTTGTTGTTGCAGAGGAGCGAGGAGCTCATGGAAAGAGAGGAGAAGAAGATGACTATAGAGAGTTGTAGTAGAGGTTCATAAAGAAGCCACAGTAGAAGGAAAGATGCCAAAGCAAATGGCATGAGGATGAGTCAAGAAGAGTTTGATAGAGAGAAAGCTGAGATAGATTTCCATATTGGAATATTGATGGAGATGCTGCAGAGAAGTGATGAAGACCAGAAGCATGGTTGGACCATGAGGAAAAGAGTAAAGTGGCAGAGGCTACGAGAAAAGAGAAATCAACAAGTGAAGTTAGAGATAGCAAAAGAATTGAGAAAGATTGAGCAGATATTGAGTGCTCAAGAGGAATCAGAGGAACTCAGAGAAGCAGAAGCAGAAATGGAAGTTTCCATTTGTAGACCAGAACAAGGTGAAATGTTGGGTGAAGAGGATAATGAGAGATCAGCTGAAGATCTCATGGACTATTGGCATAGTTCAGAACAATTTGAAGATATGTTGACAAGGGAAGCAGATGAGGCAATGAAGCCTTGTGATTTTAATTCTCATAGTTTGTGTATGTTTGTAGGATATGTAGAGGATGATGGACAATCTGGTGAAACTGTCACGAGCAGGAATGAAGCAATTGAGGTGAAGTATGATGGAGAATCCCTTTTAGAGGAAGAAGGTGCTGATATATTGCATCAGAAGGAGTTCATAGATGAAATTTTGTTTGGTGTGAAACAGTCAGATGAGGTTGACATAGACCAGAAGTCCAATGACAATGCCATAGTAGTACTACAAGAAGGTAAAAAATTGAATTTGTTTAATGAAATTGATGAAAGAAGTTTGAAATATGATAGTGCAGAAAATAGGACAACTTAGGAGGATTTCCAGGAAAAGAATGAAGTTGAGAATGGAAATTGTGATAAACTACTGGAGAGATTTCACAAGGAAATAGAATTCTTGGAGAGATTTCTCAAGGAACTTGAAGGAGAAATGAAGATTTTAGAACCTAATGGAGGAAAGGATATGGTTACTATGCATAATAAGATGGAACTGTCTCTAAAATTTATAAAGTTAAGTAAATATTTAGATTCTTCAATTAATGATGTAACTGCAGGTGTGGAAGACATCATTAATAAATATGATGCTAAAATTAGAGAAATTGAGCAGAGATTATTTGAAGGTGAGATGAAAGATCAAGAGAAGCAAGGAAGTTATGTCCTCAGAGACATGAAGGAGACAAAAGTATTAATTCAAAAAGATGAATATGGAAAGAACCAGCAATTTGAAAGGGATGATCAGGTACATGAGAGTGAATTTGAGGAAGGCAATAGATTGCAGAAGTATAGCAACTGGTAGCAGAATGAAGAACCAGAGATTAGTCTGGCAGTACAAAGAAAGACAAGTGAAGACCGAAGACACAGATGGAGAATGAAGAAAATGGTCAAATGGAAGCTATTGCAACAGAGGTGGGATGGCAAGCTGATGAACGAGTTCAGGGAACTTGAACAAATTCATATTGATTTATTAAAGAAGGAAAGACTCAGAGAAATGGAGTCACAACGAGAAGGATCTACTGAAATCCAAAAGATCTATGATGGAGGATTGGTGCTTGAAGCATCAAAAGAAAATGGAAGATGTTGAATTTTGAAAACTGAAAGTTGTTGTGTGTTCGCAGGTCATATAGACTTGAGGAAAGACAAGCAGTTATTGGAATCTGTTATGTTAACAGATGAAGAGATGACTACTCACAGTCATATGCAGAATAAGGAGAAGAGTTACAACCAAGTGAAAGAAGATGTCCAGTCAGATGACATCCAAATGATAAGTCAAAAGGAGGATGGCAAAAGAATTATTGAAATAAAAGGATACATTGAGGTCAGGCAACTGTTTAGTGTTGTCATAAGTGAAGTAAACTCACATAATTATGTGATGCAGAGGGAACAGTAGCTGTTATACATAACTGTAGTAAATTATGTAGATATTAGAAAACTTTTTAAAACTGAAGCCAAAAGAGGACAGATATTGAAGATTGATATAATAAAATAAGTAGATATTAAACAGTCATTGGAGATCATTGAGCTTGAAGGATGCCGGAGTAAAGAAGGATTAAAGACAGGTATTGCAGACAATGCAGTTAGTGAAGATTGTGCAGAAATTTTGAGAGAACTTCCAGATAAGATGACAGATTTGTGGCATAAGTCAAGTCTTTTGAAGAGGAGGCAAGAAAGCCAAAGAATAAGTGATCAAAATGTACAACTAGAATTGAATGAGAATGACGGAGTTGTCAAAAGGGTTAGCATAATGAGGAAGCAAGGTAAAGCATTTTTGTCTATTGAACTGATTAATTTTGATGAATATTTACATGCAAGAAGAAGGAAATGTGAAGTCAATCTGAACCAAGAAGTTAATTCTGGGGAACAGATCGAATTAATGAAGGGTGAGATCAGAAAGTCTCAGAATGATGAAATGGTGGTGAATCTATAGTATGAAACTGTTGAACTAGAGATGAGTACAAGAAATAATAGTAACAGAACTACTATTATACCACAAAAATTTATTGATGAAGAAGAGGCTAGAAGTGACATTTCAGGAGTAGACAAGTATAATGCCATAATCCTTAAGAGTGCAGAAATAAAGTTACTGGAAGAAGAAATATTCCAAGTAGCTAAACAAGCAGGAAGAATTCTGCGTTTTCAAGAAATTTGTGGAGTTACAGGTATGTTGGAATTTGAAGTAAGGAATGATGAAGTCATGAATGAGAAACTAGAAGAAGGACCTGGAATTATTGCAGAGAATCAATGGAGAAGGCATTTGTACATTTCAGAAATGTATATGGAAGGTTATTGGCACAAGGATTATGATGTTTTATTTCAAGAACACAATTAGTTGCAGGGGAATAGTATTCAACATATGAGAAGTGAAGTGGACAAAGAATTGGATGAGTTGTGGAAACTCATACAACAACATTCCAATAAAACAAATACAGGAC